>CAWUFW010016477.1:0-307585 GCA_963921515.1 Calotriton arnoldi
AAAAATGACTAGGGCACTGCTCTTCCCGGATCTGCGCTTACTGGCGCGGAAAAAGAAGAACTGACGTCAGCGCGCAGGGGCGGTGTCTAAGTACTGCCCGCGACGTCATCCCGGCGATCCCGACGACGGACGCGGAGCCGCACGACGCCGCCTACCGACGCGCAAGGGTACTGCTACGCAAAAACTTTCCGGATCCAGCCTGACGCCTGGGGATATTCTAAGGTAAGGAATCTGTCACTAACGTGTCTCTTTCAGATACAGGAAACACAAGACCTGCTAATGCACCATGGCCCATGCACCGGACATGTGAAAGGGCGGGCATCAAAAGGCAGAAGGGCAGAGAAGAATGGCAACAACTAGTGCCACGAACGTGGGGAACAGAAGTACACAAGAGAAACCGTATGTACCGCCAGAACCACACCATGGAAAGGAGAAGGCCCCATAAAACGCCACGAGCAAAAGCTGAGACACGAGAGACGCACCAATAGGTGTATCGCGTGAAAGAGAGCCGGCAAAACTAACACAGGTAGAAGACTTGCGCTCACTAAAGTGAGGAACAAGACCACAGCAAGGAAGAGTACGCCTGCGGGAGGCCTGGGTGTGTGTAGTACGCCGGACAGGACTAAAGAAGACAGGGCCCAGCCCGGTGGATGAGTTGAGAAAGAAAAAACACCATAGCACCAACAGCTACGTAGCAGCGGTACCGGCCCAGAGCCAGACACAACAGCCACAGGCGGTAGGAAAGATCCACTGGCTACCGTGAGACAGACAGCGAGGCCGAGCAGTACTGGAAGGAGACAGTACGAAACGTTGCGGAGGAACAAGAGTGGATATACGCACAATACTCCACCAGAGAAAACACTGCTCGGAGGAGAACACTCCTGCTGAGAGCAGCAACCGCAGCTGGAAGGAAAAACAGGACAACACCTGCGCGGAATGCAGCAGGGAAATGGAAAGCCCTGGCAGGGGAAGTGGCCAAAAAAGCAAGGCACAAGACAATGACAGCATCAACGTCTGGGGCCAGAATGCCACAACAGAGAGCGAAGTCCAACCATGAAAGGACTACGCAGCACGGGTATAGGAGAGTAGAACTATGCAACGGAAAGGTGCCGGAAAACGCACCAGCTTGTGAGAACGAGCATACTAGGGAGCAGTCACTGTACGTAATAGAACACAGCGCCAGGGCCCTGTGATAGGCAGTCCACAGATGGAACGGCCGCAGCGAAAGAACCAAGACGAGACGGCAGGGACCTGAAAGCCCTTCCGGCCTCAAGAAATGGATTAGTGAGATGCAGGGGAGTGCCACAGACCAGCAGCAGCCACTATGAGAGAGCCCAACAAATGGACCGCAAGAAGGCCCAGGGAGGGCCTGCAGCAGCAGTAAAATGTACAGGCACAGCCGCAGGACAACCTAGTAAAAAGGACCCCACAGAACCATACAAAGACTGCTGTGGGAAGAAGGCAGCTATACAATAGGCACAAGTTACTAACTTGTGTAACGATATATCTGTAAGAGACAGTAGTTAGTGACAGATTCCTTACCTTAGAATATCCCCAGGCGTCAGGCTGGATCCGGAAAGTTTTTGCGTAGCAGTACCCTTGCACGTCGGTAGGCGGCGTCGTGCGGCTCCGCGTCCGTCGTCGGCACCGACGGGATGACGTCGCGGGCAGTACTTAGACGCCGCCCCTGCGCGCTGACGTCAGTTCTGTACACGACTTTCCGCGCCAGGAACGCAGAGCCATGCAAGAAGCTGACATAGGTGTCTGAAAAATACTAGGGCCCTGAAAGGGAAGTCCTTAACCCTAGAAATCAGTTCGCAGAACGGGGAGGATGGGTGGGGCGGTAAGGAATCTGTCACTAACTACTGTCTCTTACAGATATATCGTTACACAAGTTAGTAACTTGTGCATCTGAAAGAGACACGTTAGTGACAGATTCCTTACCTTAGAATAGATACCCCAGCAATACCAACACCGGTGGTGAGGCACAAGTTACTAACTTGTGTAACGATATATCTGTAAGAGACAGTAGTTAGTGACAGATTCCTTACCTTAGAATATCCCCAGGCGTCAGGCTGGATCCGGAAAGTTTTTGCGTAGCAGTACCCTTGCGCGTCGGTTGGCGGCGTCGTGCGGCTCCGCGTCCGTCGTCGGCGTCGTGATCGCCGGGATGACGTCGCGGGCAATACTTAGACGCCGCCCTGCGCGCTGACGTCAGTTCTGTACACGACTTTCCGCGCCAGGAATGCAGAGCCATGCAAGAAGCTGACATAGGTGTCTGAAAAATACTAGGGCCCTGAAAGGGATGTCCTTAACCCTAGAAATCAGTTCGCAGAACGGGGAGGATGGGTGGGGCGGTACGGAATCTGTCACTAACTACTGTCTCTTACAGATATATCGTTACACAAGTTAGTAACTTGTGCATCTGAAGGAGACACGTTAGTGACAGATTCCTTACCTTAGAATAGATACCCCAGCAATACCAACCCCGGTGGTGGGTCTGCGAACAAAGATCAGTCAAGGAAGTCCCGGAGGACAGAACGGCCAAAGAAGCCGTCCCTCCGGACCCGACTGTCAAGGCAGTAATGCTTTGTAAACGTGTGCAGCGAGGCCCACGTAGCTGCCTGACAGATATCCTGCAGCGGAATACCGCGGCGTAAAGCCGTGGTAGCAGCCGTTGCCCTGGTGGAATGGGCACGCAGCCCAACAGGAGGCTCCTTCTTAGCCAAAGAATAGCAGGCTTTGATACACAAGGTTACCCAGCGGGAGATGGTTCTCTTGTGCACCGCCCGACCTTTTTTGGCGCCCACGTAGCCAACAAAGAGCTGGTCATCCACCCGGAAGTGTTGTGTGCGGTTGATATAAAAAGAAAGCGCACGTTTTGGGTCCAGACGGTGGAGCCTCTCTTCCTCTCTGGAAGGATGCGGAGGCGGAAAGAAGGGTGGGCAAAGTGATGGTCTGCCCAATGTGGAAGGCAGTAACCACCTTTGGCAAGAAGGACGGACGCGTCCTAAGAACAACCTTGTCTGGATGGACAGACAGAAAGGGAGGTTTGCATGAGAGCCTGGAGCTCACTCACCCGCCGAGCGGAGGTGATGGCCACCAGAAAGGCTGTCTTCAGAGTCAGAAGACGAAGAGGACAGTTATGTAGAGGCTCAAAGGGAGCGCACATAAGAAAGGTAAGAACCAAGTTCAAGTCCCACTGAGGCATCACAAACGGAACAGGAGGGAAAAGGTGTGTAATGCCTTTAAGAAACCTGTTAACAACAGGGGACTTGAAAAGGGAGGGCTGATCAGGAAGCCTGAGGAAGGCCGAGATTGCACAAAGGTAGCCCTTGATGGTACCCAGGGCAGAACCCTGTTGGGCCAGAGAAAGAAGGACCAGAAGAATCTCAGAAAGAGGGGCAGAAAGGGGATTCACAGCCTTTGCTGTGCACCATGCCACAAACTTGTTCCACCTGCAGGTGTATACCACCTTAGTGGAGGGACGCCTGGCTGCCAGAATCACATCACAAACTTCGGGAGGCAAGTCGAAAGGAATCAACTGCCGCCGCTCAATCTCCATGCAAGGAGGTGGAGACTGGACAGGTTCGGGTGGAGGACCGTCCCCTGCTGCTGCGACAGAAGATCCTCCCGAAGAGGCAGACGGATCGGGGGATCGACGCTCATACTGAGTAGCTCGGGATACCAAACTCTTCGAGCCCAGTCCGGAGCCACAAGAATGACTTGGGCCCGGTCGCGCCGAATCTTCTTCAACACTCTGGGTAGAAGTGGTATAGGCGGAAAGGCGTACAACAGACCGCAACTCCACTCGCGACGAAATGCGTCGCCGAGCGAGTGCCTCCTTGGAAATTCCAACGCGCAGAACTGCTGACATTGCGCGTTCTCTTCTGTGGCGAATAGATCTAACCAAGGCTCTCCCCACTGCTGAAAGAGACCTTGCGCCACTTCCGAGTGAAGACGCCATTCGTGATCCATCATGCACCTGCGGCTGAGTTCGTCCGCCCTGGCGTTCAGGGAACCTGCCAGGTGTTGAACCATCAGGAATATGCCCTGATCTTCCAGCCATGTCCAGAGGCGCAGAGCCTCCTGACATAGGGTCCACGACCCCACCCCGCCCTGTTTGTTGCAGTACCACATGGCGGTGGTGTTGTCTGTGAACACCTGCACTACCTTCCCTTTGACAGAGGGAAGGAATGCCTTGAGTGCAAGTCGGATCGCCCGGAGCTCCAGAATGTTGATATGGAGCCGGGACTCCGCCGGAGACCAGAGGTCTCTGATCTCCGCCTCTCCCATGTGACCGCCCCATCCCAGAAGGGACGCGTCCGTAACAACTGTGTGCTCTGGCTGGGGAAGGGAGAGGGATCAACCCATGACCCATTGCCGGTTCGAGAGCCACCACTGCCACTGTTTTGCAGTCCCCTCCGAGATCTGGACGTGATCGGACAGGTTGCCCTGGTGCTGCGCCCACTGGAACTTCAGGTCCCACTGCAGAGCCCGCATATGCCATCTGGCATGATCGATCAGCAGGATGCAGGAGGCCATGAGGCCCAGCAGCCTCAGGGTCATCCGTACCGAAACCCAGGATAAAGGCCGAAAGATCGGAATCATAGCCTGAATATCCCGGACTCGCTGTTCGGGAGGATAAACCCTAAACTGCGTCGTGTCCAGAACTGCTCCCATGAAAAGGAGCTGTGGAGAAGGAATCAGGTGCGACTTCGGCACGTTGATGGAGAACCCCAGCGAGTGCAGGAGTTCGGCCGTTGTCTGGAGGTGGGAGACGACTGCCTGGGACGAGCCCGCCTTCAGCAGCCAGTCGTCGAGGTAGGGGAAGACTGGAACCCCTGCCCGGCGCAGATGGGCTGCGACCACCGCCATCACTTTCGTGAACAACCGAGGGGCGCTGGTAAGGCCAAAAGGGAGCTCGAGGCCTACCGTGAACCGAAGGTAACGCCGGTGGGCCGGCAGGACGGGGATGTGGAAATATGCGTCCTGCAAGTCCAACGCTACCATCCAGTCTCCAGGGTCGAGAGCAGTCAAGACCTGTGCTAGGGTGAGCATCTTGAACTTCTCCTTCCGGAGGAAGCGATTGACGTTCCGGAGGTCCAAGATAGGACGCATGTCCTCCTTGTCCTTTTTGGGCACCAGAAAGTAGTGGGAGTAGCAACCACGTCCTACTTCTGGGGTCAGAACGCGCTCGATGGCCCTCTTGGCCAAGAGGGCCGAAACTGCCTTTTGAAGAAGCACCAAGTGATCCCCTGACATGCGGTGGAATTGAGGTGGCATGGCTGGGGGGATGGTCACGAAGGGGAGGGAGTAGCCCCTTCGGACAATGTCCAGGACCCACCTGTCCGAGGTGATGGCACGCCAGTGGGGAAGGTGATGGCGGACCCTGCCCCCTACTGGCGTGCTGTGCACCTGAAAGGAAGGACTAGGAGGGCTTGGAGGCCGCGGACGGGGCGGGGTTGGTGGCCTGACCCGCACGCTTGTTGCCTGACCCGCCACGGCGGGAGCCACGTCCTCGGCCATGCGAAGACGCTTGCTGCGCAGGCCGGTGGCTGGGCAGCGGACGTGACTGGGCGCCCGTTCCGTGGCCACGAAAAGGGCGAAAAGCAGACTGTTGCTGAGGGCGCACAGCAGAAAGGCCCAGGGACTTGGCTGTAGCCCGCGAGTCCTTAAAGCGCTCCAGCGCATGGTCTGCCTTATTCCCAAAAAGACCGACTCCATCAAAGGGCATGTCCATAAGAGAGTTTTGGACATCACCCGAGAAACCAGTGGTCCTCAGCCAGGCGTGACGGCGCAGCGTCACTGTCGTCGCAAGCGATCTGCCTAGCGAGTCGGCGGTATCAAGGGCACATCTGATGGTGTACTTTGCCGCATCTCTTCCCTCCGCAATGGTGCGGGAAAGCAGTGTCTGGACCTCCTCAGGACAATGGGGCAGGACTTGCGCCACCGAGTCCCACAAGGAGTGGGAATATCGGCCCAAGAGGCAAGTGGTATTGACTGACCGCAAGCCAGCACTGGCGGAAGAAAAGACCTTCTTCCCAAATTGATCCAGGCGTTTGGATTCCCTATCCGGGGGAGCGGTAGGGAAGGCGCTTTGGAAAGCAGAGGCTTGGACCACCAAGCTCTCAGGGGTGGGGTGTAGAGAGAGAAACGGGGGGTCGCCCGGAGCAGGGCGATGGCGTCGGGCCACGTTCCTATCCACAGGAGCCCCTGTGGTGGGCTTGGACCAGGTGCCCAAAAGAACGTCTGAAAGCGCCTCGTTGAACGGCAGCAGTGGCTCCGAGGAGGTAGCCGCCGGCTGAAGCACTTCCGTCATGATGTTAGTCCTGACAGCCACTGTAGGCAACTGGAGGCTTAAGGCCCCAGCTGCTCTACGCAACACCGTTACAAAGTTTGCTCCCTCCTCCGTTGCCACGGATGGAGGAGACAGCATGCCAGAGTCAGGGGAGGTGTCCAGACCACTGACATCCCCAAGTTCCTCAGCCCAGTCCTGATCAAACTCACACTGCTCTGTGAGAGGGTCATCAGACCCCTCCCAGTTATCTACGTCCTCCAATTCAGGTTCAAAATAAGGAGGAGGGACATGTGGGACCCAAGGTCCCAGCGGCGTCGAAGCCGGCGTCGAGCGATGCCGGTCTGGCGCCGTGTCCGGATCTGGAGAGAACTGGGGAACGACGCCGCCCGGAGCCCCGGGCGGCGTCGGGAACGGCACCGGAGACATCGGCGCCGGCGGAGGTGTAGTTAGGTCAACCGGCGTCGATGGGGGTTGCGGCAGCACCGGAGCCGGGATCGAGGCCGGGGCCGAAGCCGGGACCGAGGCTGGTGTTACAGGCGGCGCTGGAACCGGAGTCGCTGGCGGCGCTGGAACCGGAGTCGCTGGCGGCGCCGGGGAAACCCCATCAGGGCCCGCGGGGCCTGAAGGCGCACCGGGGGGACCTTGAGGCCCGAAGAGGCGGGCCATGGCCGACAGGAATTCCTGTATCTCGGCCGGAGTCGCCCTCAAACCCGGGAAGGACGGGTAATGCGGGGGCGGCTCCACAGGCACTCCCGGAGCCGCTGGGACGGTGCCGATAGGAGCCTCAGCCGAGTCGCGAGACCGGCGAGGCGAAGCCTTCGAGCGATGACGCTTCTTAGACTTTTATGCTTCGACTTACCGGAGGAGTGCGAAGACTTGGACCCCGACGACCGATGAGGACTCCGCGACCGGCCCCTCGACCTCTCACGTGACCGGGGCTTGGTGTGGCGCGGAGCAGACTGCCGGACCTCGAGGAGCTTTCGAGACCGCTCTCGCAAAGCCTTCGGGTGCAAGGCCCGGCAGTCGGGGCACGACTTCGTGTCGTGGTCGCGGCCGAGACAGTAGAGACACTCTAAATGCGGGTCTGTGATCGACATCATGCGACCACAGGCGTCGCAGGGCTTGAAGCCGGGCATCCCTACCGACACCTTCGGAGTCGAGAGACTCGTTTAGAAAAACAGTGAAAAAAATAAACAAAAAATTACTAGGGCACTGCTCTTCCCGGATCTGCGCTTACTGGCGCGGAAAAAGAAGAACGGACGTCAGCGCGCAGGGGCGGCGTCTAAGTACTGCCCGCGACGTCATCCCGGCAGTCCCGACGCCGACGACGGACGCGGAGCCGCACGACCGCCGCCTACCGACGCGCAAGGGTACTGCTACGCAACAACTTTCCCGGATCCAGCCTGACGCCTGGGGATATTCTAAGGTAAGGAATCTGTCACCAACGTGTCTCTTTCAGATATAGGGTCCACGACCCCACCCCGCCTTGTTTGTTGCAGTACCACATGGCGGTGGTGTTGTCTGTGAACACCTGCACTACCTTCCCCTTGACAGAGGGAAGGAATGCCTTTAGTGTAAGTCGGATCGCCCGGAGCTCCAGAAGGTTGATATGGAGCCGGGACTCCGCCGGAGACCAGAGGCCTCTGATCTCCGCCTCTCCCATGTGACCTCCGCATCCCAGAAGGGACGCATCCGTCACAACTGTGTGCTCTGGCTGGGGAAGGGAGAGGGATCTGCCCGTGACCCATTGCCGGTTCGAGAGCCACCACTGCAACTGTTGTGCAGTTCCCTCCGAGATCTGGACGTAATCGGACAGGTTCCCCTGATGCTGCGCCCACTGGAACTTCAGGTCCCACTGCAGAGCCCGCATATGCCATCTGGCATGATCGACCAGCAGGATGCAGGAGGCTATGAGGCCCAGCAGCCTCAGGGTCATCCGTACCGAAACCCAGGATAGAGGCTGAAAGATCGGAATCATAGCCTGAATATCCTGGACTCGCCGTTCGGGAGGAAAGGCCCGAAACTGCGTTGTGTCCAGAACCGCTCCGATGAAAAGGAGCTGTGGAGAAGGAACCAGGTGCGACTTCGGCACATTGATGGAGAACCCCAGCGAGTGCAGGAGTTCGGCCGTAGTCTGGAGGTGGGAGACGACTGCCTGGGACGAGCCCGCCTTCAGCAGCCAGTCGTCGAGGTAGGGGAAGACTGGAACCCCTGCCCGGCGCAGATGAGCTGCGACCACCGCCATCACTTTCGTGAACACCCGAGGGGCACTTGTAAGGCCAAAGGGGAGCACGGTGAACTGAAAATGCTCGAGGCCTACCGTGAACCGCAGGTAACGCCGGTGGACCTGAGCTAGGGTGAGCATCTTAAACTTCTCCTTCCGGAGGAAGCGATTGACGTTCCGGAGGTCCAAGATAGGACGCATGTCCTCCTTGTCCGTTTTGGGCACCAGAAAGTAGTGGGAGTAGCAACCACGCCCTACTTCTGGGGTCGGAACGCGCTCGATGGCCCCCTTGGCGAAGAGGGCCGCAACTTCCTGTCGAAGAGGTGCCAAATGGTCCCCCGACATGCGGTGGTGCTGAGGTGGCATGGCTGGAGGGGCAGTCTCGAAGGGGAGGGAGTAGCCCCTTCAGACAATGTCCAAAACCCACCTGTCTGATGTGATGGTACGCCAGTGGGGAAGGTGATGGCAAACCCTGCCCCCCACTGGCGTGCTGTGGACTGGAAAGGATGGACTAGGAGGGTTTGAAGGCCGCGGATGGGGCGGAGGTGGTGGCCTGACCCGTTCGCTGGTTACCCGACCCGCCTCGGCGGGAGCCACGTCCTCGGCCGCGCAAAGGCGTCTGCTGCACGGGCCGGTGGCTGGGCAGTGGACGTGACTGGGCGCCCCTTCCATGGCCACGAAAGGGGCGAAAAGCAGACTGCTGCGGAGGGCGCGAGGCGGAGAGACCCAAGGACTTGGCCGTAGCCCGCGAGTCCTTAAAGCGCTCCAGCGCGCTGTCTGCCTTATTGCCAAAAAGGCGGATACCATCAAAGGGCATGTCCATAAGGGTGTTTTGGACATCGCCCGAGAAACCAGTGGTCCTCAGCCAGGCGTGACGGCGCAACGCCACTGTCGTAGCAAGCGATCTGCCTAGCGAGTCAGCGGTGTCTAGGCCACATCTGATAGTGAACTTCGCTGCGTCTCTCCCTTCTGCAATAGCACGGGAGAGAAGTGCCTGGACCTCCTCAGGACACTGGGGCAGCACTTGCGCCACCGAATCCCACAGAGAGTGGGAGTAACGGCCCAAAGGCAAGCAGTGTTCACGGACCGCAAGCCAGCACTGGAGGAAGAAAAAACCTTCTTCCCAAATTGGTCCAGTTTTTTGGATTCCTTATCCGGCGGAGCCGTAGGGAAGGCGCTCTGAGAGGCAGAGGCTTGGACAACCAAGCTCTCGGGGGTGGGGTGTTGGGAGAGGAACAGAGGGTCGGCCGGGCGATGGCGTCGGGCTACGTTCCTGTCCACAGGAGCCCCTGTGGTGGGCCTGGACCAGGTGCCCAAAAGAACGTCCGAAAGTGCGTCGTTGAACGGCAGCAGTGGCTCCAAAGAGGTAGCCGCCGGCTGAAGCACTTCCGTCAGGAGGTTAGTCCTGACAGCCACCGTAGGGAGCTCGAGGCGCAAGGCCGCAGCCGCCCTACGCAACACCGTTGCATAATGAGCTCCCTCCTCCGTAGCCACGGAAGGAGGAGACAGCATGCCAAGGTCAGGAGAGGTGTCCAGACCACTGGCATCCCCCAGTTCCTCAGCCCAGTCCTGATAAGGCTCACATTGAGCTGTGAGAGGGTCTTCCGACCTCTCCCAGTCCTCCTCGTCCTCCAAAACAGGTGAAAAGTAAGGAGGAGGGACATGAGGGAAAAAGGGACCCATCGGCGTCGGAATCGAGCGACGACGATCCGGCTCCGTGTCCGGTGCCGGGGAGAACCTGGGGACGGCGCCGTGAACCGTACCGGTGAGGTCGGCGCCGGTGGAGGTGTCGTTAGGTCAACCGGCGTCGGCCGGGATCCAGGCCTGGATCCGAGGGGGTCCTGCGGCGCCGGAGCCGCCGGAGACACCGGGGCCGGAGCCGGCGGTGGTGCAGAGGGAGGACTCCCACTGGGGCCCGCAGGCGCACCGGGGTAACCCTTAGGCCCGAAGATGTGGGCCATGGCCGACAGGAACTCCTGTATATCAGCCGGAGTCGACGTCGGACCCGGAACAGGCGGGTAGGCCGTCGTCGGCTGCGCGGGCACCCCCGGAGCTGCGGGGGCGGCACCGTCTGGACCCTCGGCCGGGTCGCTACACAGGCGAGGGGAGGTCTTAGAGCGACGCTTCTTAGACCTCTTGTGCTTCGCCTTACCTGAGGATGAAGACTTCGACCCCGACGAATGACGACTGCTCCGCGACCGGCCCCTCGACCTCTCACGGGACCGGGATCTCGAGCGGCGCGGAGCCGAGTGCCGGGCCTCGAGGAGCTTTCGAGACTGCTCTTGCAAAGCCTTCGGGGCGAGGGACCGACACTCGGGGCACGACTGGGGGTCGTGGCCGCGCCCCAGGCAGAAGAGACACTCACGGTGCGGATCCGTAATCGACATCATGCGATTACAGACTCCGCATTGCTTGAAGCCGGGCATCCCTACTGACACCTTTGGAGTCGAAACGACTCGAAAAACTTGGACAAAAAGTCACAAAAATATTCAGTCAAAAATGACTGGGGCACTGCTCAATCCGGATCTGCGCTTACTGGCGCGAAAAAAAAAAGAACTGACGCCAGCGCGCATTGGCGGCGTCTAAGTACTGGCCGCGACGTCATCCCGGCGATCACGCCGACGACGACGGACGCGGAGCCGCACGACGCCGCCTACCGACGAGCAGGGGTACTGCTACACAAAACTTTCCAGATCCAGCCTGACGCCTGGGGATATTCTAAGGTAAGGAATCTGTCACTGACGTGTCTCTTTCAGATACCTCTGACCTATCCATGGAATGTTGATATTGTGGCCCATAATACTCATCTTCATCCTCCTCTTCCTGAAATTTTACCTGAAGCTGAGAAGGGCTGCGGGCCGGACTAAACATCCCATCATCTTCAGATTCCTCCAAAAATTGATTAGGAGGCAATGGGGAGATGTAAGATGGATCTTGATAAAACCCTCTCGACGACGGTATCATCGTCGAGAATCTGGATGACACAACCCGCGTGAACTGTAATGAAGGTCTCTTCACTTGGAGTCGACTAAATCCTCGTCGACGGTGAAACAGATACCGTTGATGTAGAAAAAACAGTAGTCAACGACTGTGTCGTCATCGTCGATGCTGTCAGCGGCATAACTACCATCGATGAAGAAGTCGTCGTCGACGGTGGAGGCGCCGTCGACGGTAGAGACGCCGACGATGGCGGCGGTGTTGTCGTTGGTAGCACCGTCGACAATGTAGGTGCAGACGACGAGATTAGTGTCGACGATGCAATGGGTGTCGTCGACGACTGCAATACCTTCGTCTAAGCTTCCGTCGACGGTGCAAGTGTCAACGACGACTGCTGAGAGACGAACTCCAACAGTGATTTCGTCGTCGACTAGGTCTTTTTCGACGACGAAGAAGTCTTGACAGACTCTGACTGAGCCTTAGGTTGTTTATAGGTAGTTTTTGAGATGGTTTTCGAGGAAGATTTTTTCCTCAGAAGGGAATGGAAACTTCCCATTTTTAGAGGTAGTATGCTCAGACTCATGATGGGTCTTTTTTGACACTTTATCTCCCTCAGGGGATTCCACATATCTGTCCCTTTTCTTAGAAAGCTAGACTGACACCTGGGAACTAACACTGCCTTCCTCATCAGATAGTACAGTGGATTTCGATTTTAGTCTTTCCAACCAGATAAGCAATCCACCTTCCCCGTCTTTCAGAGTCTTAGAAGAAAACATTCTGCAGATTCTACAGTCCTTTTACCTTGTGAAGTGGGTACAGGCAGTAAATACAATCCTTGTGGGGATCTTCAGCATGCAGCCTTTTCTTTCCACATGACCCACAAGGCCTGAAAAGTCCTTTCTTAGAAGATTCTGACATCATGAACTCACACAAATTCAAGATGAAGAGAAAAAACTGAGCAGAGCTCAGGGACACTCAGTCACAATGACTCGCGGTAGAAAATCTGAGGGTCTTGCCTCTCTGTGGAGTGTTCTAGAGGGTGTTGGTGTCTGATTGGCTATGTTCCAACTTTGGTTCTTTTTTTTACAAAAGGATATGGATGGGCTACTGCAGTGACTGTGCAATGCATTGTTGCCTGTGATGATATGAATTACTACTATTATAATTTTACCATGAGACTCCCACCTCGACGGCCGGGATGATTCAAGCATGTAAATCCATGAAAGATCCAATACTGGATAATAGAGCATTCTGGGATAGCTGGATGCCATACTTCACAGGAGGCTGTCATCAGGCAGAAGGAAACCAAGTAGCCCATTGGCTAGTGACTGCGACCTCCCCCAGGGCACTTTCTGGGCTTTAAAGGGGCAGCCCCTGGCCCCTAGAACTCAGATCTCGCTTGGACTGGAGAAGAGGACCAAAGGACAGCCCTGCTGACCTTGGACCTGGCAAAGAGAAGCTGCACTGAAGTTGGACTGCACCCGCTACTCTTTGGGCTAGTGAAGATAGGACTGTCTCTGTGGTGCCCTGTTCGTGGAGAAGTCGCCCCCCGAGCCTAGCCAGAAACAGAGACTCCAAGAGTCAGTTGGCCTACTTACTGTTCGCAGCACAGGGCAATATGATTGCCCAGAAGGAGAACCACTGGTTTCTTTGTGCCAGGCAACCAGCAGTCCAGTGGCGAATGGACTTTTGCTGGATCAAAGAGGACTTCGAGGGATGTCGACTTTGGGGCCAAAGTCACCCCACTTGGACCATGGAACGACATGTAGCCCCAGGAAGGCCCCAATCGACCTCACAGCATCTTCAGCGTCCTGTATCCCTTGCATCAAGACCACTCCATAGAAGTAAACAGCAAATGGCCATTAATGCCGGAACTGGACTAGAGACAGCTTTTCTTGTGGAGGCAACTGTTTCTTCGACTGGCTCAGTCGGACTAGGTAGCCCAAAGTAATCTAAAGTAACTGTACACAACCTGGATGCAACTTTTTGCTGAAAACATTTTTAAGCGTCACATTCGTTAAATTTGCCAAAGCTCATTTGCGGTTCAGTGAAAAGTCTTGATTTATTGTTTCTTTAAAAATCTATATCTCTGGAACCCTCTGGTGGACCTTTTTTGTTTTGGTGTCCATAAATTTGTAAAAATATACTCTATTTTTTTTACTTGGTGTTGGATTTCTTGCAAGTTGTGTTTCTTTCTTTAATTGTTTTGGTGCTGTTTAAATGCTTTACACCTGTTTCTTTGTAGAAGCCTGACTGTTCGAAGGAACAGCTACCCAGGGTTGAGCTAATGTTTGACTAACAAAACCTGACTGGTCCTAACTAGGAGTGGCAGTCTATTACACAGTGAGCGCTCAAAACCACACAAAATAATACACCTCATTTCCTCACAGCGTAAAACTATACACAGACCTGATAAGAGTACACTTACGAAATGCCAAGGCCAAGTTAAGGTCCCACTGGGGTATTACAAATGGTTTAGGAGGGAATATGTATCAAACCTTTAATTAACTGCATCACAACTGTTAATTTAAGCAAGGACAGGTGGTCTAGTAAAAGGAGAAAGAGTGACCAACCTTTACAGTGACCACATCGAAGGCCTTATGAACGATGTCCTGTGCACACGTAGTTGGGATAACAGATCAAAGCAAAGTCTCAAAAGTAGCCCAATTCAAGATCAACATCAGTTGTGTGAATCTTAATTATTTAATGATGAAATAAAGCAAAAGAAGAACCAGCCGACACGTGTTTCGTCACAATGGGGGTAATCCCGTGACTCTTCAGGGCTGGGGAAGATACAAGTTATATCAAATAATGAGGAACATTCATACACACAATGTGTATCTGCGTGACTAGTGACAACGACACGCACTATCACCAGAAAAATAGTGGAGGAAACCCAAGGAGAAATAATGAAGTGAATCAAGCTGCGAAAAACAACAGCATGGCATAGGAAAGCATAACAAAACAAACAAAGAAACATGATTGAAATGACAACAGATTGTGGCTGTGCAACTGGACATGGTAATAAGGGTCGTTAGGGGTGCCGACAGTGAAGAAAGGAGACCGGTATAAGAACACATGATGACGCTGCATGGGCTGGTCAGAGGTGACCAAACGAGGTGAAACAAACATCCTGGAAAAGTAGTGCGAAGGCAAAGAAAACCATCATGTGTTACTGACCATGTGCAAGTGAGAGACATGGAGTGAGACACAGAACTGTGTCAGTAAGCAGATGAATCATAACACGGGGACGGTGTTCAGACGTAGTCAAGAAGGTGACCAAAATCGCAATCACGTAGAAATAGTGGTACATATAGGATAATAATTGAATGAATCAAATAACATGCCACAACGGAATAACAGTGAGAGAAAGCACATAGGTGGGAAATGGGTATTCATACACCGTATCGTAATGCACAATCTGTTGGAAAGAAATTGGTAAACCGTGAATGTGACCAACGAAAGATATTAAGTTGGACGATGGTAACCAAATACGTAAGTACGGTTTACAGCCAAGGAGTAGGTGAAAAAAAGGGGGGAGGGGGGGTGGGGTCGAAAAGAAGTGGTGAGGTAAAGGGAAGAAAACCAAGCCGGACAAGATAAAAGGGGAAAGGTAGTAACCAAAATTGATACAAGTGAGGAGAAAAGAGAAGGCGGAAAGGAAGTGTGAACTTGACAGGTGAGGTTATCTACGTGAGTGACCTAAGCGAGATAAACTCTGTGCAACAACCGACCAACGGAGTGAGGGGAAACGAGAGATAGGCGAGCAAAGCGAGTGAGGTACAGACCGGACAAGAGGTGACAGACAAAGGGGAAGGCGGGAGCTTACCCGGAGGGTGGTGTAGAACTGGGCGCAAAGAAGGGACGTCTTGAAGGAGAGACCGCGGGGTATGGAGTACCAGAACGGAACCGAATGGCACGGGAGAGTAGTACCAAAGTGCCAGGGGAGGCAGGGCCCAAAGGACACACTGGAAAAGAATAGAAACGGGGTAAACCAGTGAAAGTGGCGTGGAGAGGCACGAAGCGGAATCAGCGGGAACTCACCTTGAGTAAAGCTGCGTGTGTGCGACAAGGGGAAGGAGGAATAAGGCGGGTGAGCCCGGGACCTGCATGAAACTGGGGAGGAAGGTACAGGAGGATTAGAGCAGGAGGACCGGGGAGGAGCGAGAACCGAGAGAGGGCCCAAGCAACAGGTACTTACTCAGGGGGGAAGTGACGTCCGTCTCTCCAATGACTGCCGGATACGGAAGTCACGGTGGGAGTGGGAGGAGGGAATAAAAGGAGGCGAGTGCAGGGGGCGTGGTCCCAGCACAGGGGTGTGGTCAGATCAGGTGACGATGGAAACAGAGTGAGAACAAGGGAAGAGAAAAGGAAAGGGTGAAGAAGTGAACAGACTAAGAGTGTGGACACAAAGAAAAGACAGGGAATAAATTCAGGAGCCGAGTGAAAGAAAACAGGAATGGCAGAGAAAATACGGGGGGGGGTGGCAGTAAGACCGAAGGACAGTTACAAATGAGTGACATGATTGAAATCATAATAAAATGCAGAAGTACAACGAAAGCACAAATTGGCACCAAGTAAGACGCTTGAAGTGAAAACTATGAGCACTATATGAGAGCAATAAGCACTGGGTCACAGAGTAAATCAAAATAGTAAACATTGAAAAAATTATATATTAATAGCTGCAGAAACCTGAAATGTCACATGGCACATGATAATGACAAATTGAAACACAACATCAGAAACATAGAATGCGGGACTGAACAGAGTAGAAGGGAGAAATATTCACGAGGTAGAGATAGCAAAAACGGAGGACAGCTGAACAGTTAGTGGGATGATATTGAGAAAACGAAATAAACAAGAGCAGCAGCGGAAACTGCATAGAGCAGACGGAGAAGCCAGAAATGAATATGATGAACTCTATATAAAAAGGCAACAAATTCTATAAGAATCTAGCACAATGGCTGGGGGACACCACAATATCACACGTCGACAGCACTTGACATCGCACAGACGTCAAACTTAACAGTCCTTAGTACATAGGAATGATACATGCAAGAAACAGAAGGTACAGGAAGAGCACCACCCTCGATCAGTCGCCCAGAAAGTAGTGCAGTTCATGATCAGTGTTGAGTCCGTGCGTCACAGAATGAAGGCGCATGATCCATGATGCTTCTTGGCGCCTGAGTTGAAGTTCTCTGTTACCCCCTTCTAGGGTTAGCAGTGGCAACATCAAAACCAAAGAAGGAAAATCGCTTGTTGATGCTTTGGGTTGAACAGGTAGCCGCATGCATGGCCATCGGGTATCTGATATCTTGGTTTTGTAGGGCTCTGATGTGTTCGCTGATGCGTTCTTTCAGGGGTCTGATCGTACTGCCCACGTACCAGCGCTTGCATGTGCATTCAAGTATGTAGACCACAAACTTCGTGTGGCAATTGATGTTGTGCTTGATCCGGTACATCCTCTTGTCGTGTGCCTCTATAGAAAGGAAACATCTTGTAATGCCATTCTCCACGCAGAAAGTTCCCACCCGGCACATCAGATTCAGGCCATCCCCTATGGTGAATTTGTCAGGGCCAGACGGAATTGTAGCGAAGAACCCGAGTTTCAACAGTGTATCATCAACATGAAACAGAGATTCAGGGACAGAGGCTACCATCCCCACACGATATCCAAGGCTGAAACCAGGGTCAATCAGCTAGACAGACAAGACACCCTTCGTGCTAAGAACACATTGGGTACACGCGATCAACCAGTCAGATTGGTGACAGACTACAGCAACATGGGTCTAGTTATAAGGAAAAGCCTCAATAGACACTGGGGCACTCTCCTGGCAGACACCTCCCTGAAGAATATCATCACGGCCAGACCACTAGTAACATACAGGCGCGGCAGAACGCTCAGATCCAGATTAAGCCCTAGTGTTCCTAGACATGTCACCAGGCCTACCTGGTTAGGCACACACACTCTGGGTTTCTACAAATGTGGTAATTGTGGAGTCTGCAGACTAGCCCAGCATGGAGTCAGAACTTTCAAGGCACACGACAAGAGGATGTACCGGATCAAGCACAACATCAATTGCCACACGAAGTTTGTGGTCTACATACTTGAATGCACATGCAAGCGCTGGTACGTGGGCAGTACGATCAGACCCCTGAAAGAACGCATCAGCGAACACATCAGAGCCCTACAAAACCAAGATATCAGATACCCGATGGCCATGCATGCGGCTACCTGTTCAACCCAAAGCATCAACAAGCGATTTTCCTTCTTTGGTTTTGATGTTGCCACTGCTAACCCTAGAGGGGGTAACAGAGAACTTCAACTCAGGCGCCAAGAAGCATCATGGATCATGCGCCTTCATTCTGTGACGCACGGACTCAACACTGATCATGAACTGCACTACTTTCTGGGCGACTGATCGAGGATGGTGCTCTTCCTGTACCTTCTGTTTCTTGCATGTATCATTCCTATGTACTAAGGACTGTTAAGTTTGACGTCTGTGCGATGTCAAGTGCTGTCGACGTGTGATATTGTGGTGTCCCCCAGCCATTGTGCTAGATTCTTATAGAATTTGTTGCCTTTTTATATAGAGTTCATCATATTCATTTCTGGCTTCTCCGTCTGCTCTATGCAGTTTCCGCTGCTGCTCTTGTTTATTTCGTTTTCTCAATATCATCCCACTAACTGTTCAGCTGTCCTCCGTTTTTGCTATCTCTACCTCGTGAATATTTCTCCCTTCTACTCTGTTCAGTCCCGCATTCTATGTTTCTGATGTTGTGTTTCAATTTGTCATTATCATGTGCCATGTGACATTTCAGGTTTCTGCGCAGCTATTAATATATAATTTTTTCAATGTTTACTATTTTGATTTACTCTGTGACCCAGTGCTT
Organism: Calotriton arnoldi; assembly: GCA_963921515.1. Lineage (NCBI taxonomy): Eukaryota > Metazoa > Chordata > Amphibia > Caudata > Salamandridae > Calotriton > Calotriton arnoldi. The sequence goes on from CAWUFW010016477.1 coordinate 18,357, forward strand.
ATTGCTCTCATATAGTGCTCATAGTTTTCACTTCAAGCGTCTTACTTGGTGCCAATTTGTGCTTTCGTTGTACTTCTGCATTTTATTATGATTTCAATCATGTCACTCATTTGTAACTGTCCTTCGGTCTTACTGCCCCCCCCGTATTTTCTCTGCCATTCTTGTTTTCTTTCACTCGGCTCCTGAATTTATTCCCTGTCTTTTCTTTGTGTCCACACTCTTAGTCTGTTTACTTCTTCACCCTTTCCTTTTCTCTTCCCTTGTTCTCGCTCTCTGTTTCCATCGTCACCTGATCTGACCACACCCTGTGCTGGGACCACGCCCCTGCACTCGCCTCCTTTTATTCCCTCCTCCCACTCCCACCGTGACTTCCGTATCCGGCAGTCATTGGAGAGACGGACGTCACTTCCCCCCCTGAGTAAGTACCTGTTGCTTGGGCCCTCTCTCGGTTCTCGATCCTCCCCGGTCCTCCTGCTCTACTCCTCCTGTACCTTCCTCCCCAGTTTCATGCAGGTCCCGGGCTCACCCGCCTTATTCCTCCTTCCCCTTGTCGCACACAGGCAGCTTTACTCAAGGTGAGTTCCCGCCGATTCCGCTTCGTGCCTCTCCACGCCACTTTCACTGGTTTACCCCGTTTCTATTCTTTTCCAGTGTGTCCTTTGGGCCCTGCCTCCCCTGGCACTTTGGTACTACTCTCCCGTGCCATTCGGTTCCGTTCTGGTACTCCAGACCCCGCGGTCTCTCCTTCAAGACGTCCCTTCTTTGCGCCCAGTTCTACACCACCCTCCGGGTAAGCTCCCGCCTTCCCCTTTGTCTGTCACCTCTTGTCCGGTCTGTATCTCACTCGCTCTTCTCACCTATCTCACGTTTCCCCTTACTCTGTTGGTCGGTTGTTCCACAGAGTTTATCTCGCTTAGGTCACTCACGTAGATAACCTCACCTGTCAAGTTCACACTTCCTTTCCGCCTTCTCTTTTCTCCTCACTTGTATCAATTTTGGTTACTACCTTTCCCCTTTTATCTTGTCCGGCTTGGTTTTCTTCCCTTTACCTCACCACTTCTTTTCGACCCCATCTCCCCCCCCCCCTTTTTTTCACCTACTCCTTGGCTGTAAACCGTACTTACGTATTTGGTTACCATCGTCCAACTTAATATCTTTCGTTGGTCACATTCACTGTTTACCAATTTCTTTCCAACAGATTGTGCATTACGATACGGTGTATGAATACCCATTTCCCACCTATGTGCTTTCTCTCACTGTTATTCCGTTGTAGCATGTTATTTGATTCATTCAATTATTATCCTATATGTACCACTATTTCTACGTGATTGCGATTTTGGTCACCTTCTTGACTACGTCTGAACACCGTCCCCGTGTTATGATTCATCTGCTTACTGACACAGTTCTGTGTTTCACTCCATGTCTCTCACTTGCACATGGTCAGTAACACATGATGGTTTTCTTTGCCTTCGCACTACTTTTCCAGGATGTTTGTTTCACCTCGTTTGGTCACCTCTGACCAGCCCATGCAGCGTCATCATGTGTTCTTATACCGGTCTCCTTTCTTCACTGTCGGCACCCCTAACGACCCTTATTACCATGTCCAGTTGCACAGCCACAATCTGTTGTCATTTCAATCATGTTTCTTTGTTTGTTTTGTTATGCTTTCCTATGCCATGCTGTTGTTTTTCGCAGCTTGATTCACTTCATTATTTCTCCTTGGGTTTCCTCCACTATTTTTCTGGTGATAGTGCGTGTCGTTGTCACTAGTCACGCAGATACACATTGTGTGTATGAATGTTCCTCATTATTTGATATAACTTGTATCTTCCCCAGCCCTGAAGAGTCACGGGATTACCCCCATTGTGACGAAACACGTGTCGGCTGGTTCTTCTTTTGCTTTATTTCATCATTAAATAATTAAGATTCACACAACTGATGTTGATCTTGAATTGGGCTACTTTTGAGACTTTGCTTTGATCTGTTATCCCAACTACGTGTGCACAGGACATCGTTCATATTACCAGTGTGGGTTGTTGACTCACACGTTTCACGGGGGTTATTGGGTTTTTTCCCCCCTACCTGTTAGCACCGTACACATACAGCAGCGTGCTTATCATTAACGCGTACTAGTCTGAGCGCCATTTCCCTGATATACGGAAAACCCTTCACAGCTTCACATCGAAGGCCTTGATGGGCTAAAGAAATATACAGAATGTTTGACAGCTTAGCTTTTGATGGGTCAGTATTTTGGACACCAGACCTGGCAACAACTTTGTCCACGCACCCATCAGGGGCATCTGGCAGCAAGGATGACATTTACCACTTCGGTCAGCAGTACAAAAACAGCCCGCTGCTGCGGCTCAATCTCCATGCATCAAGGTATAAGTTTTGAAGGTTCAGGTGCAGAATCCAGCTCAGTTGTTGAGACAGGAGGTCCTCCTGCGGTGGTAAGCTGATTGGAGGACAGATGTTCATGCTACAGAGTTCTGGGTACCTCTCCTAGCCAAGCCCAGGGCAATTAGGATGTCTTGGGCCCGGTCAAGCTTCATCTCCAAAACTTGGGACAAGAGAGGTAGTGGCAAGAGGCAGACAGGAATCCATTGTTCCATTGTAATTCTTGTGGAAACCATTTGATACTGCATGTTCTTGACTGTGGTGAATCGGTCTAGCTAGAACTCTTTCCACTGAAGGGCTACAGACGTGGAAATCGTCCTGCCTAGCGAGTGGGCGGTGTCCAGTCCACAGCGAATGGTAAACTTTGCTGCGTCTGTCCCCTCGGCAACTGCACAGGAGAGCACGGCCTGGGCCTCTTCCGGGCACTGTGGCAGCACCTGCACCACTGTATCCCACATGGAGTGGGTGTAACGGCCCGACAGAAATGCAGTGTTTACCGACCGCAGTCCCAAGCTGGAGGAAGAAAACATCTTCTTCCCAAGGTGGCCCAGCTTTTTGGATTCCCTATCAGGTGGTACGTTAGGGAATGCGCCTTTTGACGTCGACGTCGAGGCTTGGACCACCAAGCTCTCAGGGGTGGGGTGCTGGGAGAGGAAAGTGGCGTCGGGCAATCATCCTATCCACAGGAGCCCCTGTGTTGGACCTGGACCCGGTGCCCAAAAGGATGTCGGTTAGGGCTTCATAAAACGGCAGCAGGGGCTCCGAAGAGCTCGCTGCCGGTTGAAGCACCTCTGTCAGGAGGTTAGTCCTGACCGCCTCCGTAGGAAGCTCGAGGTTGCCCTACGCAACACCACTGCATAAGACGCTCCCTCCTCCGTAGCCACGGTAGGAGGAGACAACATGCCAAGGTCTGGTGAGGTATCCAGACCACTGGCTTTCCCCAGTTCTTCTCTCCAGTCCGGTTCGTAACCCAACTGGTCAGTCAAAGGGTCTCCAGACCCCTCCCTGTCCGCCTCACCCTCCTCTGGTTGCCAATCCGGCCTGAAAGGACCAGGGTAGAACAGGGGCACAAAAGTACTCATCGGCGTCGGTTCCGGCGTCTGGCGACGCCGGTCCGGCTCCGTGTCTACATTGGGGTGGAGGCCGGGGTCGACGCCGGCTGGGGACACAACCGGCTGCGGACTTGGTGCCGGCGCCAGGGGAGGTGTAGTCGGGTCGACCGGTGCCAATCCAGATCCAGGCCTGGATCCAAGGGGACTCTGCGGTGCCGGGGCCGAAGCCACCGGCGTTAAAGGCCCAGGGCCCCCAGCCGAGTCCGCGGGGCCCGAAGTCGCGCCGGCGGAGTCGGGCTGCCCAAAGATGGCATGCATCGCTTCGTAGAAACTCCGAAGCTGGGCAGGGGTTGCACTGGGTCCCGGGAAGGGAGGGAAACCCGGAGTCGACCCAGCGGGCACCGCATGCGGAGCCGCGGGAGGGGCACCCCCGCATTCCTCGGCGCGTCGGCCGACAGACGGGGAGAAGTCGAGAGCGACGATGCTTCTTCGACTTCTTCTTGTGCTTCGACTTACCGGAGGAGTGCAAAGACTTGGAAGAAGATTGGTGGTGGTGGTGGCTCGTGACCGGTCCCCTCGACCTCCCATGCGACCGGAACCTTGAGCGGCACGGAGCGGACTGCCGGGCCTCGAGAAGCTTTCGGGACCGCTCTCGCAAAGACTTCAGATTCATGGTCCGGCAGTCCGAACACAACTTGTAGTCGAGGTTGGGTTCCAAACAGAACAGGCACACGAGGTGCGGATCCGTCACCGACATCAACCGTCGGCAGGAACCGCAAGCCTCTTAGGGTGGCACAAAAGGTGCTGCAGCCCTTAGAGGCCTTCCCTGGTCACGGTGCCTTTGGTACCCATGCTACCTCTTCCAAGGGGCTTACCTGTGGCCAGAGACGTGCCAATTGGGGGTACAAAGGTACAGCTTTGGTAAAGAACACAGGCCCTGGGAACTAGATTGGCAGGGACCCAGGGCACGCCAAGTTGCATTAGATGTCAGGCAAAAAGTGTGTGTGAGGGGAGGGGGGACCATGCAAAAAAGGGGCACTTTCCTACATACCCCAGTATGCCAATTATGGGGTGTACAAAGTACTTACCATGGAATTTAGAGGAGAGAGCACTGCCATCGGGGTCCTGGTTAGCAGGACCCCAGTAAACTACAGTCTAAACACACAGACACCAGGCAAAAAGCGGGGGTATCTATGCCAGAAAGATCCTACTTTTCTACAGCCAACACGTTTCGCGTTAAACTGACCGCTTCTTCAGGACTCAGATGTAAATAAATCCTTCTCTAGATAATCATGGCGTAACAAATGCAACTGCAATGCAATGCAATGCAAATGCAATCTGTCCGTCCGGTCTAATAGCAAAACAATCCTATTGGAACCACACATGATCATTTGGTTTTTCATTGTCCTTACAGAATTTCTTTCAGTTCTCCTCTCAGGATTTGATCAATTCTGATTCCAATTTTTTCAACTGTCACCAAACTCCGCTTGTTTCACTCTTTCATTGCTACCACCTCCAATGGAGTCATAGACCAACATTCCCTCCTCAAACCAGCAAAAATGAATAAGTAAGTGAAACAAGCTGAGTGACACCCGAGCAGCACTGGTGAGGCTAAAAGGGAGCACAGCAAACTAAAAAATGCTCATGGCCCACCATGGTAACGCATGTGGGCAGGCAAGACAGGGATGTGGAAGTAGGCATCCTGCAAGTCCAGCCCAACCATCCAGTCTCCAGGGCAGACAGAACCTGAGCTAACGTGAACATCTTGAAGTTCTCCTTCTTCAGAAAGAAGTTGAGAGGGCACAGGTCTAAAATATGTCCGAGGCCTCTGTCCTCCTTGGGCACCGGAAAGTAGTGGAAATAGCAACCATGACCTACTTCTGATGCAGGAACCCTCATGATGAATCCTTTGGGCAAAAGAGCCCATACTTCCTGATGAAGCAGGGAGAGGTGGTCCTCTGTCAGCTAGTTTGGGGATGGTGTCATGGTAACCCAGCGGTCCATAAACTGCTCCAGCGCACAATCTGCCTTATTGCCGAAGATGTGGGTGCCATCAAAGGGCATGTCCATAAGGGATGCCTTGACATTGCCGGAGAAGCCAGCAGATCTCAGCCAGGCATGGTGTTGGAGCGCCACTGCCGAGGCAATCCCTCTGCCTAGCGAGTCGGTCGTATCCAAAAGGCAGCAAATGGTGAACTTTGCTGCGTCGCTGCCATCAGCAATAGCCTGGGTTAGAATGGTTCGGGCCATATCCAAAACCATGGTCAGCACTTGCACAACCAAATCCCAAACGGTATGGGTGTATCAGCCGAAGACGCACGAGGTGTTTACCAACTGCAGTGCTAGGCTAACAGAAGAGAACATCATCTTGACAAAGGTATCTAGCCTATTGGATTCCCTATTAGGAGCGCACCAGGATTAACTTTGATGGTGGAGGCCTGGACTTCCAGACTCTCAAGGGTGGGGTGCTGGGTGAGGAAAGCTGAGTCTCAAGCAGCAGGGAGATGGCGACAGGCAATTGTCCTGTGCACAAGAGCTCCTCTGAAGGGTTTGGCCCATGCTCCGAGCAGGACTTTGTGAGAGCTTCATTAAAGGAGATGAAAGGGCTCTCAGGGGGCGACTTCTGGCTGAAGAACCTATGTCAAGACGTTCGTCTTGACTACCACTGAGGGCAGCGTACTCATGGGGCCCGAACATGACCCAGAGGGGTTGGCCTGCCCAAAAATGAAGTGCATGGCCTCATAATATATACTTAGTTGGGCGGGGATCACTCCGGCAAACTCAGGGAGGTGTGGAGTGGACCCGAAGGCAAGTTGTGTGTGGGAGTAAGGCATATCGTGACATCATTCCTGCGCCTCGTTGCGATTACTTGGACTGGCGCGGCAAAGTGTGCTTCGACTTGTTTGATTTCTTGTGGGATTTACCCGACAACTTTGGGCCTCGTGAACGGGCCCGGGATTTTGCTCACGACCAGGACCTAGATCATCATGGAGGCAACCAGTGTTGGGCAACAAGGAGCTTCAAGGAACGCTCCCGTAGCACCTTGGGGCTCATGGCCCGAGAGTCCTCACAGGCTTTGGAGTCATGGTCTGGCTCCAGGCCCAGATGTCGGTCTTTGACAGGAACCACAGGGTTTAAACCCCAGTCGATTTTTTGGGGGGGGACATCCCTAACACACTGGGAGACAAAGTCTAAAAAAAAAACATGACAATACGTCCAAAAAAGTTGTACAAAAAGTGGACAGAGGTAGCTCTCTCTCGATCGAAAAGAACGAATGTCATCGTGCTGAGGTTGCGCTTATATGGGCACAGCTTACGTCACTTTCAGCGTGGACGTTGCTGAGCTGATCAACACCTACTGGCACGCAGAGGTACTGCTTGAAAAGATTCCAGATCCAGTCTGACACCTGGGGAATATTCTAAGGTAAGAAGTCTGTGGCTAGAAGTCTCGATCAGACACAGACAATGCTTTAGCCCAAAGCCCAAGCCCTAAAAGGAATGAAGAAGTTAGAGACATGTCTGATAACAGAAGTTGCAGAGTATGCCAGTGGTAGATGGAGTACCAAAAAATATCTAACATGGCAGAAAAAAAATATCTTCCTCTGTGCTGCTCTCATGCCGCAGTGGGGAAATCAAACAACTTCATATATTTTATAGTGGCTTTGAAGTCAGTCATTGTCTTGTTCGTGTAAGGGTTAGTAAACAGAGAATGTTCCTCTCAAATGTTCAATAATTCCAAGACTGGGCTGGGCATTCTCTTGGAGAGGGGTGGGGGGAGAAGGCAACTTAAAGGACCTCGCCTTTATTGCTTGAATCCAAAAAGAGTTTCACCTTTCCCGCTTTGAGGGCATTACAGTCCACCAATGCACAGAGGTCAAAGGCCTTTGTTACGGTCTAGACTCTAGACTGAGATATCACACACAAGTCACATGAGGGCTGATCACTGATAGTCCTTTCACTTGTTATACAATTTAAACACAGTGTTTTAGAGAACTATTTCCTAATTAGAAACAAGTGTATTCTTGGGAGAAAAAAGGAAAATAATACTAATCGATTAACAGTCAGTGTGCTCAGGATCTAGAGGTCTATGGCAAATGAAAAAAATGCAACTGACTTCACTGGTGCATGTTATGCCTCTATGAAGTTGCAATGTCGCCTGAAGAGATCAGTTCCATGGCCAGTCACATGGGCACCATCTGGCTGAAAACTAGCAGACTTTCCTGCAGTAAATTCAAATGATGCCAGGTGGTGCCCATGTGATTGACCATGGAGCAGATCTCTTCAGGCGACATTGGAACTATCTCTTCAGGCGACATTGGAACTTCATGATTCCTGGAAACCTTCTTAGAAAATGTTGAATTTGCAGCACAATATCTAGTATACTTACATTTTTCTTTTGCCTAGCGTGCAAGACCATCATGTAAGCATGCTGTGCCCTAGGAAAGTGTGTAAGTTGCAAGACACAGAGCCTGGCTCAGTGGTCTGAAGGGGTGCACCAAGTGTACCCTCGAGCTGACATAAGGTAACTGTGTGTTCTGGGACATTACATTAAACATATGCTCTATTCGTATAAAGTTCCATTTGAATGTAGAGCTGAGTCAGAATATATATACACACATATATATATGAATATACCCCCAATGCATTGTAATGTAAATCTAATAGTGAGCTAAAACATGCAGAAAACTGTAGTTGTCTAACCTCTGTAAATCAATTTGCCTCTGTGTTGCTTTTTTTGTTGGTAGATCCTGTTGTTTTGGTACTTTGGCATTACCCGCCTCCAGCACAACTGGATTTTCTTGATTGGCAGAGGACCTTTTTCTGCCTCTTCCGGATGGTTTACTGGTTTCATCTTTTTTCACTCCGCTACCCTGAGACTCGGACTTTGGTGGACGACCCCGTCTAGGTTTGGGTGGGACAGTCTGCCCTGTCTCATCTGTTTTCTTATCTTCTGTTTTTTTAATATTCTCTGTTCCTGTCGCAGTCACATTTCTCTTTTTACTTCGGTCACTGGTAAGGTTGCTAGCTATTGTCTGATCAGAGTTGATCTCCTGTAAAGTAAAAGAATAATGAATGCAAATTAAAGGTAAGTTACAAAGCACAGAATCTTAAAGTGTTGTGCAGGGTGCTTTAAGTCTCTTTTCAGGATCCCCAGAATGTTCGGATGAGCTCTGTGAGCATTATATTTTAAAAGATGCTCCTAGCTTTAAGTCTTTGTGGTAAGTAGACTCGATTTTCATCTTTGAGTTAACGTTAGTTTATTTAGTAATAAACAGACCCCGCTAACAGCGTAGCCTACTATGATCAAGTTTCCTGCAACTCCTGTTAATTTTTAACTCGATGTCAACATTCCACAACAAGATTCATGACATCATTAGCATCCAGAATACTAAATATACTTTTCCCCCTTAGCATTTTAACAAAACAGCTACTACATTATACTAACTACAAAAATACACTAAACTGCATGTTACTAAATGTTACAACACAATTGATTGTATAGGCACATTAATAGGATAAGAAAAGCTTCTAGACATTAATACTTAATGAACAAGTTACTTACCTTCAGTAACGCCTTATGTGGTAGAGACCATCTAGCCACAGATTCCTTACCTTAGAATATTCCCAGGAGTCAGATTGGATCCGGAAATTCTTTGTGAGCAGTACCCCTGAATGCTGGTAGGGGGCGTTGTTCGGTTCCATATGGCGTCGTCATGTGCCGTTGTCTGCACTAGGAGTGACATGCACAGTGCCTATATAGGCGGCACCCCAGCGTGCTGTCAGTTTCTTTTCGTGACTTTCCACACCAGAAGCTCAGAGCCACGAGGAACGCTGACAACTGGTGCATTATAACTATTAAAAGGGAAGCAACCCTTTACTCGTTCGCAGAGGTAGGAGGACGGGTAGGTCAGTAAGGAATCTGCAGCTAGATAAAGTCTCTACCAGATAAGGCGTTCCTGAAGGCAAGTAACGTATTTATTTGATAGAGACTTCCAGCTGCAGATTCCTTACCTTAGAATAGATACCCAGTCAATACCACCCCGGAGGTGGGGCTGTGACACAGATTAGCCTAAAAAGTCCTGTAGGGCTGAACGGGCAAAGTGACAGTCACGCCGGATCCGACTGTTCAGGTAGTAGTGTTTTATGACAGATATTCAGGAGAGGTACTGTGCGAGCTAATGCAGTGGTCACAGTCTTGGCTCCGGTATGCCCTAGGTTGCTTTTTGGCCAATGCTTAGCAGATTTTGATGCAGAGCACTATCCAGCGTGAGATGATCCATTTCTGCACCGCCTTTCGTTTTTTGGCTACGACGTACCCCACAATGAGTTGATAATCCACCCAAACTCTTTTGTGAGGTCAAGTCAGAGTGACAATGCCCTTTTTTGGTCCAGCCGATGGAGTCTCTCCTCTTCTTTAGAGGGGTGAGGTGGACCATAAGCACAAGTTACTAACTTGTGTAACGATATATCTGTAAGAGACAGTAGTTAGTGATAGATTCCTTACCTTAGAATATCCCCAGGCGTCAGGCTGGATCCGGAAAGTTTTGCGTAGCAGTACCCTTGCGCGTCGGTAGGCGGCGTCGTGCGGCTCCGCGTCCGTCGTCGGCGTCGTGATCGCCGGGATGACGTCGCGGGCAGTACTTAGGCGCCGCCCCTGCGCGCTGACGTCAGTTCTGTACACGACTTTCCGCGCCAGGAACGCAGAGCCATGCAAGAAGCTGACACAGGTGTCTGAAAAATACTAGGGCCCTGAAAGGGATGTCCTTAACCCTAGAAATCAGTTCGCAGAACGGGGAGGATGGGTGGGCGGTAGGAATCTATCACTAACTACTGTCTCTTACAGATATATCGTTACACAAGTTAGTAACTTGTGCATCTGAAAGAGACACGTTAGTGATAGATTCCTTACCTTAGAATAGATACCCCAGCAATACCAACCCCGGTGGTGGGTCTGCGAACAAAGATCAGACAAGGAAGTCCTGGAGGACAGAACGGCCAAAGAAGCCGTCCCTCCGGACCTGACTGTCAAGGCAGTAATGCTTAGTAAACGTGTGCAGCGAGGCCCACGTAGCTGCCTGACAGATAACCGGCAGCGGAACACCGCGGCCCAAGGCCGTGGTAGCAGCCGTTGCCCTGGTGGAATGGGCACGCAGCCCAACAGGAGGCTCCTTCTTAGCCAAAGAATAGCAGGTCTTGATGCACAAGGTAACCCAGCGGGAGATGGTCCTCTTGTGCACCGCCCGACCTTTTTGGCGCCCACGTAGCCAACAAAGAGCTGGTCATCCACCCGGAAGTGTTTCGTGCGGTCGATATAGAAGGAGAGCGCACGTTTTGGGTCCAGACGGTGGAGCCTCTCTTCCTCTCTGGAAGGATGCGGAGGCGGAAAGAAGGTGGGCAAAGTGATGGTCTGCCCAATGTGGAAAGCAGTAACCACCTTTGGCAAGAAGGACGGACGCGTCCGAAGAACAACCTTGTCTGGATGAACAGACAGAAAGGGAGGTTTGCAAGAAAGAGCCTGGAGCTCACTCACCCGCCGAGCGGAGGTGATGGCCACCAGAAAGGCTGCCTTTAGAGTCAGAAGACGAAGAGGACAGTTATGCAGAGGCTCAAAGGGAGCGCACATTAAAAGGTAAGAACCAAGTTCAAGTCCCACTGAGGCATTACAAACGGAACAGGAGGGAAGAGGTGAGTAATGCCTTTTAAGAACCTGTTAACAACAGGGGACTTGAAAAGGGAGGGCTGATCAGGGAGCCTGAGGAAGGCCGAGATAGCACAAAGATAACCCTTGATGGTACCCAGGGCAGAACCCTGTTGGGCCAGAGAGAGAAGGAACAGAAGGACCTCAGAAAGAGGGGCAGAAAGGGGATCCACAGCCTTTGCTGTGCACCATGCCACAAATTTGTTCCACCTGCAGGCGTATACCACCTTAGTGGAGGGACGCCTGGCTGCCAGAATCACATCACAAACTTCGGGAGGCAAGTCGAAAGGAATCAACTGCCGCCGCTCAATCTCCACGCAAGCAGGTGTAGACTGGACAGGTTCGGGTGGAGGACCGTCCCCTGCTGCTGCGACAGAAGATCCTCCCGAAGAGGCAGACGGATCGGGGGATCTATGCTCATATTGAGTAGCTCGGGATACCAAACTCTTCGAGCCCAGTCCGGAGCCACAAGAATGACTTGGGCCCGGTCGTGCCGAATCTTCTTCAACACTCTGGGTAGAAGTGGTATAGGCGGAAAGGCGTACAACAGACCGCAACTCCACTCGCGACGAAAAGCGTCGCCGAGCGAGTGCCGCCTTGGAAATTCCAACGCGCAGAACTGATGACATTGCGCGTTCTCTTCGGTGGCGAATAGATCTAACCAAGGCTCTCCCCACTGTAGAAAGAGTCCTTGCGCCACTTCCGAGTGAAGACGCCATTCGTGATCCATCATGCACCTGCGGCTGAGTTCGTCCGCCCTGGCGTTCAGAGAACCTGCCAGGTGTTGAACCATCAGGAACATGCCCTGATGTTCCAGCCATGTCCAGAGGCGCAGAGCCTCCTGACAAAGGGTCCAAGACCCCACCCCGCCCTGTTTGTTGCAGTACCACATGGCGGTGGTGTTGTCTGTGAACACCTGCACTACCTTCCCTTTGACAGAGGGAAGGAATGCCTTGAGTGCAAGCCGGATCGCCCGGAGCTCCAGAAGGTTGATATGGAGCCGGGACTCCGCCGGAGACCAGAGGCCTCTGATCTCCGCCTCTCCCATGTGACCGCCCCATCCCAGAAGGGACGCGTCCGTCACAACTGTATGCTCTGGCTGGGGAAGGGAGAGGGATCTGCCCATGACCCATTGCCGGTTCGAGAGCCACCACTGCAACTGTTTTGCAGTCCCCTCCGAGATCTGGACGTGATCGGACAGGTTGCCCTGGTGCTGCGCCCACTGGAACTTCAGGTCCCACTGCAGAGCCCGCATATGCCATCTGGCATGATTGACCAGCAGGATGCAGGAGGCCATGAGGCCCAGCAGCCTCAGGGTCATCCTTACCGAAACCCAGGATAAAGGCCGAAAGATCGGAATCATAGCCTGAATATCCCGGACTCGCCGTTCGGGAGGATAGGCCCGAAACCGCGTCGTGTCCAGAACTGCTCCGATGAAAAGGAGCTGTGGAGAAGGAATCAGATGCGACTTCGGCACATTGATGGAGAACCCCAGCGAGTGCAGGAGTTCGGCCGTAGTCTGGAGGTGGGAGACGACTGCCTGGGACGAGCCCGCCTTCAGCAGCCAGTCGTCGAGGTAGGGGAAGACTGAAACCCCTGCCCGGCGCAGATGAGCTGCGACCACCGCCATCACTTTCGTGAACACCCGAGGGGCACTGGTAAGGCCAAAGGGGAGCACGGTGAACTGAAAATGCTCGGGGCCTACCGTGAACCGAAGGTAACGCCGGTGGGCCGGCAGGACGGGAATGTGGAAATACGCGTCCTGCAAGTCCAACGCTACCAACCAGTCTCCAGGGTCGAGGGCAGTCAAGACCTGAGCTAGGGTGAGCATCTTGAACTTCTCCTTCCGGAGGAAGCGATTGACGTTCCGGAGGTCCAAGATAGGACGCATGTCCTCCTTGTCCTTTTTGGGCACCAGAAAGTAGTGGGAGTAGCAACCACGCCCTACTTCTGGGGTCGGAACATGCTCGATGGCCCTCTTGGTCAAGAGGGCCGTGACTTCCTTCTGTAGAAGCACCAAGTGATCCCCTGACATGCGGTGGAATTGAGGTGGCATGGCTGGGGGGTGGTCTCGAAGGGGAGGGAGTAGCCCCTTCGGACAATGTCCAAGACCCACCTGTCCGAGGTGATGGTGCGCCAGTGGGGAAGGTGATGGCGGACCCTGCCCCCTACTGGCGTGCCGTGCACCTGAAAGGAGGGACTAGGAGGGCTTGGAGGCCGCGGACGGGTTGGAGGTGGTGGCCTGACCCGCACGCTGGTTGCCCGATCCGCCACGGCGGAATCCACGTCCTCGGCCACGCGAAGACGCCTGCTGCGCGGGCCGGTGGCTGGGCTGCTGACGTGAAGGGGCGCCCCTACCGTGGCCACGATAGGGGCGAAAAGCAGAAGGCAGCGGAGGGCGTGTAGCAGAAAGGCCCAGGGACTTGGCAGTAGCCCGTGAGTCCTTAAAGCGCTCCAACGCATGGTCTGCTTTGGACCCAAAAGACCGACTCCATCAAAGGGCATGTCCATGAGAGTATTCTGGACATCCCCTGAAAAACCAGTGGTTCTTAGCCAGGCGTGGCGTCGGAGCGCCACCGTTGTTGCAATCGACCTGCCCAGCGAGTCGGCGGTGTCAAGGCCACAACGGATAGTGTATTTGGCCGCATCCCTTCCTTCCGCAATGGCGCGGGAAAGCAGTGCCTGGACCTCCTCAGGGCACTGGGGCAAAACATCCGCCACCGAATCCCACAGAGAGTGGGTATATCGGCCCAAAAGACAAGCGGTGTTAACGGACCGCAAGCCAGCACTGGAGGAAGAAAAACCTTTCTTCCCAAACTGATCCAGGCGTTTGGATTCCCTATCCGGAGGAGCGGTAGGGAAGGCGGTTTGGGAAGCGGAGGCTTGGACAACCAAGCTCTCAGGAGTGGGGTGGACAGAAAGAAACAGGGGGTCGCCCGGAGCGGGGCGATGGCGTCGTGACACGTTCCGATCCACAGGAGCCCCTGTGTTGGGCTTGGACCAGGCGCCCAAAAGAACGTCCGTGAGGGCGTCGTTAAACGGCAGCACAGTCTCCGCAGAGGAGGCTGCCGGCTGAAGCACCTCTGTCAAGATGTTAGGCTTGACCGTCAAAGTAGGGAGCTGGAGACGTAAGGCCCCAGCAGCCCTACGCAACACCGTACCAAAATTGGCCCCCTCCTCCGTAGCCACGGGAGGAGACAGCATGCCAGTGTCAGGAGAAGTATCCAGACCACTGGCCTCCCCTAGACTCTCTGTCCAGTCCTCATCATACTGACAGTTGCGTGTCAGAGGGTCATCAGACCCCTCCCAGTCCTCCTGGTCCTCCTCTGGTTCAAAATAAGGAGGAGGAGGGACATTTGGGACCCAAGGTCCCATCGGCGCCGGAGCCGGCGCCGAGCGACGTCGCTCCGGGTCCAAGTCCGGAGCCGGAAGGAACTGGGGGACGACGCCGCCCGGAGCCCAGGGCGGCGTCGAGAACGGCACCGGAGACATCGGCGCCGGCGGAGGTGTCGTGAGGTCGACCGGCGTCGATGGGGGTTGTGGAGCCGGGATCGAGGCCGGGGCCGGAGCCGGAGCCGGGATCGAGGCTGGAGGCTCGGGCGACGCCGGGGCCGGAGCCGCCGGCGACGCCGGATCAACCCCATCAGGGCCCGCGGGGCCCGAAGGCGCACCGGAGGGGCCTGAAGGCCCGAAGAGGCGGGCCATGGCCGACAGGAACTCCTGTACCTTGGCCGGATCCGCCCCCGAACCCGGGAAGGGCGGGTATGACGGGGGCGACTCCACAGGCAAGTCCGGGGCCGCGGGGCGGGGACGGTGCCGGGAGGGGCCTCAGCCGAGTCGCGAGACCGGCGAGGCGAAGTCCGAGAGCGACGATGCTTCTTGGACTTCTTGTGTCGAGACTTACCGGACGAAGAAGACTTCGACGCCGACGACCGGTGTGCACTCCGCGAGCGACCCCTGGACCTCTCACGCGACCGGGGCTTCCGCGGAGCCGAATGCCGGGCCTCGAGGAGCTTTCGAGACCGCTCTCGCAAAGCCTTCGGGTTGAGGGCCTGGCATTCGGGACAAGACTCGGTGTCGTGGCCTCGGCCGAGGCAGAAGAGACACTCCCAATGCGGGTCGGTGACGGACATCATCCGCGCACAGGCGCCGCATCGCTTGAAGCCGGGCATCCCTACGACACCTGAAGGCTGGGAAAAAAAACAGTGAAAAATCACCAAAAAGTATGGTCAAAAATTGACCAGGGCACTGCTCTTCCCGGATCTGCGCTTACTGGCGCGGAAAAGAAGAACTGACGTCAGCGCGCAGGGGCGGCGCCTAAGTACTGCCCGCGACGTCATCCGGCGATCACGACGCCGACGACGGACGCGAGCCGCACGACGCCGCCTACCGACGCGCTAGTGGTACTGCTACGCAAAACTTTCCGGATCCAGCCTGACGCCTGGGGATATTCTAAGGTAAGGAATCTATCACTAACGTGTCTCTTTCAGATGCACAAGTTACTAACTTGTGTAACGATATATCTGTAAGAGACAGTAGTTAGTGATAGATTCCTTACCTTAGAATATCCCCAGGCGTCAGGCTGGATCCGGAAAGTTTTGCGTAGCAGTACCCTTGCGCGGCCGGTAGGCGGCGTCGTGCGGCTCCGCGTCCGTCGTCGGCGTCGTGATCGCCGGGATGACGTCGCGGGCAGTACTTAGGCGCCGCCCTGCGCGCTGACGTCAGTTCTGTACACGACTTTCCGCGCCAGGAACGCAGAGCCATGCAAGAAGCTGACACAGGTGTCTGAAAAATACTAGGGCCCTGAAAGGGATGTCCTTAACCCTAGAAATCAGTTCGCAGAACGGGGAGGATGGGTGGGCGGTAGGAATCTATCACTAACTACTGTCTCTTACAGATATATCGTTACACAAGTTAGTAACTTGTGCATCTGAAAGAGACACGTTAGTGATAGATTCCTTACCTTAGAATAGATACCCCAGCAATACCAACCCCGGTGGTGGGTCTGCGAACAAAGATCAGACAAGGAAGTCCTGGAGGACAGAACGGCCAAAGAAGCCGTCCCTCCGGACCTGACTGTCAAGGCAGTAATGCTTTGTAAACGTGTGCAGCGAGGCCCACGTAGCTGCCTGACAGATAACCGGCAGCGGAACACCGCGGCCCAAGGCCGTGGTAGCAGCCGTTGCCCTGGTGGAATGGGCACGCAGCCCAACAGGAGGCTCCTTCTTAGCCAAAGAATAGCAGGTCTTGATGCACAAGGTAACCCAGCGGGAGATGGTCCTCTTGTGCACCGCCCGACCTTTTTGGCGCCCACGTAGCCAACAAAGAGCTGGTCATCCACCCGGAAGTGTTTTGTGCGGTCAATATAGAAAGAGAGCGCACGTTTTGGGTCCAGACGGTGGAGCCTCTCTTCCTCTCTGGAAGGATGCGGAGGCGGAAAGAAGGTGGGCAAAGTGATGGTCTGCCCAATGTGGAAAGCAGTAACCACCTTTGGCAAGAAGGACGGACGCGTCCGAAGAACAACCTTGTCTGGATGAACAGACAGAAAGGGAGGTTTGCAAGATAGAGCCTGGAGCTCACTCACCCGCCGAGCGGAGGTGATGGCCACCAGAAAGGCTGTCTTCAGAGTCAGAAGACGAAGAGGACAGTTATGCAGAGGCTCAAAGGGAGCGCACATTAAAAAGGTAAGAACCAAGTTCAAGTCCCACTGAGGCATTACAAACGGAACAGGAGGGAAGAGGTGAGTAATGCCTTTTAAGAACCTGTTAACAACAGGGGACTTGAAAAGGGAGGGCTGATCAGGGAGCCTGAGGAAGGCCGAGATAGCACAAAGATAACCCTTGATGGTACCCAGGGCAGAACCCTGTTGGGCCAGAGAGAGAAGGAACAGAAGGACCTCAGAAAGAGGGGCAGAAAGGGGATCCACAGCCTTTGCTGTGCACCATGCCACAAATTTGTTCCACCTGCAGGCGTATACCACCTTAGTGGAGGGACGCCTGGCTGCCAGAATCACATCACAAACTTCGGGAGGCAAGTTGAAAGGAATCAACTGCCGCCGCTCAATCTCCACGCAAGCAGGTGTAGACTGGACAGGTTCGGGTGGAGGACCGTCCCCTGGTGCTGCGACAGAAGATCCTCCCGAAGAGGCAGACGGATCGGGGGATCTATGCTCATATTGAGTAGCTCGGGATACCAAACTCTTCGAGCCCAGTCCGGAGCCACAAGAATGACTTGGGCCCGGTCGTGCCGAATCTTCTTCAACACTCTGGGTAGAAGTGGTATAGGCGGAAAGGCGTACAACAGACCGCAACTCCACTCGCGACGAAAAGCGTCGCCGAGCGAGTGCCGCCTTGGAAATTCCAACGCGCAGAACTGATGACATTGCGCGTTCTCTTCGGTGGCGAATAGATCTAACCAAGGCTCTCCCCACTGTAGAAAGAGTCCTTGCGCCACTTCCGAGTGAAGACGCCATTCGTGATCCATCATGCACCTGCGGCTGAGTTCGTCCGCCCTGGCGTTCAGAGAACCTGCCAGGTGTTGAACCATCAGGAACATGCCCTGATGTTCCAGCCATGTCCAGAGGCGCAGAGCCTCCTGACAAAGGGTCCAAGACCCCACCCCGCCCTGTTTGTTGCAGTACCACATGGCGGTGGTGTTGTCTGTGAACACCTGCACTACCTTCCCTTTGACAGAGGGAAGGAATGCCTTGAGTGCAAGCCGGATCGCCCGGAGCTCCAGAAGGTTGATATGGAGCCGGGACTCCGCCGGAGACCAGAGGCCTCTGATCTCCGCCTCTCCCATGTGACCGCCCCATCCCAGAAGGGACGCGTCCGTCACAACTGTATGCTCTGGCTGGGGAAGGGAGAGGGATCTGCCCATGACCCATTGCCGGTTCGAGAGCCACCACTGCAACTGTTTTGCAGTCCCCTCCGAGATCTGGACGTGATCGGACAGGTTGCCCTGGTGCTGCGCCCACTGGAACTTCAGGTCCCACTGCAGAGCCCGCATATGCCATCTGGCATGATTGACCAGCAGGATGCAGGAGGCCATGAGGCCCAGCAGCCTCAGGGTCATCCGTACCGAAACCCAGGATAAAGGCCGAAAGATCGGAATCATAGCCTGAATATCCCGGACTCGCCGTGCGGGAGGATAGGCCCGAAACTGCGTCGTGTCCAGAACTGCTCCGATGAAAAGGAGCTGTGGAGAAGGAATTAGATGCGACTTCGGCACATTGATGGAGAACCCCAGCGAGTGCAGGAGTTCGGCCGTAGTCTGGAGGTGGGAGACGACTGCCTGGGACGAGCCCGCCTTCAGCAGCCAGTCGTCGAGGTAGGGGAAGACTGAAACCCCTGCCCGGCGCAGATGAGCTGCGACCACCGCCATCACTTTCGTGAACACCCGAGGGGCACTGGTAAGGCCAAAGGGGAGCACGGTGAACTGAAAATGCTCGGGGCCTACCGTGAACCGAAGGTAACGCCGGTGGGCCGGCAGGACGGGGATGTGGAAATACGCGTCCTGCAAGTCCAACGCTACCAACCAGTCTCCAGGGTCGAGGGCAGTCAAGACCTGAGCTAGGGTGAGCATCTTGAACTTCTCCTTCCGGAGGAAGCGATTGACGTTCCGGAGGTCCAAGATAGGACGCATGTCCTCCTTGTCCTTTTTGGGCACCAGAAAGTAGTGGGAGTAGCAACCACGCCCTACTTCTGGGGTCGGAACATGCTCGATGGCCCTCTTGGTCAAGAGGGCCGTGACTTCCTTCTGTAGAAGCACCAAGTGATCCCCTGACATGCGGTGGAATTGAGGTGGCATGGCTGGGGGGTGGTCTCGAAGGGGAGGGAGTAGCCCCTTCGGACAATGTCCAAGACCCACCTGTCCGAGGTGATGGTGCGCCAGTGGGGAAGGTGATGGCGGACCCTGCCCCTACTGGCGTGCCGTGCACCTGAAAGGAGGGACTAGGAGGGCTTGGAGGCCGCGGACGGGCTGGAGGTGGTGGCCTGACCCGCACGCTGGTTGCCCGATCCGCCACGGCGGAATCCACGTCCTCGGCCACGCGAAGACGCCTGCTGCGCGGGCCGGTGGCTGGGCTGCTGACGTGAAGGGCGCCCCTACCGTGGCCACGATAGGGGCGAAAAGCAGAAGGCAGCGGAGGGCGTGTAGCAGAAAGGCCCAGGGACTTTGCAGTAGCCCGTGAGTCCTTAAAGCGCTCCAACGCATGGTCTGCTTTGGACCCAAAAAGACCGACTCCATCAAAGGGCATGTCCATGAGAGTATTCTGGACATCCCCTGAAAACCAGTGGTTCTCAGCCAGGCGTGGCGCCGGAGCGCCACCGTCGTTGCAATCGACCTGCCCAGCGAGTCGGCGGTGTCAAGGCCACAACGGATAGTGTATTTGGCCGCATCCCTTCCTTCCGCAATGGCGCGGGAAAGCAGTGCCTGGACCTCCTCAGGGCACTGGGGCAAAACATCCGCCACCGAATCCCACAGGGAGTGGGTATATCGGCCCAAAAGACAAGCGGTGTTAACGGACCGCAAGCCAGCACTGGAGGAAGAAAACCTTTCTTCCCAAACTGATCCAGGCGTTTGGATTCCCTATCCGGAGGAGCGGTAGGGAAGGCGGTTTGGGAAGCGGAGGCTTGGACAACCAAGCTCTCAGGAGTGGGGTGGACAGAGAGAAACAGGGGGTCGCCCGGAGCGGGGCGATGGCGTCGTGACACGTTCCGATCCACAGGAGCCCCTGTGTTGGGCTTGGACCAGGCGCCCAAAAGAACGTCCGTGAGGGCGTCGTTAAACGGCAGCACAGTCTCCGCAGAGGAGGCTGCCGGCTGAAGCACCTCTGTCAAGATGTTAGTCTTGACCGTCAAAGTAGGGAGCTGGAGACGTAAGGCCCCAGCAGCCCTACGCAACACCGTACCAAAATTGGCCCCTCCTCCGTAGCCACGGGAGGAGACAGCATGCCAGTGTCAGGAGAAGTATCCAGACCACTGGCCTCCCTAGACTCTCTGTCCAGTCCTCATCATACTGACAGTTGCGTGTCAGAGGGTCATCAGACCCCTCCCAGTCCTCCTGGTCCTCCTCTGGTTCAAAATAAGGAGGAGGAGGGACATTTGGGACCCAAGGTCCCATCGGCGCCGGAGCCGGCGTCGAGCGACGTCGCTCCGGGTCCATGTCCGGAGCCGGAAGGAACTGGGGGACGACGCCGCCCGGAGCCCAGGGCGGCGTCGAGAACGGCACCGGAGACATCGGCGCCGGCGGAGGTGTCGTAAGGTCGACCGGCGTCGATGGGAGTTGTGGAGCCGGGATCGAGGCCGGGGCCGGAGCCGGAGCCGGGATCGAGGCTGGAGGCTCGGGCGACGCCGGGCCGGAGCCGCCGGCGACGCCGGATCAACCCCATCAGGGCCCGCGGGGCCCGAAGGCGCACCGGAGGGGCCTGAAGGCCCGAAGAGGCGGGCCATGGCCGACAGGAACTCCTGTACCTTGGCCGGATCCGCCCCCGAACCCGGGAAGGGCGGGTATGACGGGGGCGACTCCACAGGCAAGTCCGGGGCCGCGGGGGCGGGGACGGTGCCGGGAGGGGCCTCAGCCGAGTCGCGAGACCGGCGAGGCGAAGTCCGAGAGCGACGATGCTTCTTGGACTTCTTGTGTCGAGACTTACCGGACGAAGAAGACTTCGACGCCGACGACCGGTGTGCACTCCGCGAGCGACCCCTGGACCTCTCACGCGACCGGGGCTTCCGCGGAGCCGAATGCCGGGCCTCGAGGAGCTTTCGAGACCGCTCTCGCAAAGCCTTCGGGTTGAGGGCCTGGCATTCGGGACAAGACTCGGTGTCGTGGCCTCGGCCGAGGCAGAAGAGACACTCCCAATGCGGGTCGGTGACGGACATCATCCGCGCACAGGCGCCGCATCGCTTGAAGCCGGGCATCCCTACGACACCTGAAGGTGGAAAAAGACAGTGAAAAAATCACCAAAAGTATGGTCAAAAATTGACCAGGCCACTGCTCTTCCCGGATCTGCGCTTACTGGCGCGGAAAAGAAGAACTGACGTCAGCGCGCAGGGGCGGCGCCTAAGTACTGCCCGCGACGTCATCCCGGCGATCACGACGCCGACGACGGACGCGGAGCCGCACGACGCCGCCTACCGACGCGCAAGGGTACTGCTACGCAAAACTTTCCGGATCCAGCCTGACGCCTGGGGATATTCTAAGGTAAGG
This sequence comes from Calotriton arnoldi, assembly GCA_963921515.1. Classification (NCBI taxonomy): domain Eukaryota; kingdom Metazoa; phylum Chordata; class Amphibia; order Caudata; family Salamandridae; genus Calotriton; species Calotriton arnoldi. Next base: position 39,713 of record CAWUFW010016477.1, read on the forward strand.
AATCTATCACTAACGTGTCTCTTTCAGATAAGGTACGCAAAGTATCAGGTCTTGAAAAATCATAAAAATTTTACTAGACCTGCAGGTTTAGTAACTTGAATAATCTACTCGACCTAACTGTAATGTCCTTGACCCGTGCACTGGTCTCAAATTGTGTAATCCTAGGCAAATATTTTGTCTTATGGAGCCGCTTTTTTCTTCATTATCACATAAAAGATCACCTTCAAATATGCAAATTCACTATTTCTGCTGTACAAAAAACTTCATTTACTAGACTAAACGTTTGCCCCATCTATATAGTAAGAATCGACCCCAAATATAGAGTGCACATGATCCCTGGCTTGCCTCTTAGTTCATTAATTGCATTGTCATCTGGGCAGTAGCACAAGTTACTAACTTGTGTAACGATATATCTGTAAGAGACAGTAGTTAGTGACAGATTCCTTACCTTAGAATATCCCCAGGCGTCAGGCTGGATCCGGAAAATTTTTGCGTAGCAGTACCCTTGCGCGTCGGTAGGCGGCGTCGTGCGGCTCCGCGTCCGTCGTCGGCGTCGTAATCGCCGGGATGACGTCGCGGGCAGTACTTAGGCGCCGCCCCTGCGCGCTGACGTCAGTTCTGTACACGACTTTCCGCGCCAGGAACGCAGAGCCATGCAAGAAGCTGACATAGGTGTCTGAAAAATACTAGAGCCCTGAAAGGGATGTCCTTAACCCTAGAAATCAGTTCGCAGAACGGGGAGGATGGGTGGGGCGGTAGGAATCTGTCACTAACTACTGTCTCTTACAGATATATCGTTACACAAGTTAGTAACTTGTGCATCTGAAAGAGACACGTTAGTGACAGATTCCTTACCTTAGAATAGATACCCCAGCAATACCAACCCCGGTGGTGGGTCTGCGAACAAAGATCAGACAAGGAAGTCCTGGAGGACAGAACGGCCAAAGAAGCCGTCCCTCCGGACCTGACGCACAAGTTACTAACTTGTGTAACGATATATCTGTAAGAGACAGTAGTTAGTGACAGATTCCTTACCTTAGAATATCCCCAGGCGTCAGGCTGGATCCGGAAAGTTTTTGCGTAGCAGTACCCTTGCGCGTCGGTAGGCGGCGCCGTGCGGCTCCGCGTCCGTCGTCGGCGTCGTGATCGCCGGGATGACGTCGCGGGCAGTACTTAGGCGCCGCCCCTGCGCGCTGACGTCAGTTCTGTACACGACTTTCCGCGCCAGGAACGCAGAGCCATGCAAGAAGCCGACATAGGTGTCTGAAAAATACTAGGGCCCTGAAAGGGATGTCCTTAACCCTAGAAATCAGTTCGCAGAACGGGGAGGATGGGTGGGCGGTAGGAATCTGTCACTAACTACTGTCTCTTACAGATATATCGTTACACAAGTTAGTAACTTGTGCATCTGAAAGAGACACGTTAGTGACAGATTCCTTACCTTAGAATAGATACCCCAGCAATACCAACCCCGGTGGTGGGTCTGCGAACAAAGATCAGACAAGGAAGTCCTGGAGGACAGAACGGCCAAAGAAGCCGTCCCTCCGGACCTGACTGTCAAGGCAGTAATGCTTTGTAAACGTGTGCAGCGAGGCCCACGTAGCTGCCTGACAGATAACCGGCAGCGGAACACCGCGGCCCAAGGCCGTGGTAGCAGCCGTTGCACTGGTGGAATGGGCACGCAGCCCAACAGGAGGCTCCTTCTTAGCCAAAGAATAGCAGGTCTTGATGCACAAGGTAACCCAGCGGGAGATGGTCCTCTTGTGCACCGCCCGACCTTTTTGGCGCCCACGTAGCCAACAAAGAGCTGGTCATCCACCCGGAAGTGTTTTGTGCGGTCGATATAGAAGGAGAGCGCACGTTTTGGGTCCAGACGGTGGAGCCTCTCTTCCTCTCTGGAAGGATGCGGAGGCGGAAAGAAGGTGGGCAAAGTGATGGTCTGCCCAATGTGGAAAGCAGTAACCACCTTTGGCAAGAAGGACGGACGCGTCCGAAGAACAACCTTGTCTGGATGAACAGACAGAAAGGGAGGTTTGCAAGATAGAGCCTGGAGCTCACTCACCCGCCGAGCGGAGGTGATGGCCACCAGAAAGGCTGTCTTCAGAGTCAGAAGACGAAGAGGACAGTTATGCAGAGGCTCAAAGGGAGCGCACACTAAAAAGGTAAGAACCAAGTTCAAGTCCCACTGAGGCATCACAAACGGAACAGGAGGGAAGAGGTGAGTAATGCCTTTAAGAACCTGTTAACAACAGGGGACTTGAAAAGGGAGGGCTGATCAGGGAGCCTGAGGAAGGCCGAGATAGCACAAAGATAACCCTTGATGGTACCCAGGGCAGAACCCTGTTGGGCCAGAGAGAGAAGGAACAGAAGGACCTCAGAAAGAGGGGCAGAAAGGGGATTCACAGCCTTTGCTGTGCACCATGCCACAAATATGTTCCACCTGCAGGCGTATACCACCTTAGTGGAGGGACGCCTGGATGCCAGAATCACATCACAAACTTCGGGAGGCAAGTCGAAAGGAATCAACTGCCGCCGCTCAATCTCCACGCAAGCAGGTGTAGACTGGACAGGTTCGGGTGGAGGACCGTCCCTGCTGCTGCGACAGAAGATCCTCCCGAAGAGGCAGACGGATCGGGGGATCTACGCTCATATTGAGTAGCTCGGGATACCAAACTCTTCGAGCCCAGTCCGGAGCCACAAGAATGACTTGGGCCCGGTCGTGCCGAATCTTCTTCAACACTCTGGGTAGAAGTGGTATAGGCGGAAAGGCGTACAATAGACCGCAACTCCACTCGTGACGAAAAGCGTCGCCGAGCGAGTGCCGCCTTGGAAATTCCAACGCGCAGAACTGATGACATTGCGCGTTCTCTTCGGTGGCGAATAGATCTAACCAAGGCTCTCCCCACTGTAGAAAGAGTCCTTGCGCCACTTCCGAGTGAAGACGCCATTCGTGATCCATCATGCACCTGCGGCTGAGTTCGTCCGCCCTGGAGTTCAGGGAACCTGCCAGGTGTTGAACCATCAGGAACATGCCCTGATGTTCCAGCCATGTCCAGAGGCGCAGAGCCTCCTGACATAGGGTCCACGACCCTACCTCGCCTTGTTTGTTGCAGTACCACATGGCGGTGGTGTTGTCTGTGAACACCTGCACTACCTTCCCTTTGACAGAGGGAAGGAATGCCTTGAGTGCAAGTCGGATCGCCCGGAGCTCCAGAAGGTTGATATGGAGCCGGGACTCCGCCGGAGACCAGAGGCCTCTGATCTCCGCCTCTCCCATGTGACCGCCCCATCCCAGAAGGGACGCGTCCGTCACAACTGTGTGCTCTGGCTGGGGAAGGGAGAGGGATCTGCCCATGACCCATTGCCGGTTCGAGAGCCACCACTGCAACTGTTTTGCAGTCCCCTCCGAGATCTGGACGTGATCGGACAGGTTGCCCTGGTGCTGCGCCCACTGGAACTTCAGGTCCCACTGCAGAGCCCGCATATGCCATCTGGCATGATTGACCAGCAGGATGCAGGAGGCCATGAGGCCCAGCAGCCTCAGGGTCATCCGTACCGAAACCCAGGATAAAGGCTGAAAGATCGGAATCATAGCCTGAATATCCCGGACTCGCCGTTCGGGAGGATAGGCCCGAAACTGCGTCGTGTCCAGAACTGCTCCGATGAAAAGGAGCTGTGGAGAAGGAATCAGATGCGACTTTGGCACATTGATGGAGAACCCCAGCGAGTGCAGGAGTTCGGCCGTAGTCTGGAGGTGGGAGACGACTGCCTGGGACGAGCCCGCCTTCAGCAGCCAGTCGTCGAGGTAGGGGAAGACTGAAACCCCTGCCTGGCGCAGATGAGCTGCGACCACCGCCATCACTTTCGTGAACACCCGAGGGGCACTGGTAAGGCCAAAGGGGAGCACGGTGAACTGAAAATGCTCGGGGCCTACCGTGAACCGAAGGTAACGCCGGTGGGCCGGCAGGACGGGGATGTGGAAATATGCGTCCTGCAAGTCCAACGCTACCAACCAGTCTCCAGGGTCGAGGGCAGTCAAGACCTGAGCTAGGGTGAGCATCTTGAACTTCTCATTCCGGAGGAAGCGATTGACGTTCCGGAGGTCCAAGATAGGACGCATGTCCTCCTTGTCCTTTTTGGGCACCAGAAAGTAGTGGGAGTAGCAACCACGCCCTACTTCTGGGGTCAGAACACGCTTGATGGCCCTCTTGGTCAAGAGGGCCGTGACTTCCTTCTGCAGAAGCACCAAGTGATCCCCTGACATGCGGTGGAATTGAGGTGGCATGGCTGGGGGGGTGGTCTCGAAGGGGAGGGAGTAGCCCCTTCGGACAATGTCCAAGACCCACCTGTCCGAGGTGATGGGACGCCAGTGGGGAAGGTGATGGCGGACCCTGCCCCCTACTGGCGTGCTGTGCACCTGAAAGGAGGGACTAGGAGGGCTTGGAGGTCGCGGACGGGTTGGAGGTGGTGGCCTGACCCGCACGCTGGTTGCCCGATCCGCCACGGCGGAATCCACGTCCTCGGCCACGCGAAGACGCCTGCTGCGCGGGCCGGTGGCTGGGCTGCTGACGTGACGGGGCGCCCCTTCCGTGGCCACGATAGGGGCGAAAAGCAGAAGTCAGCGGAGGGCGTGTAGCAGAAAGGCCCAGGGACTTGGCAGTAGCCCGTGAGTCCTTAAAGCGCTCCAACGCATGGTCTGCTTTGGACCCAAAAAGACCGACTCCATCAAAGGGCATGTCCATGAGAGTATTCTGGACATCCCCTGAAAAACCAGTGGTTCTCAGCCAGGCGTGGCGTCGCAGCGCCACCGTCGTTGCAATAGACCTGCCCAGCGAGTCGGCGGTATCAAGGCCACATCGTATCGTGTATTTGGCCGCATCCCTTCCTTCCGCAATGGCGCGGGAAAGCAGTGTCTGGACCTCCTCAGAACACTGGGGCAAAACAGTCGCCACCGAATCCCACAAGGAGTGGGTATATCGGCCCAAAAGACAAGCGGTGTTGATGGACCGCAAGCCAGCACTGGAGGAAGAAAACCCTTCTTCCCAAATTGATCCAGGCGTTTGGATTCCCTATCCGGAGGGGCGGTAGGGAAGGCGGTTTGGGAAGCGGAGGCTTGGACAACCAAGCTCTCAGGAGTGGGGTGGACAGAGAGAAACAGGGGTCGCCCGGAGCCGGGCGATGGCGTCGGGACACGTTCCTATCCACAGGAGCCCCTGTGTTGGGCTTGGACCAGGCGCCCAAAAGAACGTCAGTGAGGGCATCGTTAAACGGCAGCACAGTCTCCGTAGAGGAGGCTGCCGGCTGAAGCACCTCTGTCAAGATATTAGTCTTGACCGCCACAGTAGGGAGTTGGAGACGTAAGGCCCCAGCCGCCCTACGCAACACCGTTGCAAAATTGGCTCCCTCCTCCGTAGCCACGGGAGGAGACAGCATGCCAGTGTCAGGGGAAGTATCCAGACCACTGGCATCCCCTAGACCCTCTGTCCAGTCCTCATCGTACTGACACTGTTGTGTCAGAGGGTCATCAGACCCCTCCCAGTCCTCCTGGTCCTCCTCTGGTTCAAAATAAGGAGGAGGAGGGACATTTGGGACCCAAGGTCCCATCGGCGCCGGAACCGGCGTCGAGCGACGTCGGTCCGGGTCCATGTCCGGAGCCGGAAGGAACTGGGGGACGACGCCACCCGGAGCCCCAGGCGGCGTCGAGAACGGCACCGGAGACATCGGCGTCGGCGGAGGTGTCGTTAGGTCGACCGGCGTCGATGGGGGTTGCGGAGCCGGGATCGAGGCCGGGGCCGGAGCCGGAACCGGGATCGAGGCTGGAGGCACGGGCGACGCCGGGGCCGGAGCCGTCGGCGACGCCGGAGCAACCCCATCAGGGCCCGCGGGGCCCGAAGGCGCACCGGAGGGACCTTGAGGCCCGAAGAGGCGGGCCATGGCCGACAGGAATTCCTGTATCTGGGCCGGATCCGTCCCCGATCCCGGGAATGACGGGTATTGCGGGGGCGACTCCACAGGCATGTCCGGGGCCGCGGGGACGGTGCCGGGAGGGGCCTCAGCCGAGTCGCGAGACCGTCGAGGCGAAGTCCTAGAGCGACGATGCTTTTTGGACTTTTTGTGCTTGGACTTACCGGACGAAGAAGACTTCGATGCCGACGACCGGTGAGGACTCCGCGATCGACCCCTGGACCTCTCACGCGACCGGGGCTTGCGCGGAGCCGAATGCCGGGCCTCGAGGAGCTTTCGAGACCGCTCTCGCAAAGCTGGGTTGAGGGCCCGGCAGTCGGAACACGACTCCGTGTCGTGGCCTCGGCCGAGGCAGAAGAGACACTCCCGATGCGGGTCTGTGATGGACATCATCCGAGCACAGGCGCCGCAACGTTTAAAACCGGGCATCCCTACGACACCTTGAAGTCGATTCGAAGAAAACAGTGAAAAAATTCACCAAAAAAGTTAGTCAAAAAATGACTAGGGCACTGCTCTTCCCGGATCTGCGCTTGCTGGCGCGGAAAAAGAAGAACTGACGTCAGCGCGCAGGGGCGGCGCCTAAGTACTGCCCGCGACGTCATCCCGGCGATCACGACGCCGACGACGGACGCGGAGCCGCACGACGCCGCCTACCGACGCGCAAGGGTACTGCTACGCAAAAACTTTCCGGATCCAGCCTGACGCCTGGGGATATTCTAAGGTAAGGAATCTGTCACTAACGTGTCTCTTTCAGATACAGGAATATTTACCAGTTCATGTTTAAAAACTCACTTTTCATAAATAGATTATTAAAGCATGATGTGGTAGTGCACTGTCATTTACAGATCGCACATTTTCCATTGAAATGGCCACAAAACTATCCCACTAAAGTAGTTTTACTGATAAAACTATTTAGTGTATAAACAATGTTTGGAAATTGGGATTCAGCAAAAATATTTAAAATGTGTACATCACTAAGTAAAGTGTTCTGATTTGTTTTGATCCTATAAAAAAAAAGCATCACAGAATTACAAAAATGTGCCTTCACAACTAGTGAGATAAATTTGAAAATTTGGAAAGGTTCACTTATTAGCTATTTCAGTGTTGTATTAGAAAAAAAGCATGAAATCTTAGTGCTTCATTTCACTTTTGCACAGCGCGATTGTCAAACAGTTCACTTTACAAAATCTTCTAACTACAGTCACAGAAAGAAAAGTAAATGTAGGAAGACAAACTGACTTTTGACCTCTGCAAGCCAGCAAATATGACACGATAACAAGATTTAAAGGCAGCTTTAGTGCGCATTCACTTTGAGCAAGCAGAACATCTGTTGTCAGCTCCGCCAGAAAAGAAGAGTAGGCTCTAAAAATAGCTCGTCCTGATTAAATGTGGCTCTGCATTTTTTAAACCCTGGTGATAGACTGGCCTACATGAAAGGGAGTTACCACCTTAGGCAGGAAGGAGGCTCTAGTGCGAAGAACCAGCTTGTCTGTTCAGGTATTGAGGCTGTGATGATAGTGCCTGTAGCTCACTGACTCTTCTGGCAGATGTTATCGCTGCTAGGAAGGCAGTTTTTAAGGTAAGGAGCCTGAGAGGGCAGTTGTGTAGCGGCTCGAAGGGAGCACACATCAAAAATGTGAAAACTAAGTTACGGTCCCACTGTGGCATAATGAAAGGAGCTGGTAGAAACACGTTGAAGACCTCTGAGAAACCTTTTTACAAAAGTGGATCTGAAAATGGATGGCTTATATGGCAACAGCAAAAATGCCAATATGCCAGACAAATAACTTTACAATGTGCCAAAACCAGAGCCCTGCTGGGCTAGGGTAAAAATAAACAAAATAACATAGGAAAGAGATGCAGAAAGAGGGTCAACTTGTTTATATGAACACCATGTCATAAACTTACTCCAACAGCAGGCATACACCGTCTTGGTGGACTGGCTGCCAAGATAACACTACAGACTTCAGGCGGAAGTGCGGAAGGTCGACAGCTGTCAACTGTCGCCACTCAATCTCCACGCATGAAGGCGGAGTGTTAACCGGCTCGGGTGGAGAACCCTCCCCTGCTACTGCGACAGAAGATCCTTCAGAAGGGACGGCCTGATCAGAGAACTGATGGCCATCCTCAACAGCTCGGAATACCAAATTTTCTGAGCCCAGTCTGGAGCCTCAACGATTACTTGGGCCCAATAATACCTGATCTTCTTGAGAACTCTGGGCAGCAGTGGTATTGGCAGAAAGGCGCATAGGAGGCCTGAGCTCCACTTGAGACGTAAGAGCAACCTAGGAAACTCCAGCAAGCAAGAACACTGACATTGCGTATACTCGGCGGTGGCAAACAGATCTAACCAAGGTTTTCCGCCACTGCTTAAAGAGACCCTGCACCACCTCCAGATGGAGACGTCACTCATGATCTGCTAGGTTTCTTTGACTGAGTTTGTCTGCCCTGGCATTCAGAGAGCCCGCCAGGTGCTGAATCAATATAAATATATGCCCTGTTGTTCCAGCCACGTCTAGAGGCGCAAGGCCTCTTGACAAAGGGTCCATGACCCCCACCTTGCCCTGTTTGTTGCAGTACCACATGGCGGTGGTGTTGTTCGTGAACATGTGCAATAGCCTCCCCTTGATGGAGGGCAGAAAGGCTTTTAATGTTAGCCGGATTGCCCAGTGCTCCAGTAGGTCGATGTGGAGCCCGGATTCCACTGGAGAGCAGAGGCTTCTGATCTCCACCTCTCCCAGATGGCTGCTCCATTCCAGAAGGGATGCATCTGTTACCACTGTGAGAACTGGTTGGGGAAGGGAGAGGGGTCTGCAGCTGACCCAATCACAATTTGCTAATCACCACTGCAGAGTTTTTGTAGTTTCCTCTGAGATCTGGACCATGCTGGAAAGATCCCCCTGATGCTGCACCAACTGGAACTTCAGGTCCCACAGCATAGCTTGCATATGTCAGCAGGCATGTGTCGCAAGCAGGATGCAGGAGGCCATGAGGACCAGCAACCTCGAAGTCAGTCTCACCGAAATCCAGGATAGAGATTGAAACATTGGTAGCATCTGAGAGGTATCAAGTGTGACTTTGGCACATTGATAGTGATTCCCAGTGAGTGCAGGAAGTCCGCCGTAGTCTGGAGGTTGGAGGAGAGAGCCTGGGGCGAGTCCGCGTTCAACAGCCAGTCATCAAGATAGGGGAAGACTGGCACCTCTGATCTCCACTGATGACCACCGCCACCACCTTGGTGAACACCTGAGGGGCACTGGTAAGGCCAATAGGGAGCATGGCGAACTCAAAGTGCTTGTGGCCCACCGTGAACCGCAGGTAACGCCTATGGGCCGGCAGGACGGGAATGTTAAGGTATGCATTCTGCAAGTCCAACGGTACCATCCAGTTTCCTGGGTCCAGGGCAGACAGGACTTGAGTGAGCATGAGCATTTTGAATTTCTTCTTTTTCAGGAAAAAATTGAGAGGGCGCAAGTCTAGGATAGGACAAAAGCCTCAGTCCTTTTTGGGCACCAGAAAATAGCGAGAATAAGAACCATGACCTACTTCTGGCGTCAGTACCCTCTCTATGGCTCCCATGCCCAAGAGAGCAGCTACTTCCTCATGGAGCACGGAGAGATGGTCTTCTGTCAGCCTGTCGCAAGTGGGTGGCATTGGACGAGGAGAAGTCACAAAGGGGAGGGATTCTGTAGTGATGAGGTCGGTAACCAAGATGTAGTTTCATGTTGATTTATTAATTCAGTTACAGGTTGTAGAGATGCAGCCCCACCAGGAGCAGTCTGCCTGCTGCTCAGCCCATACTCCAACTGACACACTCAAGCATCCAGGCACCCAAACATTCCATTCAAGTCTCTCACACCAACATTCCATGCATCACATGCACACTGGCTGAGCAGCTAGGGAGTAAGTAACCAGATACATACAACACAGGTTACTACATTTTAGCCCCATGGGACAATCTGAACATACAACACAGGTTACTACATATTAGCCCCATGGGACAATCTGAAGAACCCAACAGTCTGATGTCATTGACCTCCAGTGGGGCAGGTGATGGCGTATCCTTCTTCCCACTGGGTGCCCATGATGGTAGGAGGTCAAACTAAAGGGGTTTTGAGGCTGTGACTGTGGAGGGGGTGGTGGACTGTCCCGACCACTGGCTGTCCGACCCATGGGGTCTGTGGGTACCACGTCCTCTGCCACATAGAGGTGAGAAGCTTGCGCGCAGTGGCAGCTGGGCGGGTAAAGAGGCAGCTGGAAGCCCCTTCCGTGGACATGAAAGGAGTGAAAGGTGAACTAGCGTTGGAAAGGGGCCATGGAAAAGCCCATGGAGCTGGCCTTCGCTCTGCTATTCTTGAAGCGCTCCAGCGCGAAGTCCGCCTTGTCTCCGAAGAGACGGGAGCCATCAAAAGACATGTCTATAGGCAATGATAGGACATCCCCAGAAAAGCCAGTCGTCCTCAGCTAGACGTGGCGCCGCAACGCCCCTGATGAAGAAACCGCTCTGCCTAGCAAGTCAGTCGTGTCCAGCCCACATCGAATTGGGAACTTAGCTGTGTCTCTTCCATCAGTCATGGCTTGAGAAGAGTATGGCTCAGGCCTCCTCCGGGACCATGGACAGCAGCTGTGCAACTAAATCCCACAGTGCATGGGAGTAATGGCCCAAAAAGCATGCTGTGTTCACGGACCGCAGTGCAAGGCTGGTGGAAGAAAACATTTTCTTGCCTAAGATATCCAGCCTCTTGAATTCCCTATCCGGTGGAGTGGCAGGGAACGTGCCAGAATTTACACAAGAGGTGGAAGCTTGGACCACCAAACTCTCTGGGGTAGGGAGCTGCGTGAGGAAATTGGGGTCTCCTGCGGCAGGGCAATGGCGGCAGGCAATCGTCCTGTTCACAGGAGCTCCTGTGCAAGGTGTGGACCAAGTCCCAAGCATCTGTGAGGGTTTCATTAAATGAGAGAAGTGGTTCTGAGTGGGTTACTCCAGGCTGAAGCACCTCTGTCTAGACAGTCTTGACTGCCACTGAGGGTAGGCTAAGGTCCAGGACCTCGGCCGCCCTTCTCTCCACCATGGCAAATGAAGCTCCCTCCACTGTAGCCATAGTAGGAGAGACCATACCAGTTTCTGGAGAGGCGTCATGTCTGCAAATTTTTCACACCAGTCCATGTTAGAGTCTAGGGGCTGGTATTCTTCATGGGTTCAGCGACCCCTCCCAATTCTCCAAGAGTCCCAGGCCATAGGAATTGAGCTCGGGCTCTGGCCTGGATGGCATGGCGCTGGAGTCGGACAACGCACCTCTGACTTCATGTCTGAGTCGGGATGAGAATGTGGATGGCGGTGCCTGGGAAGGTTGAGGTGGTACGACCGGTGACAGTCCGGACCCATCCATGGATCCAAGGGGCCAGACTGCAGCAGGGACCGGAACTGCCGGCGGAGAACCAGTGTGAGCCCCTCCCGAACCCACAGGGCCCTGAAGGCATGCCAGCAGGAATGGGATCCCTAAATATGAGGTGCATGGCCTCACAGACCTCACGAAAACTCAGGGAGGCGTGGAGCCAGCCCAGGCTCAATAGCAGACCCAGGCCTCAAATGATGACATTACCTCGTCTCGTCGGATGACTTAGACAGACTGGGCGAAGTTGAAAGACCTCTGACTGCTTAGATTTCTTTCTCTTGTGGGATTTACTAGAAGACTACTTCGAATGCAACGAGGAACTTGGGCTTGGCGACTGATCCTGGATCCTTCCTCTCTACCATAATCAAGATTGTGGGCCGTCCCACATAGAGCGGCAAGGAGCGCTCCCTCAAGGCCTTGGGGTGAATGGCGAGGCAGTCAACATGGGTCTTCGCCTTGTGGTCGCTTTCGATGCACAAGAGACAAACAAGGTGCAAGCTCGCCACAGACATCTGTAGGTGACAGGCGTCACAGGTCTTTGAAGCCGGCCTTCCAAGTTGGCATCCTGCCACACCAGGAGAACATGTCAAAAAGACTTCGACAAAAAGTCAAAAAATGACTTAAGTTAGTTCTCTCTGGATCTGTGCTGACTGCCATGGAAAGAAAAGTACTGACATCAGCACGCTGGGGTGGCACCTATATAGGCACCGTGCACTTAACATCCAGCGCGGACGACACCATGCAGAGCCGAACGACAACACCTACAGGCCATCAGGGGTACTGCTCATGAAAACTTTTCGGATCCATTTCAATGCCTGGGGATAATTCTAATGTAAGGATTCTGTGGCCAGAAGTCTCCATCAGATATACCTGGTACCAAAGGTAAAGCAGGTTGCATGGTGGCTCTGGAATGTACGATTTCCATGATCACAGAAACAGAAATATGTGGCACCTATAATTGGATATTGAGCATAATAAAATGAAGTGATATCAACTAGCGAGGTGTGCAGTGGTAAGGTTGGTGGAGAAGTTGGAGTGTATGTGGAAGTTGTCCCAAAAGAGGTTTGGGATGAATGAGAATCCGTGGTCGTGGTGACCAGGTTGGTGTTCTTCTGAGCTGTTTCTCCAGAGCATTATGAAAGACAAGAGATGGCACAATAGGAATCACAGGTATTGGTATGTAGAAAGGGGCATAGATGTACTATTCTGTACCATCACTTGCCTTGGTGGAATTTTGAGGTGGTAGTGGTTCCATGAAAGGATCAGAGGCAGACTAGCCAATACTGGGTATCTTGGCTAGTAGTGGTGATGCTGGAGGAAAAAATAAATGTGCAGAAGGAGATTCTGACAGGGGAGAGAGATATGTTTTGGGGTCGATTCAGGTAATGGTGTATTTATTGATATTAAGCATTAATTTCTTGATGTAGATTGTCTCGACTGTGTTCTTAATGACATCTGTTATAGTGACACCAGCGATGGTCTCGACGTCTATGTCTCTGCCGTCGCCAAGTATCTCTTCAAAGTCTAAGAACAAAAAAAAAAAGAAGGATGGAATGCTTGAAATAATCAGCCCCTGGTAACTATTCGGGCCGCATCCTCGTCCATTGTTCTTTTTCTCCACTATGCCACCTCAGATTAGACCCAGCTATATGCAAATCAGCCTTGGACCTAGGAACTGTTCAGTCCGAATTGCCAAGCCCTCTCTGAACTGGAGCACAAGCAACCCAAGATCGAATTCAGCCTATTTGGGTCTCTTCAATCGGGTGCAGTTTGGTTCCAGTGGCCTTGGGATCACATCCGGGGATACCTGTCGCACTTCGGGTGTTACAATGAAGAATACAAAAAAGTGATAGACGGAATCCTTGAATTAATCTCAGCCACTTCAACATCAAAGATGTATTCCTTCGTTATGAACATGTTGGTGCCAAGGCTTGTCTTGATGTCGTCATGCGGCCTTGTGATAACCTAGAATGATGGCAATGAGGTTTGTGTCACCTTTTCTCCCTGGAATTTCCTTCTCTGGAGTCCTTCCTAGGAGACTGCAGAAGTACAGTAGAGGGAGTGTCCTCTCTGCCTTGCTCCTGCATATTCTTCCTCTCCTGCTGCACCTTCAGGTCTTCTAACTGCCCTCTCAGGAGAATCCCTTCTTGGTCCTTAAGCTATCTACTTGCCATTTTCTGACTCAACTTGCACTGGACTCAGAGTGTGTGCGCACACACACACACACACACACGCGCACACACACACACCTTCTTTCTCCCACAGGAAGGGCACTTCACAAATAGTGAAGTAATTGACAGTACAAAATCTTAAATGTAGATAAAAAAGGTTGCTGTAAATGAACAGACATTTAAAATGTAACGTGGAGAAATAGGGAGTCATGAAAAACCGAACATCAAAAAATAAGGGTAAAGTCTCTGTGAAGTGTTATAGGATCTAGGCAACACAAGCGAGAAAAAAGAACTGAAGCTGTGAGACAAACTGCCAGTAGAAGGCATGCTGGGAGATGGAAGCAGCTGGCTCCTTTAGAGCACGGTGTCCTTTTTGACTTAACGCATTCTTAGTCTTACAGCCACCATTTGCTTCAGTTTTTCGTCTACTGTAGTGTGAAAGTTTAAGGTTAAGTATTTTGATGGATTTTTCAGCTGAATGCCGCAATGCAGGTATTAAAATGGTTACCTGAGACACAGATAAAATGCAATAAACGATACCTGCTGCTTTATTTTGTAAAGCGGACATGTACACTGGACTTTTCGAAAATGTCCACCCCCACTGAAATTTATCTCTATGAAGTTATATGGCAGACGTGCTCCAAGGTCTCCACACACTGGCAGATATTATTCTATGTTTTGGACCATCAGTGAGGATCCCAAGACACCAAATCAACACCTCCTATCAGGCATGGCTGAAAATGTCTGAATCAAATTGCCCTCTATGATGGCTACAATATGTTGGCCCTTTGGCCCTGAAGGTACAATAATAAATGCTGACATTTATGAAAACTGAACACCCAAAGCAGTTGGGGTGGTGTGACTTGCTTGGATTTCACTACATTTTCTAGCAAGATTTGGTCATTATTGTAGTAGTACACATTTGCATAAACTTCATAAAACTTACTTTGTTTTTCACAGGGTCAGCCTTAACAGGTATTACTGTGATAATTCTTACTGGATTCTCATCATTTTCACTGATGCCAGTTTCAGAAACTTCAGATACCAAGTCTCTGTGAAAGGAAGAGTACAACTATTTTAGTAAAGTTTCAGATTAAAGACCAGAAAAACAAGATGTTAAGAGGGCAATGTAGAATAAATAATCTTCTGGCTGAGTAATGCTGCCATTTCTGCAGTCAGTGAGGCAGTATTTTCTTTAATAAACTATTTTATAGGCATATTGCGATATGTAAATATATTGAACCTAGGCAGAGTATAATACGCTATTTATTACCATTGTTGAGTGTGGGAGGAGCCATGACGCATGAAAGGTGAAGCCTCGAGTGGACCATGATTCCCTTCCCCTAGCAATGGTAATAAATAGCATATTATACTACGAGCATCTACATATATAGCTCATGCCATGGCATTGTTTTATGTTTATTTGTTTTAAAAAAAGATATTTAACCAACACCAGGATTCAATTAGGTAAATTTGTACAATAAGGTAAAGCAACATTACAGATACCGCCTCACTATTAGGAGACTACTTTCAAATTATTACATGCAATCTGTGAGGCAGTAATCTGTTTCTCAAAAGTCACTTTTTCTGCACTGTGGTAATACACTCCAATTTGACATTTGCACTGTAGTACTAACTGTGTTTTTCAGTACAGTTCCTCTAATCAACATGTTTTACTGGGCCACATTTATTTTCACTGCCAGACACACACATGAACAAGTTACTTACCTTCGGTAACGATATATCTGTAAGAAACATTGGTTAGTTATAGATTCCTTACCTTAGAATTACCCCCAGGCGTCAGACTGGATCCGGAAAGTTTTCTCGTCAGCAGTACCTCTGCGCGTCGGAAGGTGGCGTCGGTCGGCTCCGCATCAGTCGTTGGCGTCGTGGTCGCCGGGATGACGTCGCGGCAGCTACTTAGACGCCACCCTCGCGCGCTGACGTCAGTTCTGTACACGACTTTCCGCGCCAGAAGCACAAGTTACTAACTTGTGTAACAATATATCTGTAAGAGACAGTAGTTAGTGACAGAATCCTTACCTTAGAATATCCCCAGGCGTCAGGCTGGATCCGGAAAGTTTTTGCGTAGCAGTACCCTTGCGCGTCGGTAGGCGGGTCTGTGATCGACATCATACGACCACAGACGTCGCAGGGCTTGAAGCCGGGAATCCCTACCGACACCTTCGGAGTCGAGAGACTCGTGGAGAAAAACTGTGAAAAATCACCAAAAAGATAGTCAAAAAATGACTAGGGCACTGCTCTTCCCGGATCTGCGCTTACTGGCGCGGAAAAAGAAGAACTGACGTCAGCGCGCAGAGGCGGCGTCTAAGTACTGCCCGCGACGTCATCCCGGCGGTCCCGACGCCGGACGCGGAGCCGCACGACGCCGCCTACCGACGCGCAAGGGTACTGCTACGCAAAAACTTTCCGGATCCAGCCTGACGCCTGGGGATATTCTAAGGTAAGGAATCTGTCACTAACGTGTCTCTTTCAGATACGCAGAGCCATGCAAGACACTGACCACTGGTGCACAAAACTAGGGCCCTGAAAGGATGTCCTTAACCCTAGAAATCAGTTCGTAGAACGGGGAGGATGGGTGAGGCGGTAAGGAATCTATAACTAACGTTTCTTACAGATATATCGTTACCGAAGGTAAGTAACTTGTTCATCTGAAAGAAACACGTTAGTTATAGATTCCTTACCTTAGAATAGATACCCCAGCAATACCAACCCCGGTGGTGGGTCTGCGAACCAAGATCACACCTGAAAGTCCTGGAGAACAGAACGGCCAAAGAAGCCGTCTCTCCGGACTTGGCTGTCCAGGCAGCAGTGTTTGGTGAACATGTGCAGCGATGCCCACGTAGCCGCCTGACAGATGTCATTCAGAGGCACTCCTCTTCCCAAGGCAGTAGTTGCTGCCGTCGCCCTGGTGGAGTGAGCGCGTAGCCCGACTGGAGGCTCCTTTTTAGCCAGAGAGTAACAAGCCGTAATACACAACACGACCCATCGAGAAAAGGTGCGTTTGTGTACGGCCCGACCCTTCTTTGCGCCCACGTAGCCAACAAAAAGTTGATTATACACTCGGAACTGTTTTGTGCGATCCAGATAGAAGGAGAGCGCACGTTTTGGGTCCAGACGGCGGAGCCTCTCTTACTCCTTCGAAGGATGCGGAGGCGGAAAGAAGGTGGGCAAAGTAATGGTCTGCCCAATGTGGAAGGCAGTGACCACCTTAGGAAGGAAGGATGGACGGGTTCGGAGAACCACCTTGTCCGGATGAACAGACAGGAAAGGAGGTTTTGAAGAAAGGGACTGGAGCTCACTCACCCTTCTAGCAGAAGTGATGGCTACCAGGAAAGCAGTCTTAAGAGTTAAGAGTCGTAAGGGACAGCTGTGAAGCGGCTCAAAGGGAGCGCACATTAAATAAGTTAGTACAGGGTTCAAGTCCCACTGAGGCATAACGAAGGGGATTGGAGGAAAAAGATGTGTTAAGCCTTTTCAGAAACGGTTAACTACCGGAGACTTGAAAAGAGAAGGCTGATCTGGCAGCCAAAGGAAAGCAGAGATGGCTGACAGATAGCCCTTGACAGTGCCCAGAGCAGAGCCCTGCTGGGCTAAAGAGAGAAGGAACAAGAGTACTTCAGAAAGAGGGGCAGAAAGGGGATCCACAGCCTTTGCTGTGCACCATGCCACAAATTTGTTCCACCGGCAGGCGTATACCGTCTTAGTGGAGGGACGCCTGGCTGCCAAAATTACATCACAGACTTCGGGAGGCAGGTTAAACGACGTCAACTGCCGCCGCTCAATCTCCACGCAATGAGGTGGAGACTGGACAGTTTCGGGTGGAGGACCGTCCCCTGCTACTGCGACAGAAGATCCTCCCGAAGAGGCAGTCTGATTGGAGGATCGATGTCCATGTTGAGCAGCTCGGGATACCAGACTCTTCGTGCCCAATCCGGAGCCACAAGAATGACTTGGGCCCGGTCGCGCCTGATCTTCTTCAGTACTCTGGGCAGAAGTGGTATAGGCGGAAAGGCATACAACAGACCGCAACTCCACTTGAGACAAAAGGCATTGACTAGCGAGGGCCGCCTTGGAAATTCCAACGCGCAGAATTGCTGACATTGCGCGTTCTCTTAGGTGGCGAATAGATCTAACCAAGGCTCTCCCCATTGTTGAAAGAGACCTTGCACCACCTCCGAATGGAGACGCCATTCGTGATCCATCATGCACCTGCGGCTGAGTTCGTCCGCCCTGGCCTTCAGGGAACCTGCCAGGTGTTGAACCACCAGGGATATGCCCTGATGTTCCAGGCATGTCCAGAGGCGGAGGGCCTCTTGACCGAGGGTCCACGACCCCACCCCGCCCTGTTTGTTGCAGTACCACATGGCGGTGGTGTTGTCTGTGAACACCTGCACTACTCTCCCCCGGACAGAGGGAAGGAATGCCTTGAGTGCAAGACGAATCGCCCGGAGCTCCAGAAGGTTGATGTAGAGCCCGGACTCCGCCGGAGACCAGAGGCCTCTGATCTCCGCCTCTCCCATGTGGCCGCCCCATCCCAGAAGGGACGCGTCAGTCACCACAGTGTGGTCTGGTTGGGGAAGGGAGAGGGATCTGCCATTGACCTAATCCTGGTTCGTGAGCCACCACTGCGGTTAACGTGCAGTGCCCTCCGAGATCTGGACGCAATCTGACAGATTCCCCTGATGCTGCGCCTACTGGAACTTCAGGTCCCACTGCAGAGCCCGCATATGCCACCTGGCATGATCGACCAGCAGGATGCAGTAGGCCATGAGGCCCAGCAGCCTCAGAGTCATTATGACCGAAACCCGGTTTAGAGGCTGAAAGATCGGAATCATAGCCTGAATATCCCAGACTCGCTGCTCGGGAGGATAGACCCGAAACCGCGTTGTGTCCAGAACCGCTCAGATGAAGATGAGCTTCTGAGAGGGAATCAGGTGTGACTTCGGCACATTGATGGAGAACCCCAGCGAATGCAGGAGGTCGGCCCTAGTATGGAGGTGGGAGACGACTACCTGGGGCGAGCCCGCCTTCAACAGCCAGTCGTCGAGATAGGGAAAGACTGAAACCCCTGATCTGCGCAGATGAGCTGCGACCACCGCCATCACTTTCGTGAACACCCGAGGGGCGCTGGTAAGGCCAAAGGGGAGCACGGTAAACTGAAAATGCTCGTGGCCTACCGTGAACCGTAGGTAACGCCGGTGTGCCGGCAGGACAGGGATGTGAAAGTAAGCGTCCTGCAAGTCCAACGCTACCATCCAGTCTTGCAGGACGAGGGCAGACAAGACCTGAGCAAGCGTCAACATCTTGAACTTCTCCTTCCGGAGGAAGCGGTTGACGTCCCTGAGATCCAAGAAAGGACGCAGGCCCTTGTCCTTCTTGGGGACCAGAAAGTAGTGGGAGTAACAACCGCGACCTACTTCTGGTACAGGAACGCGCTCGATGGCTCCCTTGGCCAAGAGAGCCGTAACTTCCTGCTGGAGAAGGGCCAGATGATCCCAGACATGCGGTGATATCTTGGTGGCATGGCTGGAGGGGTAGTCTCGAAGGGGAGGGAGTAGCCCCTTCGGACTATTTGCAAAACCCACCTGTCCGACGTGATGGTGCGCCAGTGGGGGAGGTGATGGCGAATCCTGCCGCCCACTGGCGTTTGATGGGCCTGAAAGGTCAGACTAGGAGGTTTTGGAGGCTGCTGCGGAGGGGGGGGTTGGTGGACTGGCCCACCCGCTGGCCCCCGGAACCACGACGGTTGTTCCCACGTCCCCGCGAAGGTTGGGTAACTTGCTGCGGCCTGTGGCTCTGGGCGGGACATAGCGGGGCACCCCTTCCGTAGCCATGAAAGGGGCGAAAAGCAGACTGCGCAGGGCGGGTGGAGAGGCTCAAGGACTTGGCCGTAGCCCGTGAGTCCTTGAAACGCTCTAGAGCGTTGTCTGCTTTGTCGCCAAAAAGGCGACGGCCATCAAAGGGCATGTCCATCAAGGTGTTCTGGACATCCCCTGAAAAGGCAGTCGACCTCATCCAGGCGTAGCGACGAAGCGCTACCGACGTTGAAATGGTCGTGCCCAGAGAGTCGGCGGTGTCCAGCCCACAACTTATGGCAAACTTTGCTGCATCCCTCCCGGCGGCCACAGCCTGGCAGAGCACTGCCCGAGCCTCCTCCGGACACTGAGGCAGCACCTGCGCCACCGTATCCCACACGGAGTGGAAATAAGGGCCCAAGAGAAATGCGGTGTTTACCGACCGCAGTCCTAAGCTGGCGGAAGAGAAAATCTTCTTCCCAAGGTGGTCCAGCTTCTTGGACTCCCTTTCCGGGGGAGCGGTAGGGAATGCGCTTTTGGAAGTGGAGGATTGGACAACCAAGCTCTCCGGGGTGGGTTGTTGGAAGAGGAAAGTGGGGTCGCCCTGAGCCAGGCGGTGACGTCAGGCAATCATCCTGTCCACGGGAGCCCCCGTGTTGGGCCTGGACCAGGTGCCTAAAAGGAAGTCGGGGAGGGCCTCATTGAACGGCAACAAGGGCTCCGAAGAGCTCGCAGCCGGTTGAAGCACCCTTGTCAGGAGGTTAGTCCTGACCGCCACCGTAGGAAGCTCGAGGTTGAGAGCCTCGGCCGCCCTACGCAACACCACTGCGTACAACGCTCCCTCCTCCGTAGCCACGGTAGGAGGAGACAACATGCCAAGGTTAGGGGAGGTGTCAAGACCACTGGCATCCCCCAGTTTCTCTCTCCAGTCCTGTTCACTGTCCAACTGGTCAGTCAGAGGGTCACCTGACCCCTCCCAGTCCTCCTCCTCCTCTGGTTGCCACTCAGGTTGAAAAGTGGCCCCAGGAGTGAACAGGGGCACAAAAAACCCTCTCGGCGTCGGTCCGGCTCCGTGTCCACGTCGGGATGGAGGCTGGGGTCGACGCCGGCCGGGGGGCCGACTGGCATCGGACGCGGTAGTGGTGGCGTCGGAAGCGGAGCCGGTGGAGGCGTAACGAGGTCAACCGGCACCGATCCGGATCTAGGCCTGGATCCAAGGGGGGCCTGCGGCGCCGGGGTCAGAGCCGTCGGCAGAGAAGGCCTAGACCCCCCAACCGAGTCCGCGGGGCCCGAAGGCGCGCCAGCGGGGTCGGTCCGCCCAAAGATGGCATCCATCGCCTCGTAGAACGTACGAAGCTGGGCGGGAGTCGCTCCGGGTCCCGGAAAGGGAGGAAAACGCGGAGTCGACTTTTCGGGCTCCGCGCGCGGAGCCGCGGGAGGGGCACCACCTGCGTGCCTCGTCGGTTCGGCCGACCGACGAGGAGAAGTCGAAGAGCGACGATGCTTCTTCGACTTCTTCTTATGCTTCGACTTACTGGACCCAGAGTGCGAAGACTTCGAAGATTTCGAACCGGAATGGTGATGGCTCCGCGACCGGTCCCTCAACCTCCCCTCGACCAGGACCTCGAACGGCGCAGAGCCGACTGCCGGTGCTCAAGCAGCTTTCGGGACCGCTCCCGCAAAGCCTTCGGCGCCATCGACCGGCAGTCGGAGCACGACTTGGGGTCGTGGTCGGGCTCCAGGCAAAAGAGGCACACGCGGTGCGGATCTGTCACCGACATCATGCGATGACAGGAACCGCAGGCCTTGAAACCGGGCATCCCTCGTGCACCTTCGGAGTCGAAGACTCGAAAAAGAAGTCGACAAAAGTCGAGAAAAAGTCAGTCAAAAAATACTGAGGTACCGCTCTTCCCGGATCTGCGCTGGCTGGCGCGGAAAAAGAAAGAACTGACGTCAGCGCGCGAGGGCGGTGTCTAAGTAGCTGCCGCGACGTCATCCCGGCGACCACGACGCCGACGACGGACGCGGAGCCGACCGACGCCACCTTCCGACGCGCAGAGGTACTGCTGACGAGAAAACTTTCCGAATCCAGTCCGACGCCTGGGGGTAATTCTAAGGTAAGGAATCTATAACTAACGCACAAGTTACTAACTTGTGTAACGATATATCTGTAAGAGACAGTAGTTAGTGACAGATTCCTTACCTTAGAATATCCCCAGGCGTCAGGCTGGATCCGGAAAGTTTTTGCGTAGCAGTACCCTTGCGCGTCGGTAGGCGGCGTCGTGCGGCTCCGCGTCCGTCGTCGGCGTCGTGATCGCCGGGATGACGTCGCGGGCAGTACTTAGACGCCGCCCCTGCGCGCTGACGTCAGTTCTGTACACGACTTTCCGCGCCAGGAACGCAGAGTCATGCAAGAAGCTGACATAGATGTCTGAAAAATACTAGGGCCCTGAAAGGGATGTACTTAAACCTAGAAATCAGTTCGCAGAACGGGGAGGATGGGCAGGGCGGTAAGGAATCTGTCACTAACTACTGTCTCTTACAGATATATCGTTACACAAGTTAGTAACTTGTGCATCTGAAAGAGACACGTTAGTGACAGATTCCTTACCTTAGAATAGATACCCCAGCAATACCAACCCCGGTGGTGGGTCTGCGAACAAAGATCAGACAAGGAAGTCCCCGGAGGACAGAACGGCCAAAGAAGCCGTCCCTCCGGACCTGACTGTCAAGGCAGTAATGCTTTGTAAATGTGTGCATCGAGGCCCACATAGCTGCCTGACAGATATCCTGCAGCGGAACACCGCGGCCTAAAGCCGTGGTAGCATCCGTTGCCCTGGTGGAATGGGCACGCAGCCCAACAGGAGGCTCCTTCTTAGCCAAAGAATAGCAGGCTTTGATACACAAGGTTACCCAGCGGAAGATGGTTCTCTTGTGCACCGCCCGACCTTTTTGGCGTCCACGTAGCCAACAAAGAGCTGGTCATCCACCCGGAAGTGTTGTGTGCGGTTGATATAAAAGGAAAGCGCACGTTTTGGGTCCAGACGGTGGAGCCTCTCTTCCTCTCTGGAAGGATGCAGAGGCGGAAAGAAGGTGGGCAAAGTGATGGTCTGCCCAATGTGGAAGGCAGTAACCACCTTTGGCAAGAAGGACAGACGCGTCCTAAGAACAACCTTGTCTGGATGGACAGACAGAAAGGGAGGTTTGCATGATAGAGCCTGGAGCTCACTCACCCGCCGAGCGGAGGTGATGGCCACCAGAAAGGCTGTCTTCAGAGTCAGAAGACGAAGAGGACAGTTATGTAGAGGCTCAAAGGGAGCGCACATGAGAAAGGTAAGAACCAAGTTCAAGTCCCACTGAGGCATCACAAACGGAACAGGAGGGAAGAGGTGTGTAATGCCTTTTAGGAACCTGTTAACAACAGGGGACTTGAAAAGGGAGGGCTGATCAGGAAGCCTGAGGAAGGCCGAGATGGCACAAAGATAGCCCTTGATGGTACCCAGGGCAGAACCCTGTTGGGCCAGGGAAAGAAGGAACAGAAGAACCTCAGAAAGAGGGGCAGAAAGGGGATTCACAGCCTTTGCTGTGCACCATGCCACAAACTTGTTCCACCTGCACGCGTATACCACCTTAGTGGAGGGACGCCTGGCTGCCAGAATCACATCACAAACTTCGGGAGGCAAGTCGAAAGGAATCAACTGCCGCCGCTCAATCTCCACGCAAGCAGGTGGAGGCTGGACAGGTTCGGGTGGAGGATTGTCCCCTGCTGCTGCGACAGAAGATCCTCCCGAAGAGGCAGACGGATCGGGGGATCGATGCTCATACTGAGTAGCTCGGGATACCAAACTCTTCGAGCCCAGTCCGGAGCCACAAGGATGACTTGGGCCCGGTCGCGCCGAATCTTCTTCAACACTCTGGGCAGAAGTGGTATAGGCGGAAAGGCGTACAACAGACCGTAACTCCACTCGCGACGAAAAGAGTCGCCGAGCAAGTGCCGCCTTGGAAATTCCAACGCGCAGAACTGATGACATTGCGCGTTCTCTTCGGTGGCGAATAGGTCTAACCAAGGCTCTCCCCACTGTAGAAAGAGTCCTTGCGCCACTTCCGAGTGAAGACGCCATTCGTGATCCATCATGCACCTGCGCTGAGTTCGTCCGCCCTGGCGTTCAGGGAACCTGCCAGGTGTTGAACCATCAGGAAAATGCCCTGATGGTCCAGCCATGTCCAGAGGCGCAGAGCCTCCTGACATAGGGTCCGCGACCCCACCCCGCCTTGCTTGTTGCAGTACCACATGGCGGTGGTGTTGTCTGTGAACACCTGCACTACTTTCCCTTTGACAGAGGGAAGGAATGCCTTGAGTGCAAGTAGGATCGCCCGGAGCTCCAGAAGGTTGATATGGAGCCGGGACTCCGCCGGAGACCAGAGGCCTCTAATCTCCGCCTCTCCCATGTGACCGCCCCATCCCAGAAGGGACGCGTCAGTCACAACTGTGTGCTCTGGCTGGGGAAGGGAGAGGGACCTGCCCATGACCCATTGCCGGTTCGAGAGCCACCACTGCAACTGTCTTGCAGTCCCCTCCGAGATCTGAACGTGATAGGACAGATTGCCCTGGTGCTGCGCCCACTGGAACTTCAGGTCCCACTGCAGAGCCCGCATATGCCATCTGGCATGATCGACCAGCAGGATGCAGGAGGCCATGAGGCCCAGCAGCCTCAGGGTCATCCGTACCGAAACCCAGGATAAAGGCTGAAAGATCGGAATCATAGCCTGAATATCCCGGACTCGCTGTTCGGGAGGATAGGCCCGAAACTGCGTCGTGTCCAGAACTGCTCCGATGAAAAGGAGCTGTGGAGAAGGAATCAGATGCGACTTCGGCACATTGATGGAGAACCCCAGCGAGTGCAGGAGTTCGGCCGTAGTCTGGAGGTGGGAGAGGACTGCCTGGGACGAGCCCGCCTTCAGCAGCCAGTCGTCGAGGTAGGGGAAGACTGGAACCCCTGCCCGGCGCAGATGAGCTGCGACCACCGCCATCACTTTCGTGAACACCTGAGGGGCACTTGTAAGGCCAAAGGGGAGCACGGTGAACTGAAAATGCTGGAGGCCTACTGTGAACCGAAGGTAACGCCGGTGGGCCGGCAGGACGGGGATGTGAAAATAAGCGTCCTGCAAGTCCAACGCTACCAACTAGTCTCCAGGGTCGAGGGCAGTCAAGACCTGAGCTAGGGTGAGCATCTTGAACTTCTCCTTCCGGAGGAAGCGATTGACGTTCCGGAGGTCCAAGATAGGACGCATGTCCTCCTTGTCCTTTTTGGGCACCAGAAAGTAGTGGGAGTAGCAACCACGTCCTACTTCTGGGGTCGGAACATGCTCGATGGCCCTCTTGGCCAAGAGGGCCGTGACTTCCTTCTGCAGAAGCACCAAGTGATCCCCTGACATGCGGTGGAATTGAGGTGGCATGGCTGGGGGGGTGGTCTCGAAGGGGAGGGAGTAGCCCCTTCGGACAATGTCCAAGACCCACCTGTCCGAGGTGATGGCACGCCAGTGGTGAAGGTGATGGCGGACCCTGCCCTCTACTGGCGTGCTGTGCACCTGAAAGGAGGGACTAGGAGGGCTTGGAGGCCGCGGACGGGGCGGAGGTGGTGGCCTGACCCGCACGCTGGTTGCCCGAACCGCCACGGCGGTAGCCACGTCCCCGGCCACGCGAAGACGCTTGCTGCGCGGGCCGGTGGCTGGTCTGCGGACGTGACTGGGCGCCCCTTCCGTGGCCACGAAAGGGGCGAAAAGCAGAGGTTAGCGGAGGGCGCACAACAGAAAGGCCCAGAGACTTGGCAGTAGCCCGTGAGTCCTTAAAACGCTCCAGCGCATGGTCTACTTTGGAACCAAAAAGACCGACTCCATCAAAGGGCATGGCATGTCCATGAGTGTATTCTGGACATCACCCGAGAAACCAGTTGTTCTCAGCCAGGCGTGGCGACGCAGCGCCACCGTCGTTGCAAGCGATCTGCCCAGCGAGTCGGCGGTATCAAGGCCACAACGTATGGTGTATTTAGCCGCATCTCTACCTTCCGCAATGGCGCGGGTAAGCAGTGTCTGGACCTCCTCAGAACACTGTGGCAAAACAGTCGCCACCGAATCCCACAGGGAGTGGGTATATCGGCCCAAAAGGCAAGCGGTGTCGACGGACCGCAAGCCAGCACTGGAGGAAGAAAAAGCCTTCTTCCCAAATTGGTCCAGGCGTTTGGATTCCCTATCCGGAGGGGCGGTAGGGAAGGCGGTTTGGGAGGCAGAGGCTTGGACAACCAAGCTCTCGGGGGTGGGATGTTGAGAGAGGAACAAGGGGGTCGCCCGGAGCAGGGCGATGGCGTCGGGCCACGTTCCTATCCACAGGAGCCCCTGTGGTGGGCTTGGACCAGGTGCCCAAAAGAACGTCAGAGAGTGCATCATTAAACGGCAGCACAGTCTCCGAAGAGGAAGCTGCCGGCTGAAGCACTTCGGTCAGGAGATTAGTCCTGACAGCCACAGTAGGCAATTGGAGGTGCAAGGCTCCAGCTGCTCTACGCAACACCGTTGCGAAATTTGCTCCCTCCTCCGTAGCCACGGGAGGAGACAGCATGCCAGTGTCAGGGGAAGTGTCTAGACCACTGGCATCCCCAAGCTCCTCTGCCCAGTCCTGATCATACTCACACTGCTGTGTGAGAGGGTCTTCCGACCCCTCCCAGCTCTCCTGGTCCTCCTCTGGTTCAAAACATGGAGGAGGAGGGACATCTGGGACCCAAGGTCTCATCGGCGCCGGAGCCGGCGTCGAGCGACGTCGGTCCGGCTCCATGTCCGGAACCGGAGAGAACCGGGGAACGACGCCGCCCGGAGCCCCGGGCAACGTCGGGAACGGCGCCGGGGAGATCGGCGCCGGCGGAGGCGTGGTTAGGTCAACCGGCGTCGATCGGGGTTGCGGTACCACCGGAGCCGGGATCGAGGCCGGGGCTGGAGCCGGGATCAAGGCTGGCGGGAGAGGCGACGCCGGAGCAACCCCATCAGGGCCCGCGGGGCCCGAAGGCGCACCGGAGGGACCTTGAGGCCCGAAAAGGCGGGCCATGGCCGACAGGAATTCCTGTATCTCGGCCGGAGTCGCCCCCGAACCCGGGAAGGACGGGTAATGCGGGGGCGGCGCCACAGGCACATCCGGAGCCGCGGGGGCGGTGCCGACAGGGGCCTCAGCCGAGTCGCGAGACCGCCGACGACCGGCGGGGGCTCCGCGACCGGCCCCTCGACCTCTCACGGGACCGGGGCTTGGTGCGGCGCGGAGCCGACTGCCGGACCTCCAGGAGCTTTCGAGACCGCTCTCGCAAAGCCTTCGGGTGAAGTTTCCGGCAGTCAGGGCACGACTTCGTGTCGTGGTCTCGGCCGAGACAGTAGAGACACTAAGTGCGGGTCTGTGATCGACATCATTCGACCACAGGCACCGCATGGCTTGAAGCCAGGCATCCCTACCGACACCTAGGAGTCGAGAAGACTTGAAAAGAAACAGTAAAAAAATTCACCCAAAATTGTCAAAAATTGACTAGGGCACTGCTCTTCCCGGATCTGCGCTTACTGGCGCGGAAAAAGAAGAACTGACGTCAGCGCGCAGGAGCGGCGTCTAAGTACTGCCCGCGACGTCATCCCGGCGATCACGACGCCGACCACGGACGCGGAGCCGCACGACGCCGCCTACCGACGCGCAAGGGTACTGCTACGCAAAAACTTTCCGGATCCAGTCTGACGCCTGGGGATATTCTAAGGTAAGGAATCTGTCACTAATGTGTCTCTTTCAGATAAAAAGATTACACAAAGATAACTGATGCAGACTGCATATTGTAAATTTTAAAACTAAGTTTAAATGTACAGTAAAACTAATTTTTTAAAGACCTTTAATGGTGCCTACTGCAAGCCCTTGCTGTACAAAAGAGAAAGCAATAAGACTTCCACCAGTTTGGCTTGTAACCGATCAGTGTTGTGGACATCACACTAGGCCACAAATCTGTCCTAGTATATGGCGTGAATGGACTTTGAAGAGAGGTGCCCCACAGCAAGGATAACATCCACAACCTCAGGGGGGAGAATGAACTCAGTCAACGGCCAATGCTCAATCTCCACGCATGGTTGTGTAGACTGTTCATACCCTGGTGTGGAGCCCTACTACAGAATATCCTCCTGAAGAGGAAGCCTGATTGGGGGGACAGATGGCTGTGTCCAGAAGGTCCAGGTAACTGTTGTATGATAGAAGCACAAATGGTTTTACCATGCGTGCATCTACCACGCAGCCCATCCACTAATGCGTCTAAACCACGCATTTCTTTACACAAAATTTCGTGGTATAGGCATGAATGGTAAAGGGGTTTGTGTGGCTAAGGTCGCCACTACCCCGCCTCCCCCACTCACCCCTGCTGTCCCTTTAACCACCCCAACCCCTCCCACTGCCCTAAAACCTACCCCGACCCCCCCAAACACTAAAAACTACCACAACTACCCATTCCCCTCCCACTGCCCTAAGGCCTAAAACCCTGCACCCTAACTTACACTACCCCGACCCCCGCGCTGTACCTTAAACTACCCTAACCCCTGCCCTAAAACCAACCCCGACCCCCTCCCAGACCTAAAAACTACCCCAACTACCCATTCCCCTCACACTGCCCTAAGGCCTAAAACCCTAAACAACCTGCCCCCCCCCACCGGGCTGTCCCTTAAACTACCCCAACCCCTTCCACTGCCCTAAAACCTACCGACCCCCTGCCCTAAAAACTAACCCCACTACCCATTCCCCTCCCACTGCCCTAAGGCCTAAAACCCTGCACCCTAACTTGCACTACGCCGACCTCCCTGCCCCCCGCGCTGTCCCTTAATCTACCCCAACCTCTTTCACTGCCCTAAAGTCTGGCCCAACCCCCTTCCAGCCCTTAAAAAAAAATGGCTCCACTTACCTCACTGCGGCGTCTTCCTGCAGCTAGACCGCGCGCTGCCTTAACCTCGCATATGCGTGGTTAAAGCCTATGCTTGGGTAAGGCATGCGTGGTATAGCTTGCGTAGTCAGAACACTGGGGGTTCAGACCGCGGTGTTCCTTCTGTTTCCCCCAGGTAACACACTGTCTTGCCCCAATCTGGAACCACTAGGATGACTTGGGCCCTGTCGTTTCTGATATTTTTCAGGAAGAGTGGCAGGAGAGGTCAGGCAGAAAGGTGAATAGGAGTCCCATGCTCCACTCTAGCTGGAATGAGTCTCCCACAAACAGTCTTCTTGGAAACTCCAGCAGGCAAAAGTATTGACACTGCGTGTTCTCCACAGCGAGGAAATGACCCAGGTTCTCCCCACTGTTGCAAGATGTCCTGTGCAAACTTAGGATGCAACTGCAATCTGTCATCCACCAGGCACGGTCAGCCGAGGTCCTGCCAGGAGGCTCACGACTAGGAAAATGCCCTGAAATCCCAGCCAATTCCAAAGACGAGCATCTCAAGACAGAAACCAGGATCCCACATCGCCCTTCTCGTTACAGTACCACATTGCGGTGGTGTGGTTCATGAGGATCTATACCATCCCCACATTGAAGAACGATATTAAGGACTTCAGAGCAAAGTGAATGTCCTGCCACTCCAAAAGGTTGAAGTAGAGTCGGGTTTCTGCTGGAGTCCAGAGTACTCTGATCTCCACCTCTTGCAGATGACCCCCCCCCAACCCAGCAGCAATGTATCTAGCTCCCATGTCAACTCTGAGTGGGAAAGGGAGAGGGGTATGCTGCTGGTCCATTTGCTCCCAAGCAGCCAACATTGCAGATCTTTTGCAGGCTCCTTCAAAACCTAGATGAAATGTGACAGGTTCCTTCGGTGCTGGGTCCACTTAGACTTCAGGCTCCACATCAGGGATCGCGTAGGACACCTGGCAAAGCCTACAAGCAGGAAGCCTCAGTGCCATTCTCACTGAGACCCAGGCCTGAGTCTGAAACATCATGATTCTATTCCGAATGTCCTGGTCTCATTGTGATGGAGGGAAGGCCCTGAAATGCACCGTATAAAAGATGGCTCTAATGAAATGGAGCTTTAATGAAGGAGTCGGGTTAAAGTTTGGCATGTTGTAGGAAGCTGGCTCTGAAGCACAAGTTACTAACTTGTGTAACGATATATCTGTAAGAGACAGTAGTTCGTGACAGATTCCTTACCTTAGATTCCTTACCTTAGAATATCCCCAGGCGTCAGGCTGGATCCGGAAAGTTTTGCGTAGCAGTACCCTTGCGCGTCGGAAGGCGGCGTCGTGCGGCTCCGCGTCCGTCGTCGGCGTCGTGATCGCCGGGATGACGTCGCGGGCAGTACTTAGGCGCCGCCCCTGCGCGCTGACGTCAGTTCTGTACACGACTTTCCGCGCCAGGAACGCAGAGCCATGCAAGAAGCTGACACAGGTGTCTGAAAAATACTAGGGCCCTGAAAGGGATGTCCTTAACCCTAGAAATCAGTTCGCAGAACGGGAGGATGGGTGGGCGGTAGGAATCTGTCACTAACTACTGTCTCTTACAGATATATCGTTACACAAGTTAGTAACTTGTGCATCTGAAAGAGACACGTTAGTGACAGATTCCTTACCTTAGAATAGATACCCCAGCAATACCAACCCCGGTGGTGGGTCTGCGAACAAAGATCAGACAAGGAAGTCCTGGAGGACAGAACGGCCAAAGAAGCCGTCCCTCCGGACCTGACTGTCAAGGCAGTAATGCTTAGTAAACGTGTGCAGCGAGGCCCACGTAGCTGCCTGACAGATAACCGGCAGCGGAACACCGCGGCCCAAGGCCGTGGTAGCAGCCGTTGCCCTGGTGGAATGGGCACGCAGCCCAACAGGAGGCTCCTTCTTGGCCAAAGAATAGCAGGTCTTGATGCACAAGGTAACCCAGCGGGAGATGGTCCTCTTGTGCACCGCCCGACCTTTTTGGCGCCCACGTAGCCAACAAAGAGCTGGTCATCCACCCGGAAGTGTTTTGTGCGGTCGATATAGAAGGAGAGCGCACGTTTTGGGTCCAGACGGTGGAGCCTCTCTTCCTCTCTGGAAGGATGCGGAGGCGGAAAGAAGGTGGGCAAAGTGATGGTCTGCCCAATGTGGAAAGCAGTAACCACCTTTGGCAAGAAGGACGGACGCGTCCGAAGAACAACCTTGTCTGGATGAACAGACAGAAAGGGAGGTTTGCAAGATAGAGCCTGGAGCTCACTCACCCGCCGAGCGGAGGTGATGGCCACCAGAAAGGCTGTCTTCAGAGTGAGAAGACGAAGAGGACAGTCATGCAGAGGCTCAAAGGGAGCGCACATTAAAAAGGTAAGAACCAAGTTCAAGTCCCACTGAGGCATTACAAACGGAACAGGAGGGAAGAGGTGAGTAATGCCTTTGAAGAACCTGTTAACAACAGGGGACTTGAAAAGGGAGGGCTGATCAGGGAGCCTGAGGAAGGCCGAGATAGCACAAAGATAACCCTTGATGGTACCCAGGGCAGAACCCTGTTGGGCCAGAGAGAGAAGGAACAGAAGGACCTCAGAAAGAGGGGCAGAAAGGGGATCCACAGCCTTTGCTGTGCACCATGCCACAAATTTGTTCCACCTGCAGGCGTATACCACCTTAGTGGAGGGACGCCTGGCTGCCAGAATCACATCACAAACTTCGGGAGGCAAGTCGAAAGGAATCAACTGCCGCCGCTCAATCTCCACGCAAGCAGGTGTAGACTGGACAGGTTCGGGTGGAGGACCGTCCCCTGCTGCTGCGACAGAAGACCCTCCCGAAGAGGCAGACGGATCGGGGATCTATGCTCATATTGAGTAGCTCGGGATACCAAACTCTTCGAGCCCAGTCCGGAGCCACAAGAATGACTTGGGCCCGGTCGTGCCGAATCTTCTTCAACACTCTGGGTAGAAGTGGTATAGGCGGAAAGGCGTACAACAGACCGCAACTCCACTCGCGACGAAAAGCGTCGCCGAGCGAGTGCCGCCTTGGAAATTCCAACGCGCAGAACTGATGACATTGCGCGTTCTCTTCGGTGGCGAATAGATCTAACCAAGGCTCTCCCCACTGTAGAAAGAGTCCTTGCGCCACTTCCGAGTGAAGACGCCATTCGTGATCCATCATCCACCTGCGGCTGAGTTCGTCCGCCCTGGCGTTCAGAGAACCTGCCAGGTGTTGAACCATCAGGAACATGCCCTGATGTTCCAGCCATGTCCAGAGGCGCAGAGCCTCCTGACAAAGGGTCCAAGACCCCACCCCGCCCTGTTTGTTGCAGTACCACATGGCGGTGGTGTTGTCTGTGAACACCTGCACTACCTTCCCTTTGACAGAGGGAAGGAATGCCTTGAGTGCAAGCCGGATCGCCCGGAGCTCCAGAAGGTTGATATGGAGCCGGGACTCCGCCGGAGACCAGAGGCCTCTGATCTCCGCCTCTCCCATGTGACCGCCCCATCCCAGAAGGGACGCGTCCGTCACAACTGTATGCTCTGGCTGGGGAAGGGAGAGGGATCTGCCCATGACCCATTGCCGGTTCGATAGCCACCACTGCAACTGTTTTGCAGTCCCTCCGAGATCTGGACGTGATCGGACAGGTTGCCCTGGTGCTGCGCCCACTGGAACTTCAGGTCCCACTGCAGAGCCCGCATATGCCATCTGGCATGATTGACCAGCAGGATGCAGGAGGCCATGAGGCCCAGCAGCCTCAGGGTCATCCGTACCGAAACCCAGGATAAAGGCCGAAAGATCGGAATCATAGCCTGAATATCCCGGACTCGCCGTTCGGGAGGATAGGCCCGAAACTGCGTCGTGTCCAGAACTGCTCCGATGAAAAGGAGCTGTGGAGAAGGAATTAGATGCGACTTCGGCACATTGATGGAGAACCCCAGCGAGTGCAGGAGTTCGGCCGTAGTCTGGAGGTGGGAGACGACTGCCTGGGACGAGCCCGCCTTCAGCAGCCAGTCGTCGAGGTAGGGGAAGACTGAAACCCCTGCCCGGCGCAGATGAGCTGCGACCACCGCCATCACTTTCGTGAACACCCGAGGGGCACTGGTAAGGCCAAAGGGGAGCACGGTGAACTGAAAATGCTCGGGGCCTACCGTGAACCGAAGGTAACGCCGGTGGGCCGGCAGGACGGGGATGTGGAAATACGCGTCCTGCAAGTCCAACGCTACCAACCAGTCTCCTGGGTCGAGGGCAGTCAAGACCTGAGCTAGGGTGAGCATCTTGAACTTCTCCTTCCGGAGGAAGCGATTGACGTTCCGGAGGTCCAAGATAGGACGCATGTCCTCCTTGTCCTTTTGGGCACCAGAAAGTAGTGGGAGTAGCAACCACGCCCTACTTCTGGGGTCGGAACATGCTCGATGGCCCTTTTGGTAAAGAGGGCCGTGACTTCCTTCTGTAGAAGCACCAAGTGATCCCCTGACATGCGGTGGAATTGAGGTGGCATGGCTGGGGGGTGGTCTCGAAGGGGAGGGAGTAGCCCTTCGGACAATGTCCAAGACCCACCTGTCCGAGGTGATGGTGCGCCAGTGGGGAAGGTGATGGCGGACCCTGCCCCTACTGGCGTGCCGTGCACCTGAAAGGAGGGACTAGGAGGGCTTGGAGGCCGCGGACGGGTTGGAGGTGGTGGCCTGACCCGCACGCTGGTTGCCCGATCCGCCACGGCGGAATCCACGTCCTCGGCCACGCGAAGACGCCTGCTGCGCGGGCCGGTGGCTGGGCTGCTGACGTGAAGGGGCGCCCCTACCGTGGCCACGATAGGGGCGAAAAGCAGAAGGCAGCGGAGGGCGTGTAGCAGAAAGGCCCAGGGACTTGGCAGTAGCCCGTGAGTCCTTAAAGCGCTCCAACGCATGGTCTGCTTTGGACCCAAAAAGACCGACTCCATCAAAGGGCATGTCCATGAGAGTATTCTGGACATCCCCTGAAAAACCAGTGGTTCTCAGCCAGGCGTGGCGTCGGAGCGCCACCGTCGTTGCAATCGACCTGCCCAGCGAGTCGGCGGTGTCAAGGCCACAACGGATAGTGTATTTGGCCGCATCCCTTCCTTCCGCAATGGCGCGGGAAAGCAGTGCCTGGACCTCCTCAGGGCACTGGGGCAAAACATCCGCCACCGAATCCCACAGGGAGTGGGTATATCGGCCCAAAAGACAAGCGGTGTTAACGGACCGCAAGCCAGCACTGGAGGAAGAAAACCTTTCTTCCCAAACTGATCCAGGCGTTTGGATTCCCTATCCGGAGGAGCGGTAGGGAAGGCGGTTTGGGAAGCGGAGGCTTGGACAACCAAGCTCTCAGGAGTGGGGTGGACAGAAAGAAACAGGGGGTCGCCCGGAGCGGGGCGATGGCGTCGTGACACGTTCCGATCCACAGGAGCCCCTGTGTTGGGCTTGGACCAGGCGCCCAAAAGAACGTCAGTGAGGGCGTCGTTAAACGGCAGCACAGTCTCCGCAGAGGAGGCTGCCGGCTGAAGCACCTCTGTCAAGATGTTAGGCTTGACCGTCAAAGTAGGGAGCTGGAGGCGTAAGGCCCCAGCAGCCCTACGCAACATCGTACCAGAATTGGCCCCTCCTCCGTAGCCACGGGAGGAGACAGCATGCCAGTGTCAGGGGAAGTATCCAGACCACTGGCCTCCCCTAGACTCTCTGTCCAGTCCTCATCATACTGACAGTTGCGCGTCAGAGGGTCATCAGACCCCTCCCAGTCCTCCTGGTCCTCCTCTGGTTCAAAATAAGGAGGAGGAGGGACATTTGGGACCCAAGGTCCCATCGGCGCCGGAGCCGGCGTCGAGCGACGTCGCTCCGGGTCCATGTCCGGAGCCGGAAGGAACTGGGGGACGACGCCGCCCGGAGCCCAGGGCGGCGTCGAGAACGGCACCGGAGACATCGGCGCCGGCGGAGGTGTCGTGAGGTCGACCGGCGTCGATGGGGTTGTGGAGCCGGGATCGAGGCCGGGGCCGGAGCCGGAGCCGGGATCGAGGCTGGAGGCACGGGCGACGCCGGGGCCGGAGCCGCCGCCGGAGCAACCCCATCAGGGCCCGCGGGGCCCGAAGGCGCACCGGAGGGGCCTGAAGGCCCGAAGAGGCGGGCCATGGCCGACAGGAACTCCTGTACCTTGGCCGGATCCGCCCCCGAACCCGGGAAGGGCGGGTATGGCGGGGGCGACTCCACAGGCAAGTCCGGGGCCGCGGGGGCGGGGACGGTGCCGGGAGGGGCCTCAGCCGAGTCGCGAGACCGGCGAGGCGAAGTCCGAGAGCGACGATGCTTCTTGGACTTCTTGTGCTTAGACTTACCGGACGAAGAAGACTTCGACGCCGACGACCGGTGTGCACTCCGCGAGCGACCCCTGGACCTCTCACGCGACCGGGGCCTCCGTGGAGCCGAATGCCGGGCCTCGAGGAGCTTTCGAGACCGCTCTCGCAAAGCTTTCGGGTTGAGGGCCTGGCATTCGGGACAAGACTCGGTGTCGTGGCCTCGGCCGAGGCAGAAGAGACACTCCCAATGCGGGTCGGTGACGGACATCATCCGCGCACAGGCGCCGCATCGCTTGAAGCCGGGCATCCCTACGACACCTTTAAGTTGGAAAAACAGTGAAAAATCACCAAAAAGTATGGTCAAAAATTGACCAGGGCACTGCTCTTCCCGGATCTGCGCTTGCTGGCGCGGAAAAAGAAGAACTGACGTCAGCGCGCAGGGGCGGCGCCTAGGTACTGCCCGCGACGTCATCCCGGCGATCACGACGCCGACGACGGACGCGGAGCCGCACGACGCCGCCTACCGACGCGCAAGGGTACTGCTATGCAAAACTTTCCGGATCCAGCCTGACGCCTGGGGATATTCTAAGGTAAGGAATCTAAGGTAAGGAATCTGTCACTAACGTGTCTCTTTCAGATTATACTATACCAAAGTAAGGTATAGTGTGCACAGAGTCCAAGGGATCCCCAGAGGCATAGCAGAGACTAAATTGGATAATGACTAACTGGTCTATTTGTGGTAGTGTGGTTTGAGCAGTTAGGCTTATCAGGAGGGTGTGTTAAGCATTTATTTGTTTTCTCAATCAAGAAATGATGGCACACACTCAGGGACAGAATCCAGACCAATTAGGTAAATATATAAAAAAAAATACTTATGTTTTATTGCTAGAACAAAGCAGAACTTGGCACAGGTAGGTAAAATACACTTTTAAATGCAGGGCTGTACACAGAGATGCGATTGTGGATGGAATTGGAATCATTACAGGTTTGTATTTGCTTTCAAAACAGTTCAAAATACATTGAAATTACTTCCGATTACTCTTGCGCTACTTTTTAGTTACATTGACTACTTGGGGTGATATGCCTAGATATCACACGGTGGATCCTACAATACAAAGGTAAGTAAGGCATTTTTACGTTTTAAGCACAGTTACTTTTGTTTCATATAAAACAGGTTGACACTTAGAACATTTTTAGAGGAAAAGCCACAACATGGATTACTATGGGAGAAAAGATTGTTATTGGTTTGCAGGTCAGTAAACTACTTACACGGCTGACTGTTTGGGATTAGAACCAAGGTTCAAGTTGGCACTCAAAGTGCACCACCAGCGGCATTAGGGCGGCAGAGTGCAAGGGCCCAATGTTAGCCAATGGGGCATGGGGGCCCTTCGGTCAGGGGCTGCTCATGGGCAGACCACTCAGTTGTGGGAGCAAAGCTCTTGGGGTTAGGATCAGCACTGCAGGGGCCAACAATCAGCACAGGAGCTGCACCACCAGCAGCACGGAGGTAGCCGGATGCAGAGTGCCAAGGAGACGTCGGGAGTCCTCTGGTTTTCAATGGAGTTCTCCAGTTTGGAAGAAAAGTTGCAGGCTCTGGCAAAGAGGTTTCCTGAGGTCGACCGCCGGCAGGAGAGGTAAGCTGAGTTTTTGGGGGATGCCTGGACACAGTCAGTTGGGCCACCAAAGGCCGTGAGGCGTCGGGAGCAAGGGCGTCTTTAGGCATCGGGTCTTCTTACCAGCTCCAGTCGTGGTCAGGGGGGCCCCTCAGGTTGAGGCTGCAGGGTCTGTCTGAAGCTCAAGGTAGGCCAGGGATCACCAGATCCCAGGTCAGGACTGCTGGGGAGACGACCTCATGGTGTTGGGCCACTCTAACTCGGGCCATAGGTGTCGGGTGCAGAACCGCAGAGCCACCTGGATCCAGGTTCTATGTTAGGAGTATTTGGCTGAGCAAATCCAGTGCTCACGGGAGACAGAGTCGTTCTGATGAAGGCAGGGCAGATCCTCTGAATTCTGGAAGGCTGCTGGACATGCTGGGGTGAAAGCCAGTAGGGCTGGGGCCAAAGCAGTTGGTGTCCTCTTCTTCCACATGGCTCTTCGGTCCTTCTTTCTTCTTCTCTAATCTGAGGCGGCAAGATTCAGGGTTGCCCCTAAATAGTACATTTTGGGGCGTTGCAGTGGTGTGCAGGTTCGGGACCAATAGGTCCTTTCTTTGGGTTGAGTACAACCCCTAGTATGCCACCCTCCAGTGGGAGAGGGGTGGAGCATGTCTCAGATTGGTTGGGTCCCCTCATCTCCAACATGGAGGGGACTGAGGTGTGCTTCACCTCTCCTTCCCCACCCGAGGGATGGGGTTGACAAAGGTGGGCACACTTCTCTTCCTAACTTGGTTTTCCAGTCGATTCTCCCACCCAAAGTGGGGGTCAGATCCGGTGGGAGACTGTTGCTGGGGGCAGCAAAAGGCAGGGTCGGCTAACAAAGGCAGCAGGCCTTTTGGGCAATGGTAAGGAGAAGGGGAACACAGCAAATTGAAAATGCTCCTGGCCTTCCTTGAACCGCAAGTGATGTCTGTGGGCTGCCAGATGGCCTACCATCCAGTGGCATGGGTTCAGGGAAGAGAACTTGGGCTAGTGTGAGTATTTTGAATCTCTCCTTCCATGAGAAGGTGTTCAGAGGGCAAAGATCTAAAATAGGACGAAGGTCTCAGTCGTTCTTCGACATGATGAAATAGTGAAAGTAACAACCAGTCTCTATATCGGAGGCAGATACCCTCTTTACAGCCCATTTGGTCAAGAGAGCCTGCACCTCCACCAGCAACAAATTCGCCAGGTGCTCCTCTGAAAGCCATTCTGATGTGGATGGAATATGCAGCAGGTCGGAAAGGAATGGAGGGGCATAGTCTTGTTGAACGATCTGGAGAACCCTTCTGTTAGACAAGATGCTTTGTCACTCTTGGAGAAAGCATTTGTATGAGGCCTCCTATAGGGTGGTCGCGAGTCACTAAGGGCAAGCTAAAACAGCCTGGAAACTCATGCCACAGGGATAGGGTGCTGGGATGATCGCAGTCCCTGGTGACCTGCACAGTGTCTGCCCAAACCCTGTCCTGAAAGGACTGGGTTGCTTGCTGCAGGGTCCAGGGAACCTGGCACAGCCTGTATGACAACCCTATGGCGCATCCTTGAAATTGCTGCTGAGACTGCCTGGCAGACACCGACGGGTCCAAGGAACACAATGCGACTCTGCTTTCCTTAAAGCGTTCTAGGGCCAAATCTGCCTTCTCGCCAAACAGGCGAGACCAGTCAAAGGAATATCCATAAGGGACATCTGGACGTCCCCAGAGCAGCCCGTAGGTCTCATCCAAGCGTGGTGACTGAGCACCCCACTGGTGCCAATTCCTAGATCAAAGCAATCTATATTATCCAGGCAAAACCTAATGATGTATTTAGCTGCATCCTGGCCATCTTGACTGGTTTCAGCCAGGTAGGCCAGCAAGACTTCTGGAACTGCGGCAAGATCTCACTGATCATGCCCCAGAGGGCATGAGAATAACATCCAAGTATTCAACAGGCATTGACGAACCTCAAGGCTAGACTGACCGATGAGGACATATGTTTCCCAAATGCCTGAAGTCTCTTTGATTCTCTATCCTTGATGGGGGGGGGGGTCTAGTGAGGAGGAGGGCTTGTAGGAAGCAAAGTGGGGTACACCTTGCTGTTGGAAGATTGAACCACCAGACTCTCTGGAGTCAGATGTTGAGTTAGAAATTCAGGGTCACCTGTAGTCGGTTTATGGCACCTGGCAACATGTTTGTACACAGGAGCGCAAGAGCAAGGCTTCGACCAAGTGGCCATCAATGTGTCAGTAAGGGCTTTGTTGAAAGGAAGCAAATGCTCAGAGGAAGCCTGCCCAGACTATAACACCTTTGAGTAGAGTCGTTTTTATTTTCACAGAAGGGAGTTGTAGGTCCAAAACTTCAGCAGCATGTCTAATCACCACAGCAAAAGAAGCACTTTCCTCCATTGGTGGGTGGATGGATGGTCTGGGTTGGGGGAAGGGGGATGCCAGTGGGGTTGAATTAGCCTAGAATAAGGGGAGGTATCCAGCCGACTGGCCTCCTTTAAGTCCATTTAGAGATTGTCATCCTCATATTGAGAAGGCAATTCATCCCCATCATCTCCATTGTCATCTCTAAAGGCTGGCTGACTCCAGAGTTGTAGCCAAAAAGTTGGTGAGCTCCTGAGGGCAGCTCCATATGGGGACCAGGTGGATTCGCGATGCAACCTAGGTCGAGGCAGAGACAAGTTCAGCTCGGAGTGGGACACTAGTACAGGGTCCTCTACTGGGGCTGCTGGTGTTGGGTCTGGCGCACAAGGGTCCAGTGCAGATTCTGGAGTCTGATTCGAAGCCAGCACTGAAGCTGGTGTGAAACAAAAAGCGGGTTCAAGAGGCAAAGTCAGTACATGGGCTGGAACTACAGACAGTAACCCTCTGTGGAGATAGTGGTGAGATGATGAGAAGTCCTGCTTGGTTTGCTTGTGTTTTCTTTTTGACTTTGAGTTGGACTTAACTGAAGACTTCAACAAAGACCTGTCGTTCGAACGATCTCAGGAGTGAAAATGAGTCCATGGTCTCAACTTTGAGGGTAGTGGGACTTGCATGGTTTATACGAGTGTTTCTGATGTACAGCTTTGCTTCACGTTCCCAGATCGCCTTCGGATTCAAGAGGATGTATTCTTCACATGACAGAGTCATGTCCCGAGCCCCAAATCCATACCTCGTGCAGGTCTGTCACAGCTAGTTTGAGATAGTACTGGCTTAGTTTAAATTCTCTTCTTTTTGAAGGGGACATAGTCTCTTGCATGCTGGTTGAGAATTTTGAAGAAAAAAATCTCACGAACCGACGACGAAAAGGGAAAGCAGAATTCTGGACCTGCGTACTAAGGCACAGAAGGAAAGGAACTGCGTCAGCGTGCAGCTCAGTTCATCACTTCTGGACAGAACAAGGTCACCTGACTGACACACGGCACCACCGACCAGCAAGCGGTTGTACTGCAGTACGAAAGTTTCCAGATCCGCTCTGGCAACTGGGGATATTTTAAAGAGGAGGAATCTACAGTTAGAAATATCCTTCATAAAGTCTGG
The DNA here is from genome assembly GCA_963921515.1 of Calotriton arnoldi. Lineage (NCBI taxonomy): Eukaryota > Metazoa > Chordata > Amphibia > Caudata > Salamandridae > Calotriton > Calotriton arnoldi. The sequence goes on from CAWUFW010016477.1 coordinate 79,450, forward strand.
TGTATGCATAAGCTTCTTATGAGGACTGACATCTCCAAGAAAAATGAATACCAGGGCTGTCTTTTATTTTTTATTAAGCATAACCCAAAAAAATGCATAGTTTTATAGTTCATTCAGCCTCCTACCATCAGGCCCCACAAAAGATAATAATTAAATCAGCAAATAATTAAATGATGCCTTCCATACTTATTTTTTAACCCCCCTATACATCTCATCCTTAGAAAAGTTAACAATTGCGAGCATTACTCGATTAATATCTTTTAACGCACAAGTTACTAACTTGTGTAACGATATATCTGTAAGAGACAGTAGTTAGTGATAGATTCCTTACCTTAGAATATCCCCAGGCGTCAGGCTGGATCCGGAAAGTTTTGCGTAGCAGTACCCTTGCGCGTCGGTAGGCGGCGTCGTGCGGCTCCGCGTCCGTCGTCGGCGTCGTGATCGCCGGGATGACGTCGCGGGCAGTACTTAGGCGCCGCCCTGCGCGCTGACGTCAGTTCTGTACACGACTTTCCGCGCCAGGAACGCAGAGCCATGCAAGAAGCTGACACAGGTGTCTGAAAAATACTAGGGCCCTGAAAGGGATGTCCTTAACCCTAGAAATCAGTTCGCAGAACGGGGAGGATGGGTGGGCGGTAGGAATCTATCACTAACTACTGTCTCTTACAGATATATCGTTACACAAGTTAGTAACTTGTGCATCTGAAAGAGACACGTTAGTGACAGATTCCTTACCTTAGAATAGATACCCCAGCAATACCAACCCCGGTGGTGGGTCTGCGAACAAAGATCAGACAAGGAAGTCCTGGAGGACAGAACGGCCAAAGAAGCCGTCCCTCCGGACCTGACTGTCAAGGCAGTAATGTCTAGTAAACGTGTGCAGCGAGGCCCACGTAGCCGCCTGACAGATAACCGGCAGCGGAACACCGCGGCCCAAGGCCGTGGTAGCAGCCGTTGCCCTGGTGGAATGGGCACGCAGCCCAACAGGAGGTTCCTTTTAGCCAAAGAATAGCAGGTCTTGATGCACAAGGTAACCCAGCGGGAGATGGTCCTCTTGTGCACCGCCCGACCTTTTTGGCGCCCACGTAGCCAACAAAGAGCTGGTCATCCACCCGGAAGTGTTTTGTGCGGTCAATATAGAAAGAGAGCGCACGTTTTGGGTCCAGACGGTGGAGCCTCTCCTCCTCTCTGGAAGGATGCGGAGGCGGAAAGAAGGTGGGCAAAGTGATGGTCTGCCCAATGTGGAAAGCAGTAACCACCTTTGGCAAGAAGGACGGACGCGTCCGAAGAACAACCTTGTCTGGATGAACAGACAGAAAGGGAGGTTTGCAAGATAGAGCCTGGAGCTCACTCACCCGCCGAGCGGAGGTGATGGCCACCAGAAAGGCTGTCTTCAGAGTCAGAAGACGAAGAGGACAGTTATGCAGAGGCTCAAAGGGAGCGCACATTAAAAAGGTAAGAACCAAGTTCAAGTCCCACTGAGGCATTACAAACGGAACAGGAGGGAAGAGGTGAGTAATGCCTTTTAAGAACCTGTTAACAACAGGGGACTTGAAAAGGAGGGCTGATCAGGGAGCCTGAGGAAGGCCGAGATAGCACAAAGATAACCCTTGATGGTACCCAGGGCAGAACCCTGTTGGGCCAGAGAGAGAAGGAACAGAAGGACCTCAGAAAGAGGGGCAGAAAGGGGATCCACAGCCTTTGCTGTGCACCATGCCACAAATTTGTTCCACCTGCAGGCGTATACCACCTTAGTGGAGGGACGCCTGGCTGCCAGAATCACATCACAAACTTCGGGAGGCAAGTCGAAAGGAATCAACTGCCGCCGCTCAATCTCCACGCAAGCAGGTGTAGACTGGACAGGTTCGGGTGGAGGACCGTCCCTGCTGCTGCGACAGAAGATCCTCCCGAAGAGGCAGACGGATCGGGGATCTATGCTCATATTGAGTAGCTCGGGATACCAAACTCTTCGAGCCCAGTCCGGAGCCACAAGAATGACTTGGGCCCGGTCGCGCCGAATCTTCTTCAACACTCTGGGTAGAAGTGGTATAGGCGGAAAGGCGTACAACAGACCGCAACTCCACTCGCGACGAAAGCGTCGCCGAGCGAGTGCCGCCTTGGAAATTCCAACGCGCAGAACTGATGACATTGCGCGTTCTCTTCGGTGGCGAATAGATCTAACCAAGGCTCTCCCCACTGTAGAAAGAGTCCTTGCGCCACTTCCGAGTGAAGACGCCATTCGTGATCCATCATGCACCTGCGGCTGAGTTCGTCCGCCCTGGCGTTCAGAGAACCTGCCAGGTGTTGAACCATCAGGAACATGCCCTGATGTTCCAGCCATGTCCAGAGGCGCAGAGCCTCCTGGACAAAGGGTCCAAGACCCCACCCCGCCCTGTTTGTTGCAGTACCACATGGCGGTGGTGTTGTCTGTGAACACCTGCACTACCTTCCCTTTGACAGAGGGAAGGAATGCCTTGAGTGCAAGCCGGATCGCCCGGAGCTCCAGAAGGTTGATATGGAGCCGGGACTCCGCCGGAGACCAGAGGCCTCTGATCTCCGCCTCTCCCATGTGACCGCCCCATCCCAGAAGGGACGCGTCCGTCACAACTGTATGCTCTGGCTGGGGAAGGGAGAGGGATCTGCCCATGACCCATTGCCGGTTCGAGAGCCACCACTGCAACTGTTTTGCAGTCCCCTCCGAGATCTGGACGTGATCGGACAGGTTGCCCTGGTGCTGCGCCCACTGGAACTTCAGGTCCCACTGCAGAGCCCGCATATGCCATCTGGCATGATTGACCAGCAGGATGCAGGAGGCCATGAGGCCCAGCAGCCTCAGGGTCATCCGTACCGAAACCCAGGATAAAGGCCGAAAGATCGGAATCATAGCCTGAATATCCCGGACTCGCCGTTCGGGAGGATAGGCCCGAAACTGCGTCGTGTCCAGAACTGCTCCGATGAAAAGGAGCTGTGGAGAAGGAATTAGATGCGACTTCGGCACATTGATGGAGAACCCCAGCGAGTGCAGGAGTTCGGCCGTAGTCTGGAGGTGGGAGACGACTGCCTGGGACGAGCCCGCCTTCAGCAGCCAGTCGTCGAGGTAGGGGAAGACTGAAACCCCTGCCCGGCGCAGATGAGCTGCGACCACCGCCATCACTTTTGTGAACACCCGAGGGGCACTGGTAAGGCCAAAGGGGAGCACGGTGAACTGAAAATGCTCGGGGCCTACCGTGAACCGAAGGTAACGCCGGTGGGCCGGCAGGACGGGGATGTGGAAATACGCGTCCTGCAAGTCCAACGCTACCAACCAGTCTCCAGGGTCGAGGGCAGTCAAGACCTGAGCTAGGGTGAGCATCTTGAACTTCTCCTTCCGGAGGAAGCGATTGACGTTCCGGAGGTCCAAGATAGGACGCATGTCCTCCTTGTCCCTTTTGGGCACCAGAAAGTAGTGGGAGTAGCAACCACGCCCTACTTCCGGGGTCGGAACATGCTCGATGGCCCTCTTGGTCAAGAGGGCCGTGACTTCCTTCCGTAGAAGCACCAAGTGATCCCCTGACATGCGGTGGAATTGAGGTGGCATGGCTGGGGGGTGGTCTCGAAGGGGAGGGAGTAGCCCCTTCGGACAATGTCCAAGACCCACCTGTCCGAGGTGATGGTGCGCCAGTGGGGAAGGTGATGGCGGACCCTGCCCTCTACTGGCGTGCCGTGCACCTGAAAGGAGGGACTAGGAGGGCTTGGAGGCCGCGGACGGGTTGGAGGTGGTGGCCTGACCCGCACGCTGGTTGCCCGATCCGCCACGGCGGAATCCACGCCCTCGGCCACGCGAAGACGCCTGCTGCGCGGGCCGGTGGCTGGGCTGCTGACGTGAAGGGGCGCCCCTACCGTGGCCACGATAGGGGCGAAAAGCAGAAGGCAGCGGAGGGCGTGTAGCAGAAAGGCCCAGGGACTTTGCAGTAGCCCGTGAGTCCTTAAAGCGCTCCAACGCATGGTCTGCTTTGGACCCAAAAAGACCGACTCCATCAAAGGGCATGTCCATGAGAGTATTCTGGACATCCCCTGAAAACCAGTGGTTCTCAGCCAGGCGTGGCGCCGGAGCGCCACCGTCGTTGCAATCGACCTGCCCAGCGAGTCGGCGGTGTCAAGGCCACAACGGATAGTGTATTTGGCCGCATCCCTTCCTTCCGCAATGGCGCGGGAAAGCAGTGCCTGGACCTCCTCAGGGCACTGGGGCAAAACATCCGCCACCGAATCCCACAGGGAGTGGGTATATCGGCCCAAAAGACAAGCGGTGTTAACGGACCGCAAGCCAGCACTGGAGGAAGAAAACCTTTCTTCCCAAACTGATCCAGGCGTTTGGATTCCCTATCCGGAGGAGCGGTAGGGAAGGCGGTTTGGGAAGCGGAGGCTTGGACAACCAAGCTCTCAGGAGTGGGGTGGACAGAAAGAAACAGGGGGTCGCCCGGAGCGGGGCGATGGCGTCGTGACACGTTCCGATCCACAGGAGCCCCTGTGTTGGGCTTGGACCAGGCGCCCAAAAGAACGTCAGTGAGGGCGTCGTTAAACGGCAGCACAGTCTCCGCAGAGGAGGCTGCCGGCTGAAGCACCTCTGTCAAGATGTTAGTCTTGACCGTCAAAGTAGGGAGCTGGAGACGCAAGGCCCCAGCAGCCCTACGCAACACCGTACCAAATTGGCCCCCTCCTCCGTAGCCACGGGAGGAGACAGCATGCCAGTGTCAGGAGAAGTATCCAGACCACTGGCCTCCCTAGACTCTCTGTCCAGTCCTCATCATACTGACAGTTGCGTGTCAGAGGGTCATCAGACCCCTCCCAGTCCTCCTGGTCCTCCTCTGGTTCAAAATAAGGAGGAGGAGGGACATTTGGGACCCAAGGTCCCATCGGCGCCGGAGCCGGCGCCGAGCGACGTCGCTCCGGGTCCATGTCCGGAGCCGGAAGGAACTGGGGGACGACGCCGCCCGGAGCCCAGGGCGGCGTCGAGAACGGCACCGGAGACATCGGCGCCGGCGGAGGTGTCGTGAGGTCGACCGGCGTCGATGGGGGTTGTGGAGCCGGGATCGAGGCCGGGGCCGAAGCCGGAGCCGGGATCGAGGCTGGAGGCTCGGGCGACGCCGGGGCCGGAGCCGCCGGCGACGCCGGAGCAACCCCATCAGGGCCCGCGGGGCCCGAAGGCGCACCGGAGGGGCCTGAAGGCCCGAAGAGGCGGGCCATGGCCGACAGGAACTCCTGTACCTTGGCCGGATCCGCCCCCGAACCCGGGAAGGGCGGGTATGACGGGGGCGACTCCACAGGCAAGTCCGGGGCCGCGGGGCGGGGACGGTGCCGGGAGGGGCCTCAGCCGAGTCGCGAGACCGGGCGAGGCGAAGTCCGAGAGCGACGATGCTTCTTGGACTTCTTGTGCTTCGACTTACCGGACGAAGAAGTCGACGACCGGTGTGCACTCCGCGAGCGACCCCTGGACCTCTCACGCGACCGGGGCTTCCGCGGAGCCGAATGCCGGGCCTCGAGGAGCTTTCGAGACCGCTCTCGCAAAGCTTTCGGGTTGAGGGCCTGGCATTCGGGACAAGACTCGGTGTCGTGGCCTCGGCCGAGGCAGAAGAGACACTCCCAATGCGGGTCGGTGACGGACATCATCCGCGCACAGGCGCCGCATCGCTTGAAGCCGGGCATCCCTACGACACCTTAAAGTTGTGAAAAAACCAGTGAAAAAATCACCAAAAAGTATGGTCAAAAATTGACCAGGGCACTGCTCTTCCCGGATCTGCGCTTGCTGGCGTGGAAAAAGAAGAACTGACGTCAGCGCGCAGGGGCGGCGCCTAAGTACTGCCCGCGACGTCATCCCGGCGATCACGACGCCGACGACGGACGCGGAGCCGCACGACGCCGCCTACCGACGCGCAAGGGTACTGCTACGCAAAACTTTCCGGATCCAGCCTGACGCCTGGGGATATTCTAAGGTAAGGAATCTGTCACTAACGTGTCTCTTTCAGATGCACAAGTTACTAACTTGTGTAACGATATATCTGTAAGAGACAGTAGTTAGTGACAGATTCCTTACCTTAGAATATCCCCAGGCGTCAGACTGGATCCGGAAAGTTTTTCGTAGCAGTACCCTTGCGCGTCAGTAGGCGGCGTCGTGCGGCTCCGCGTCCGTCGTCGGCGTCGTGATCGCCGGATCGCCGGGATGACGTAGCGGGCAGTACTTAGACGCCGCCCTGCGCGCTGACGTCAGTTCTGTACACGACTTTCCGCGCCAGGAACGCAGAGCCATGCAAGAAGCTGACATAGGTGTCTGAAAAATACTAGGGCCCTGAAAGGGATGTCCTTAACCCTAGAAATCAGTTCGCAGAACGGGGAGGATGGTGGGCGGTAGGAATCTGTCACTAACTACTGTCTCTTACAGATATATCGTTACACAAGTTAGTAACTTGTGCATCTGAAAGAGACACGTTAGTGACAGATTCCTTACCTTAGAATAGATACCCCAGCAATACCAACCCCGGTGGTGGGTCTGCGAACAAAGATCAGACAAGGAAGTCCCGGAGGACAGAACGGCCAAAGAAGCCGTCCCTCCGGACCTGACTGTCAAGGCAGTAATGCTTTGTAAACGTGTGCAGCGAGGCCCACGTAGCTGCCTGACAGATATACTGCAGCGGAACACCGCGGCCCAAAGCCGTGGTAGCAGCCGTTGCCCTGGTGGAATGGGCACGCAGCCCAACAGGAGGCTCCTTCTTAGCCAAAGAATAGCAGGCTTTGATACACAAGGTTACCCAGCGGGAGATGGTTCTCTTGTGCACCGCCCGACCTTTTTTGGCACCCACGTAGCCAACAAAGAGTTGGTCATCCACCCGGAAGTGTTGTGTGCGGTTGATATAAAAGGAAAGCGCACGTTTTGGGTCCAGACGGTGGAGCCTCTCTTCCTCTCTGGAAGGATGCGGAGGCGGAAAGAAGGTGGGCAAAGTGATGGTCTGCCCAATGTGGAAGGCAGTAACCACCTTTGGCAAGAAGGACGGACGCGTCCGAAGAACAACCTTGTCTGGATGTACAGACAGAAAGGGAGGTTTGCATGATAGAGCCTGGAGCTCACTCACCCGCCGAGCGGAGGTGATGGCCACCAGAAAGGCTGTCTTCAGAGTCAGAAGACGAAGAGGACAGTTATGTAGAGGCTCAAAGGGAGCGCACATGAGAAAGGTAAGAACCAAGTTCAAGTCCCACTGAGGCATCACGAACAGGAGGGAAGAGGTGTGTAATGCCTTTAAGGAATCTGTTAACAACAGGGGACTTGAAAAGGGAGGGCTGATCAGGAAGCCTGAGGAAGGCCGAAATGGCACAAAGATAGCCCTTGATGGTACCCAGGGCAGAACCCTGTTGGGCCAGTGAAAGAAGGAACAGAAGAACCTCAGAAAGAGGGGCAGAGAGGGGATTCACAGCCTTTGCTGTGCACCATGCCACAAACTTGTTCCACCTGCAGGCGTATACCACCTTAGTGGAGGGACGCCTGGCTGCCAGAATCACATCACAAACTTCGGGAGGCAAGTCGAAAGGAATCAACTGCCGCCGCTCAATCTCCACGCAAGCAGGTGGAGACTGGACAGGTTCGGGTGGAGGACCGTCCCCTGCTGCTGCGACAGAAGATCCTCCCGAAGAGGCAGACGGATCGGGGGATCGACGCTCATACTGAGTAGCTCGGGATACCAAACTCTTCGAGCCCAGTCCGGAGCCACAAGGATGACTTGGGCCCGGTCGCGCCGAATCTTCTTCAACACTCTGGGTAGAAGTGGTATAGGCGGAAAGGCGTACAACAGACCGCAACTCCACTCGCGACGAAAAGCGTCTCCGAGCGAGTGCCGCCTTGGAAATTCCAACGCGCAGAACTGCTGACATTGCGCGTTCTCTTCGGTGGCGAACAGATCTAACCAAGGCTCTCCCCACTGCTAGAAAGAGACCTTGCGCCACCTCCGAGTGAAGACGCCATTCGTGATCCATCATGCACCTGCGGCTGAGTTCGTCCGCCCTGGCGTTCAGGGAACCTGCCAGGTGTTGAACCATCAGGAATATGCCCTGATGTTCCAGCCATGTCCAAAGGCGCAGAGCCTCCTGACATAGGGTCCACGACCCCACCCCGCCCTGTTTGTTGCAATACCACATGGCGGTGGTGTTGTCTGGGAACACCTGCACTACCGTCCCTTTGACAGAGGGAAGGAATGCCTTGAGTGCAAGTCGGATCGCCCGGAGCTCCAGAAGGTTGATATGGAGCCAGGACTCCGCCGGAGACCAGAGGCCTCTGATCTCCGCCTCTCCCATGTGACCGTCCCATCCCAGAAGGGACGCGTCCGTCACAACTGTGTGCTCTGGCTGGGGAAGGGAGAGGGATCTGCCCATGACCCATTGCCGGTTCGAGAGCCACCACTGCAACTGTTTTGCAGTCCCCTCCGAGATCTGGACGTGATCGGACAGGTTGCCCTGGTGCTGCGCCCACTGGAACTTCAGGTCCCACTGCACAGCCCGCATATGCCATCTGGCATGATCGACCAGCAGGATGCAGGAGGCCATGAGGCCCAGCAGCCTCAGGGTCATCCGTACCGAAACCCAGGATAAAGGCGGAAAGATCGGAATCATAGCCTGAATATTCCGGACTCGCCGTTCGGGAGGATAGGCCCGAAACTGCGTTGTGTCCAGAACTGCTCCGATGAAAAGGAGCTGTGGAGAAGGAATCAGATGCGACTTCGGCACATTGATGGAGAACCCCAGCGAGTGCAGGAGTTCGGCCGTAGTCTGGAGGTGGGAGACGACTGCCTGGGACGAGCCCGCCTTCAGCAGCCAGTCGTCGAGGTAGGGGAAGACTGGAACCCCTGCCCGGCGCAGATGAGCTGCGACCACCGCCATCACTTTCGTGAACACCCGAGGGGCACTTGTAAGGCCAAAGGGGAGCACGGTGAACTGAAAATGCTCGAGGCCTACCGTGAACCGCAGGTAACGCCGGTGGGCCGGCAGGACGGGGATGTGAAAATAAGCGTCCTGCAAGTCCAACGCTACCAACCAGTCTCCAGGGTCGAGGGCAGTCAAGACCTGAGCTAGGGTGAGCATCTTGAACTTCTTCCGGAAGAAGCGATTGACGTTCCGGAGGTCCAAGATAGGACGCATGTCCTCCTTGTCCTTTTTGGGCACCAGAAAGTAGTGGGAGTAGCAACCACGTCCTACTTCTGGGGTCGGAATATGCTCGATGGCCCTGTTGGCCAAGAGGGCCGTGACTTCCTTCTGCAGAAGCACCAAGTGATCCCCTGACATGCGGTGGAATTGAGGTGGCATGGCTGGGGGGGTGGTCTCGAAGGGGAGGGAGTAGCCCCTTCGGACAATGTCCAAGACCCACCTGTCCGAGGTGATGGCACGCCAGTGGTGATGGCGGACCCTGCCCCCTACTGGCGTGCTGTGCACCTGAAAGGAAGGACTAGGAGGGCTTGGAGGACGCGGACGGGGCGGAGTTGGTGGCCTGACCCGCACGCTGGTTGCCCGAACCGCCACGGCGGTAGCCACGTCCTCGGCCACGCGAAGACGCTTGCTGCGCGGGCCGGTGGCTGGGCAGTGGACGTGACTGGCGCCCTTCCGTGGCCACGAAAGGGGCGAAAAGCAGAGGTTAGCGGAGGGCGCACAACAGAAAGGCCCAGGGACTTGGCAGTAGCCCGTGAGTCCTTAAAACGCTCCAGCGCATGGTCTGCTTTGGAACCAAAAAGCCCGAGTCCATCAAAGGGCATGTCCATGAGGGTATTCTGGACATCACCCGAGAAACCAGTTGTTCTCAGCAAGGCGTGGCGACGCAGCGCCACCGTCGTTGCAAGCGATCTGCCCAGCGAGTCGGCGGTATCAAGGCCACAACGTATGGTGTATTTAGCCGCATCCCTACCTTCCGCAATGGTGCGGGTAAGCAGTTTCTGGACCTCCTCAGAACACTGGGGCAAAACAGTCGCCACTGAATCCCACAGGGAGTGGGATATCGGCCCAAAAGGCAAGCGGTGTTGACGGACCGCAAGCCAGCACTGGAGGAAGAAAAAGCCTTCTTCCCAAACTGGTCCAGGCGTTTGGATTCCCTATCCGGAGGGGCGGTAGGGAAGGCGGTTTGGGAGGCAGAGGCTTGGACAACCAAGCTCTCGGGGGTGGGATGTTGAGAGAGAAACAAGGGGTCGCCCGGAGCAGGGCGATGGCGTCGGGCCACGTTCCTATCCACAGGAGCCCCTGTGGTGGGCTTGGACAAGGTGCCCAAAAGAACGTCAGACAGTGCATCATTAAACGGCAGCACAGTCTCCATGGAGGAAGCTGCCGGCTGAAGCACTTCCGTCAGGAGATTAGTCCTGACAGCCACAGTAGGCAATTGGAGGTGCAAGGCTCCAGCTGCTCTACGCAACACCGTTGCGAAATTTGCTCCCTCCTCCGTAGCCACGGGAGGAGACAGCATGCCAGTGTCAGGGGAAGTGTCTAGACCACTGGCATCCCCAAGTTCCTCTGCCCAGTCCTGATCATACTCACACTGCTGTGTGAGAGGGTCTTCCGACCCCTCCCAGCTCTCCTGGTCCTCCTCTGGTGTAAAATATGGAGGAGGAGGGACATCTGGGACCCAAGGTCTCATCGGCGCCGGCGTCGAGCGACGTCGGTCCGGCTCCATGTCCGGAACCGGAGAGAACCGGGGAACGACGCCGCCCTGAGCCCCGGGCTGCGTCGGGAACGGCACCGGGGACATCGGCGCCGGCGTGGTTAGGTCAACCGGCGTCGATCGGGGTTGCGGTACCACCGGAGCCGGGATCGAGGCCGGGGCCGGAGCCGAGATCAAGGCTGGCGGGACAGGCGACGCCGGGACCGGAGTCGTCGGCGACGCCGGAGCAACCCCATCAGGGCCCGAAGGCGCACCGGAGGGACCTTGAGGCCCGAAGAGGCGGGCCATGGCCGACAGGAATTCCTGTATCTCGGCTGGAGTCGCCCCCGAACCCGGGAAGGACGGGTAATGCGGGGGCGGCGCCACAGGCACATCCGGAGCCGCGGGGACGGTGCCGACAGGGGCCTCAGCCGAGTCGCGAGACCGGCGAGACGAAGTCTTAGAGCGATGGTGCTTCTTAGACTTCTTGTGCTTCGACTTACCCGAGGAGTGCGAAGACTTGGACTCAGACGACCGGCGGGGGCTCCGCGACCGGCCCCTCGTCCTCTCACGGGACCAGGGGCTTGGTGCGGCGCGGAGCCGACTGCCGGACCTCGAGGAGCTTTCGAGACCGCTCTCGCAAAGCCTTCGGGTGTAAGGCCCGGCAGTCAGGGCACGACTTTGTGTCGTGGTCGCGGCCGAGACAGTAGAGACAATCCTGATGCGGGTCTGTGATCGACATCATTCGACCACAGGCGTCGCATGTCTTGAAGCCGGGCATCCCTACCGACACCTAGGAGTCGAGAAGACTCAAAAAGAAACAGTGAAAAAATCACCAAAAATGTTGTCAAAAATTGACTAGGGCACTGCTCTTCCCGGATCTGCGCTTACTGGCGCGCAAAAAGAAGAACTGACGTCAGCGCGCAGGGGCGGCGGCTAAGTACTGCCCGCGACGTCATCCCGGCGATCACGACGCCAACGACGGACGCGGAGCCGCACGACGCCGCCTACCGACGCGCAAGGGTACTGCTACGCAAAACTCTCCGGATCCAGCCTGACGCCTGGGGATATTCTAAGGTAAGGAATCTGTCACTAACGTGTCTCTTTCAGATTCAGTGAGCAGGAGGAGCAGTGAGAGACGAAGTCTCCACACGGCAAAGTTGGGGCTGCCGCTACCTTAAACACTCGTGCCTACCCTAGGACGTCGACGGAGAGAGACGTCCTCGTGAACCACTCTGGCTCCTGGAACGGCCCCATGAACAGACCTCTGAATGAGAAGTAGAAGACCGAAGCAGACGTGAAGTGTCTGAAGACTGCGTCAGCCGTGCCGCCAAGAGTTTCATCCAGCTTCCTTGGGCGCCTTTGGCTTCAGCTTCTGGCAGGAGCCGCAATCTTCGGAGTCTTGGTGCTCTCCCAAACACCACATACAAACTGAATGGAGGTCTGTAGCTGGCATCTGTCATGCACAAGCCCAACAAGGTTTAAAGCCTGAAGACATGAGAAAAGGCACACTGTTTCCAATTGACAATAGGCCAGAACACGGTCTGAGGACCCGCTACTCCGGACCCGCGTTGCAGAACGGAAAAGAAGAAACTGACGTCCGTGTGCTGGAGGGGACTTATATGACTACACTGACGTCACAACCGGAGTCGACTTCATCACGGAGTGGTACAACGCCGTACCCCAGCATACAGAGGTACTGCTGAAAAATTTCCAGATCCAGTCTGCTCCTGGGGAGAATTCAAAAGTTAAGGGATCTGCGGCCAGATGTGTCTAACAGATAGAGAGACACAACTTTTAAAAATACATTTTGGATTTCTTCTTAAACCACTATCATTATCAACTTGAATAAAAGGTTCCTTCAAAGTTAGTGCTTACAACTCACCGACTCCTGAGCGAGGTGACACCAACAAGAAAGGCTATCTTCCAGGACAAGAATTGTAAGTCACAAGAATGTAGCAGCTCAAAAGGAGGACCCTCAGTTACATAAGAACTATGCTTAAATTCCAGGCTAGCATTGAGAAAACTCTTGGAGGGATCACCTTTTAATGTCCTCTATGAAAGCCTTGCATACAGATATTCTAAAGAGACTAATGTTTTCTGTTTTGCATGTGGGCTACCACTGCACCTAAATGTAAGCTCTTTTTTGCAGATGTAAAAAATAACATCTTGCACAGATGCTTTAAGGGGGGTCTCAATTTGTTTACCCAAAAAGAAATGGACACATCTTTTCCACTTAGCTGCATAGCATGCATGCGCTGTAGGTTTATGTGCCTAATGCATGATTTGCATAAAGTCGACTGGAAATTTCAGCAGATCTAGTCTCAGTGGAAGACTTTCGTGAGAATTTAACAACATTTCCAACACCACTGAGTACCCAAGTTGGTGCCACCAGAGTGCGTGTCATGGATACTTGCCCCATTCTAATAACAAAGTATGGGATCAGAAGAAGTGGAGGTAAAGTGTATGCATACATCCAGGACCAAATAATCCATAGTGCATTGCCCTTGGACTGTGGATGTGGGTACTAGGAGGCAAAGTTTTTGCATTTGGCAAACAGATGGATTGTGGGAATGCCTCATTGGAGTACACACCTATGAAGCAACTGGTGATTCATCTCCCATTTTTGAACGTGTTGAGTCCTGCTTAACAGGTCGGCAAAGCTGTTGTCCATCTCCAGCAGATACTCTGATGGGAGGTGAATGTTATTTTAAATTGCCCAATGCCAAATCTTTTCGGCTAGAGCAGACAGCTGGGGCAAGTGGGCCCCTCTGCTCTCATGCAGAATATTGCAGTAATGTGATCTGTTTTTATATGGACTGTTGTGCCTCAGAAGAGCCTACAAAAGGCTCCAAGAGCTAATCTGATTGCCATGACCTCCAGGTCTGTGATGTGGTAACTTAGGTGTTGTGATGTCCAGGTACCCTGAATAGTCATGTGGTTGAGACGTTCAACCCACTCCATGAGTGAGGCGAATGGTGAGGGTCACTTGCAATACCAAAAGCACCAGACCCTCCAATAGCCTCCTCCACCGTTACCACTGCCTTGCTAGTACTCCTACAGTAGATGGATATGTAGCCTTGTGTGCTGCACTACTGCAATATATGAAGCCATCATACCCAACAATTTGGTTACTGTTCTTACTATAAGGGGATGAAGTGTCTGAAAAAGAAGCAGCAGCCTTTGGAATGCCATCATTCTCACTTGCTTTGGTTAGGTGCTGGACTTGGCCCTTTCTGCAGGGTCATACCCAGACTTTTTGCTTTCACCCTCTTATTTTCTGAACCCGTTTTTGTTGGCTTTTAGGACTCTGAACACTTTAGCACTGCTAACCAGGGTTAAAATGCTTGTGTTCTCTCCTTTAAACATGGTAGAATTAGCTTACACCCAACTGGCCTATTTAATGTACTTTTACGTTCCTAGTAAAGTGGCAATACATGTGTTCAGGGCCTATAAAGTAAATGCTACTAGTGTGCCTGCAGCACTGATTGTGCCACTCACTTAAGTAGCCCACTAAACAGGTCACAGGTCTGCCACTGCAGCCTGTGTGTGCAATTTTGAACTGCCATTTCGCCATGGCAAAATAAACCTTTTGCCAGACCCATATCTTCCTTTTTAATACATGCAAGTCACCTCTAGCGTAGGCCCTGATCAGCCTAGAGGGCAGAGTGTAGTGTATTTAAAAAGTTGGACACAAACGTTTTTGGTTTTACATATCCTGGTAGTGAAAAACTCTTAAATTCGTTTTTCACTACTGCAAGACCTACCCCTCTCATAGGATAACATTGAGTTACCTTATTACCTTTAAATAATAAATGTAATTTGTAAAATAAAATAAACCTTGAGTCAGGTCCAGGTCAGGTCACATGACTAGGTGTAGCTGGGAGTTGGTCTTTGTGTATTGCTCTTAGACAGTGAGACAAAACAAGGATAGGTTTTGGTAGAATGGGCCAACTTTGAGTTAACGAGGGGAAAGAGCTGTCACCTACCACACTTGCATATAACAAAGGCTCTGCCTGAGCACTCTCACAATAGGTTTGCCACTAATCTATTGTGACCGCAGACAAGCTCTGGACAGGACAGGGGGGAAGGTGATGCCTGACAACTCAAGGGGGTGGAAACCAGGTACACATGCTGGACCTCGGACCTCAACTCTTCAGTACACTTCTGGACCTGTGAACTCTGCCAGGAAGAAGGACTGCTGTGCTATTGAAAGGACCGCCACTTGCTGGACTGCTGGCCCTGTTGCCCTCTTGCTTGGGTAAGAAAGACTGGGTTGCATCTGTTGAGCCCAGAACCCCAGAGTAACTCCACGCATCTCCAACTAGGACCTCGCACTGCCTCAGCTGTGCAACGCATCCTTGATGCGGGACTGCGCAACTCTTCACAACCAGGATTTAAAGTACTCTTGTTTAGGGGTCCTAGCTGGGTCCCTGTAGTTGGCCCACACTCAATCACAGTTGGCCTGAACTTGTGACTTTGTCTTGGTCCAGCACAACCAGATTTCCACAGTTGGTGTTTTATGTTTTTTGGCGCTATATTCATAGAAATCTTTAAAATTGCTTACATCCGGTTCTACTGATTGGATTTTTGTCGTTTTGGTCTCGATTTATTTATTAAAATTTACTTTAGTTTTCTAAATTGCATGGGATTTTTGTGTTGTGTTTTTACTTTATTACTGTTCGAAGTGCTGTATAAATACTTTACACATTACCTCAAGTTAAGCCTCACTACTCTGTGCCAAGCTACCAGGGGGTTGAGCATAGGTTAATTTGGGGTTTGCTTGAGTTTTCACCCTGACAAGGATTGTGGTTCCTGCTTTAGTAGGGTTTCACCCTCCTCAACCAGTAACCCAATGTCTTACAGTAGGCTTTTCCTATGACATCATTTAAAATTCTGCTGTGGCTTGAGACGCTACTTTTTGGCACAGACAGTGAAGCGTAACCTGTGTAACAGTGGCTGCCACTTGAGTGTGTGCTAGGCATTGCTCTTGGCTGTCACTATTATCAGTCAATTGTCTAGGTAAGGAAAGACTTAGGTAGTGTTTCTGCACAGCTACGACAACAGACATTTGGTAAATAACCTTGGGACTAGTGTGACACCGAACAGTAGAACTTTGAACTGTAGCGTTCTCCGTTTACCACAAAGTGCAAGTAGCAGTGATAACCTGGATATATGGGGATGTGGAATCATACATTCTTCAGATGGAGGGTCGGCATATGATCCCCCTTTGCATAACATAGGAATGATTTCCTGCAGGGTGGTAATGAGGAAGTGCTCTTATAAGGCTGTAGCGGTTTAGAAGCCTGAGATTTAGGAAAGGACATAGAACTCAATCTTTCTTGTGGTTTAGGAAGTAGACTCATTGGCCCTGCTGGTGAGGGGGCACCACCTCAATGGCCTCTGGCGAGAAACGCTTATACTTTCTCCTGTAACAGTCATGGAAGGTCTCGACTCAATATATGGCAGCGAGCTGATCTGTTTGGTGGTGGGGTGTGGCACTGCAGGCTGTATCCCTGCTGTACCACCTAGAGCACCCTATGTCATATTTTCTTCCACTGAGGAAGAAATAAATTTAGCCTTGCTCTGACAGGTGTTGGTGATGATAGGTGAGTCACTTCTTGGAGGTAGAGGTGCTCTTGTTGGAGCCACTCCCCACTTCTAACTGTGCCACGTTACTCACCTTCCCAAGTGTCCTGAAAGGACTGTTTTTAATTTTCTTGCCTCCAAGTAGGAGAGGATGACTTTGGACCGCATCTCGCCTGCTGTTTGAGGAAAACTGACCTAGGCATTTGGGTTGGTGTGCCCATGGCCTTGGCAGTCTGTGTCCTTTTTAATTTTCAAGCATTGTGTCGACATGAAGGCTCAAAAGAGAGCCCTCTGTCAAATGGGACACTGATGAGATGCTATTGTACCTCTGGTCTAAAGTACAAGACTTAGCCAGATGTAGCCTTTGAGCAGGAGTCTAGGGCATACCGAATGTTCGCATTTGAGATGCCTTTCCCTTTCATGTCCTTCTTGCAGTAGGCTTCATGAACTCCTCCATCTCCTTTTAGTGATGGCCATCAAATCTGGAGAGCAGTCCAATTGAATTGGCAATCCTCTACTGAATAGCCGTTTCCACAGCCACATGCTTCCGGATGACAACCGTAAAATTGAGCAGATTCCTTGAAGATGTCCGTACTGCATTTCACCATGCTTTCAGCATGAGGAAGTACTAGAGAGAGTGCTCTATTTTAGGGAAGCTTTTGACTTAAAAGGAATTGTCCTCCTCTACCACACAGAGCTTAACTTTTTGGTGTTTACCTGCCCTCTATATGACTGCATAGTAGGTAGTGGTGCCAATCTGGGTAGTGTGACTAAGAACGGCGGGGCTCTAGTTTGGGAACATCCTGGGCATAAACATGGTAATTCTCTCAAGGGCAATTAACACATCTCGAGGTGTGACAGTGTAGTGGTAAGGATCATAAGGGTTCCCCCTGGTTCGACACAGTGTGGTCTGAGTGAATACAGGACTGTGGTGTTTGAGGAGGTGCTGGTGGTGTGTGAGTCTTAGAGGTACGGCGTTCCAGTGGTGAAATGGTGGCCTTGTCAACCTCTTCAGGAATGGGATAGGACCGTGGCTCTTATGACAATTGTTCCTCGAAGGTGACCTTCCTCTTCTTGGGTATATGAAGTGTACGGGGCAGTTCTTGCAAGGGTCTTTGAACCCGGACTGGAACTGAAGCACAAGTTACTAACTTGTGTAACGATATATCTGTAAGAGACAGTAGTTAGTGATAGATTCCTTACCTTAGAATATCCCCAGGCGTCAGGCTGGATCCGGAAAGTTTTGCGTAGCAGTACCCTTGCGCGTCGGTAGGCGGCGTCGTGCGGCTCCGCGTCCGTCGTCGGCGTCGTGATCGCCGGGATGACGTCGCGGGCAGTACTTAGGCGCCGCCCCTGCGCGCTGACGTCAGTTCTGTACACGACTTTCCGCGCCAGGAACGCAGAGCCATGCAAGAAGCTGACACAGGTGTCTGAAAAATACTAGGGCCCTGAAAGGGATGTCCTTAACCCTAGAAATCAGTTCGCAGAACGGGGAGGATGGGTGGGGCGGTAAGGAATCTATCACTAACTACTGTCTCTTACAGATATATCGTTACACAAGTTAGTAACTTGTGCATCTGAAAGAGACACGTTAGTGATAGATTCCTTACCTTAGAATAGATACCCCAGCAATACCAACCCCGGTGGTGGGTCTGCGAACAAAGATCAGACAAGGAAGTCCTGGAGGACAGAACGGCCAAAGAAGCCGTCCCTCCGGACCTGACTGTCAAGGCAGTAATGCTTTGTAAACGTGTGCAGCGAGGCCCACGTAGCTGCCTGACAGATAACCGGCAGCGGAACACCGCGGCCCAAGGCCGTGGTAGCAGCCGTTGCCCTGGTGGAATGGGCACGCAGCCCAACAGGAGGCTCCTTCTTAGCCAAAGAATAGCAGGTCTTGATGCACAAGGTAACCCAGCGGGAGATGGTCCTCTTGTGCACCGCCCGACCTTTTTGGCGCCCACGTAGCCAACAAAGAGCTGGTCATCCACCCGGAAGTGTGTTGTGCGGTCAATATAGAAAGAGAGCGCACGTTTTGGGTCCAGACGGTGGAGCCTCTCTTCCTCTCTGGAAGGATGCGGAGGCGGAAAGAAGGTGGGCAAAGTGATGGTCTGCCCAATGTGGAAAGCAGTAACCACCTTTGGCAAGAAGGACGGACGCGTCCGAAGAACAACCTTGTCTGGATGAACAGACAGAAAGGGAGGTTTGCAAGATAGAGCCTGGAGCTCACTCACCCGCCGAGCGGAGGTGATGGCCACCAGAAAGGCTGTCTTCAGAGTCAGAAGACGAAGAGGACAGTTATGCAGAGGCTCAAAGGGAGCGCACATTAAAAGGTAAGAACCAAGTTCAAGTCCCACTGAGGCATTACAAACGGAACAGGAGGGAAGAGGTGAGTAATGCCTTTTAAGAACCTGTTAACAACAGGGGACTTGAAAAGGGAGGGCTGATCAGGGAGCCTGAGGAAGGCCGAGATAGCACAAAGATAACCCTTGATGGTACCCAGGGCAGAACCCTGTTGGGCCAGAGAGAGAAGGAACAGAAGGACCTCAGAAAGAGGGGCAGAAAGGGGATCCACAGCCTTTGCTGTGCACCATGCCACAAATTTGTTCCACCTGCAGGCGTATACCACCTTAGTGGAGGGACGCCTGGCTGCCAGAATCACATCACAAACTTCGGGAGGCAAGTCGAAAGGAATCAACTGCCGCCGCTCCATCTCCACGCAAGCAGGTGTAGACTGGACAGGTTCGGGTGGAGGACCGTCCCCTGCTGCTGCGACAGAAGATCCTCCCGAAGAGGCAGACGGATCGGGGGATCTACGCTCATATTGAGTAGCTCGGGATACCAAACTCTTCGAGCCCAGTCCGGAGCCACAAGAATGACTTGGGCCCGGTCGTGCCGAATCTTCTTCAACACTCTGGGTAGAAGTGGTATAGGCGGAAAGGCGTACAACAGACCGCAACTCCACTCGCGACGAAAAGCGTCGCCGAGCGAGTGCCGCCTTGGAAATTCCAACGCGCAGAACTGATGACATTGCGCGTTCTCTTCGGTGGCGAATAGATCTAACCAAGGCTCTCCCCACTGTAGAAAGAGTCCTTGCGCCACTTCCGAGTGAAGACGCCATTCGTGATCCATTATGCACCTGCGGCTGGAGTTCGTCCGCCCTGGCGTTCAGAGAACCTGCCAGGTGTTGAACCATCAGGAACATGCCCTGATGTTCCAGCCATGTCCAGAGGCGCAGAGCCTCCTGACAAAGGGTCCAAGACCCCACCCCGCCCTGTTTGTTGCAGTACCACATGGCGGTGGTGTTGTCTATGAACACCTGCACTACCTTCCCTTTGACAGAGGGAAGGAATGCCTTGAGTGCAAGCCGGATCGCCCGGAGCTCCAGAAGGTTGATATGGAGCCGGGACTCCGCCGGAGACCAGAGGCCTCTGATCTCCGCCTCTCCCATGTGACCGCCCCATCCCAGAAGGGACGCGTCCGTCACAACTGTATGCTCTGGCTGGGGAAGGGAGAGGGATCTGCCCATGACCCATTGCCGGTTCGAGAGCCACCACTGCAACTGTTTTGCAGTCCCCTCCGAGATCTGGACGTGATCGGACAGGTTGCCCTGGTGCTGCGCCCACTGGAACTTCAGGTCCCACTGCAGAGCCCGCATATGCCATCTGGCATGATTGACCAGCAGGATGCAGGAGGCCATGAGGCCCAGCAGCCTCAGGGTCATCCGTACCGAAACCCAGGATAAAGGCCGAAAGATCGGAATCATAGCCTGAATATCCCGGACTCGCCGTTCGGGAGGATAGGCCCGAAACTGCGTCGTGTCCAGAACTGCTCCGATGAAAAGGAGCTGTGGAGAAGGAATTAGATGCGACTTCGGCACATTGATGGAGAACCCCAGCGAGTGCAGGAGTTCGGCCGTAGTCTGGAGGTGGGAGACGACTGCCTGGGACGAGCCCGCCTTCAGCAGCCAGTCGTCGAGGTAGGGGAAGACTGAAACCCCTGCCCGGCGCAGATGAGCTGCGACCACCGCCATCACTTTCGTGAACACCCGAGGGGCACTGGTAAGGCCAAGGGGAGCACGGTGAACTGAAAATGCTCGGGGCCTACCGTGAACCGAAGGTAACGCCGGTGGGCCGGCAGGACGGGGATGTGGAAATACGCGTCCTGCAAGTCCAACGCTACCAACCAGTCTCCAGGGTCGAGGGCAGTCAAGACCTGAGCTAGGGTGAGCATCTTGAACTTCTCCTTCCGGAGGAAGCGATTGACGTTCCGGAGGTCCAAGATAGGACGCATGTCCTCCTTGTCCTTTTTGGGCACCAGAAAGTAGTGGGAGTAGCAACCACGCCCTACTTCTGGGGTCGGAACATGCTCGATGGCCCTCTTGGTCAAGAGGGCCGTGACTTCCTTCCGTAGAAGCACCAAGTGATCCCCTGACATGCGGTGGAATTGAGGTGGCATGGCTGGGGGGTGGTCTCGAAGGGAGGGAGTAGCCCCTTCGGACAATGTCCAAGACCCACCTGTCCGAGGTGATGGTGCGCCAGTGGGGAAGGTGATGGCGGACCCTGCCCCCTACTGGCGTGCCGTGCACCTGAAAGGAGGGACTAGGAGGGCTTGGAGGCCGCGGACGGGTTGGAGGTGGTGGCCTGACCCGCACGCTGGTTGCCCGATCCGCCACGGCGGAATCCACGTCCTCGGCCACGCGAAGACGCCTGCTGCGCGGGCCGGTGGCTGGGCTGCTGACGTGAAGGGGCGCCCCTACCGTGGCCACGATAGGGGCGAAAAGCAGAAGGCAGCGGAGGGCGTGTAGCAGAAAGGCCCAGGGACTTTGCAGTAGCCCGTGAGTCCTTAAAGCGCTCCAGCGCATGGTCTGCTTTGGACCCAAAAAGACCGACTCCATCAAAGGGCATGTCCATGAGAGTATTCTGGACATCCCCTGAAAAACCAGTGGTTCTCAGCCAGGCGTGGCGCCGGAGCGCCACCGTCGTTGCAATCGACCTGCCCAGCGAGTCGGCGGTGTCAAGGCCACAACGGATAGTGTATTTGGCCGCATCCCTTCCTTCCGCAATGGCGCGGGAAAGCAGTGCCTGGACCTCCTCAGGGCACTGGGGCAAAACATCCGCCACCGAATCCCACAGGGAGTGGGTATATCGGCCCAAAAGACAAGCGGTGTTAACGGACCGCAAGCCAGCACTGGAGGAAGAAAAACCTTTCTTCCCAAACTGATCCAGGCGTTTGGATTCCCTATCCGGAGGAGCGGTAGGGAAGGCGGTTTGGGAAGCGGAGGCTTGGACAACCAAGCTCTCAGGAGTGGGGTGGACAGAAAGAAACAGGGGGTCGCCCGGAGCGGGGCGATGGCGTCGTGACACGTTCCGATCCACAGGAGCCCCTGTGTTGGGCTTGGACCAGGCGCCCAAAAGAACGTCAGTGAGGGCGTCGTTAAACGGCAGCACAGTCTCCGCAGAGGAGGCTGCCGGCTGAAGCACCTCTGTCAAGATGTTAGTCTTGACCGTCAAAGTAGGGAGCTGGAGACGTAAGGCCCCAGCAGCCCTACGCAACACCGTACCAAAATTGGCCCCCTCCTCCGTAGCCACGGGAGGAGACAGCATGCCAGTGTCAGGAGAAGTATCCAGACCACTGGCCTCCCCTAGACTCTCTGTCCAGTCCTCATCATACTGACAGTTGCGTGTCAGAGGGTCATCAGACCCCTCCCAGTCCTCCTGGTCCTCCTCTGGTTCAAAATAAGGAGGAGGAGGGACATTTGGGACCCAAGGTCCCATCGGCGCCGGAGCCGGCGTCGAGCGACGTCG
Organism: Calotriton arnoldi; assembly: GCA_963921515.1. Taxonomy (NCBI): domain Eukaryota; kingdom Metazoa; phylum Chordata; class Amphibia; order Caudata; family Salamandridae; genus Calotriton; species Calotriton arnoldi. The sequence continues at coordinate 101,479 of CAWUFW010016477.1, forward strand.
CTCCGGGTCCATGTCCGGAGCCGGAAGGAACTGGGGACCGACGCCGCCCGGAGCCCAGGGCGGCGTCGAGAACGGCACCGGAGACATCGGCGCCGGCGGAGGTGTCGTGAGGTCGACCGGCGTCGATGGGGGTTGTGGAGCCGGGATCGAGGCCGGGGCCGAAGCCGGAGCCGGGATCGAGGCTGGAGGCTCGGGCGACGCCGGGGCCGGAGCCGCCGGCGACGCCGGAGCAACCCCATCAGGGCCCGCGGGGCCCGAAGGCGCACCGGAGGGGCCTGAAGGCCCGAAGAGGCGGGCCATGGCCGACAGGAACTCCTGTACCTTGGCCGGATCCGCCCCCGAACCCGGGAAGGGCGGGTATGACGGGGGCGACTCCACAGGCAAGTCCGGGGCCGCGGGGGCGGGGACGGTGCCGGGAGGGGCCTCAGCCGAGTCGCGAGACCGGCGAGGCGAAGTCCGAGAGCGACGATGCTTCTTGGACTTCTTGTGCTTAGACTTACCGGACGAAGAAGTCGACGACCGGTGTGCACTCCGCGAGCGACCCCTGGACCTCTCACGCGACCGGGGCTTCCGCGGAGCCGAATGCCGGGCCTCGAGGAGCTTTCGAGACCGCTCTCGCAAAGCTTTCGGGTTGAGGGCCTGGCATTCGGGACAAGACTCGGTGTCGTGGCCTCGGCCGAGGCAGAAGAGACACTCCCAATGCGGGTCGGTGACGGACATCATCCGCGCACAGGCGCCGCATCGCTTGAAGCCGGGCATCCCTACGACACCTTAAAGTTGGAAAAAACCAGTGAAAAAATCACCAAAAAGTATGGTCAAAAATTGACCAGGGCACTGCTCTTCCCGGATCTGCGCTTGCTGGCGCGGAAAAAGAAGAACGGACGTCAGCGCGCAGGGGCGGCGCCTAAGTACTGCCCGCGACGTCATCCCGGCGATCACGACGCCGACGACGGACGCGGAGCCGCACGACGCCGCCTACCGACGCGCAAGGGTACTGCTACGCAAAACTTTCCGGATCCAGCCTGACGCCTGGGGATATTCTAAGGTAAGGAATCTATCACTAACGTGTCTCTTTCAGATACAGAAGGTCATGACTCTTGTGGCTCACCTCAGGCCTTGAAGCCAAACTCCCCCAGAAGCAGTGCTCAGCCAAGTTGTGAGAAGTTGAAGCCCAAGGTTGGGGGATAGAGGTGGATCCTCAAGTGAGCGTGCAGAGATGGTGGTTCTAGCGTTCGTTTTTGTCCTGGGGTCTGTGATCTGGCACAATGGAAGTAGACTCCTCGTGCTCCTGAGACAGATTGATGCTACAGACTCGAGTCTGGTAGGACCAGAGAAATTTCAAGTTAGAATTAAGACAGAACTGGAAGAGTATTTTCGCCATGCCACCCTCCCCCAACAGTCATTCTCAATATGACTGGAGTTTCCTTGCAAAAGCGGTTTCTTGGCCACTCACAGACTAGTTCTATGCGGTTACTAATACGGCGTACAGTTCTTCAGTGCTGGGGACCAATTCTCGTTGACTGCCACCTAAGATCCCAGAGAAGAGGTTGGTCCAGGCGCTGACATGAACATCCAAATGCAATGGTAGGAAAAAAAAAAAAAAAAAAAAGGTGTGGTCTTTGTTCTAGTCAATTGTGGGCTAAGGGAGGAGTCACAAGGTATTTTGTAATTCTATACAATTTCGAAGAAAAACTTCCAAATGTCCAAGCCCAACACTAGATGGTAACAGCATGCAAAATGTGCATTTACAGCGACACGTTACGAACAAAAGATTTATCACACATCATCTGCTCAAGACAAGTGAATCAATATAAATTCTACCTGCCTCCACTTTTTTGCAAACTAGGAGTCTGGAGCTGTAGAAGTGCAGTTGAGCTATGCTTGAACAAAGGTTACATTCAGCTGCTGGACTGCTTGCAAAATTCTTGGTCCACGCAACAAAAATTGTTCTGGAAGAGGCGTCCCGGTAACAAGAGCTATATGTTGCAGGATGTAGGAGGCAGTAGATCAAGAAACCTCAGAACCATCCTCACTGAGAACCAGGACGGAGGCTGGATCATAGGCTGGAATGTTGTAGACTCAGTGATCCAAAGGAAATGCTAGAAATCCTACCGTATCTAGGAGGGCCTCGATTAAGGGAAGCCTCTGTGAAGGAGCCAGATGTCATTTCGGTAGGTGAAGCCCAACTATGTGAGGAGTTTCATAGACATCTTGAGGTGGTCTAGGACTGACTACGGCTTGTCCACCTTCAACAACCAGTTGTCGACGTAGGGGAAGACTGGTACCTCCGACCTCAGAAGATGAACAGCTATCACCGTCATCTCATTTGTGAACAACTGAGAGGCACTGTTGAGGCCGAAAAGGAACACAGGAAACAGAGAATGCTTATGGCCCACCTTGAATTGCATGTAGCGTCTGTGGGGCTGCAGGATAGTTACAGTGAAAAAAGTGACATGAATATCAAACACCACCATCCAGTCTCCTCGATCCAGGGCAGATAGAACCTGGGCTGGTGTGAGCGTCTTGAATGTGTCCTGTCTCAAGAAGGCGTTGAAAGGGTGAAGATTCAAAATAGGACGAAGGACTCTGTTATTCATCGGCACAAGGAAGTAGCAGGAGTAACAACTTAGTCCCCAATTTGAATGCCAGTACGCTCTCTATGGCTCCTTTAGTCAAAAGATCTACACCGCCTGGGGCAAAAATGGACAGGAAGTTGTAGGAAACTGGGTTTTTGTTGCAGTAGTCCCCCCACTTTTTGCCTGGTATTTGATGCAACTTTGACTGAAGTGCACTGGGTTCCTGCTAAACAGGTCCCCAGTGCCAGTGTTCTTTCCACAAAACAAGACAACTGGTAATTTGATCCCCAAGTGACCAGGCCTTTAGCAGCTCTGTAAGTCCTTAGTAAGTGATACCTCTGGTACATAGGGAATAGGTACTAAAGAGGGTCCCTAAGAGCTGCACCATATCTGGTGCTTCTCTAAGGGACCCAGCAACAAACTACTGCAGGCTGCATAACAAGGTACTCTAGAAAGTGAAAACACAACATGTCACACACCCGTTTGCCATGTCCCCTAACACCGCATGTCATATTTGTAAGTCAACCCTACAGCAGGCCTTACAGCCCTAAGGCAGGGTGCATTATATTACATGTGTGGACATATCTGAATTTGCGGATATGCTCCTGTGCTGGCCAGTTCAATTACTGCCAGTACAAGTGACCAGGAAAGCCATTTTAAGTACACGATCCAGACACCGGCAAAAACAAGTTCCCAGCTACATGATGGCTTCACTGAAACTAGATATGTTTGGTATCAAACATCTCGTATTAATAAACCCACACTGATTCCAGTGATTGATTTATTAACACATGCACCCAGAGGGCACCTTGGAGGTACCATCTGAAAATCTGCCAACTACTAGCGTGCTGACTGACTGGTCCTAGCCAGCCTGTCACCACAGACGGGTATCTGCCCCCCCCAGGCAAATTAGCATTCCAAGGCAGGGAGCTTCAAAGAGATGATGCTGACCTCCCCACTCCCTGTTCAGGGCCCATTTGGCACCTGGACAGGTGGGAAAATTAGTAGTCAGAGAGGAGTGTTCATCTTCAGGCTAGTTCCACCACTAATGTGGGCTACCTTAAGTGAAGACGAAATTCAGAAGCCTGCCATCTTTGTGGCGGCAAACTTAGGAACTCAGGGACAGGGTTATGCCTACTTTCCACAGGAAGTGGTCATATAGGGGGCACAGTGACCCCATGGGTAAATAGCCCATTGGCTACTACCCTACACTCCACTAACGCCCCTAGGAGGCCCCTCAAACCAGGAAATCAGATCCTGCTAACCTAAAAGAAGGACTGAAGAGTCGCAAAAAGAAAGTACTGTGGAAGAAGCAACCGACTTGTCGCCAACCTCGCCGGCCTGTACGCTGTTCCCGACGATTATGCCAAAGTCGATTCCTCCTGTAAGCTACTGTGCCTCCAAAAGACTAGGAGGACGACCAGAGCTTCTGCCAAGACTCAGGAACACCTTTGGAGCAGCAGAGCTGCTTCCCTGCAGGAACCAAAGAAAGAACTGTGAGGACTCTGGACCAGGTAAACCTGACACCAGTCAGCACCACTGCACCAGTAGCTCCAAGCCTGAGTTGAAGTGGACAATTGTGCCAGTGTGGTCCCCCAGCCCTCTAGAGAAGAGGCCCACCTTGGGTTTGCCAGGTGGGGACTCTATGCCGCCACCTCCACCTCCAGCCTCCTTTGTGCAGGTCCCTTATGACCACGAGTGACTCTGCTGTGAAAAATACAACTCCTCAAGATACCGCTGCACTCGTTGCCCATGGCCTGTGTGGAAGTGGACCAAAGGTGCCTCCACGTTCACGAGCATCGTGAGACCTGAGCCCCCTTGTTGGTTCAGCCTGACTGGTTTCCCAGTCCAAACCTGCAGCCTCTTTCCGACCAGACCGATCCCCACTGACTAACATTGGGCAACCGATGACGCAACACACCTATTCACCCGGACACCCCAGAGCCTCCCAAGGGGATCTGCTGGTGCGGTCTTGGACCTTGCCCCATACTCACCTTAAGCCCAGGAGATTGGTCCCGTAAGTTGCCGTGAAGTGTCCGTATACAGTCATTATTTTTCACCCCATAGGATAACATTGGGCACCTGATGCTGAAAAGTACCTCTGCACCGGGACACCCCAGTGCTGACCTGTTGGTGCTTCCTTGGACCTTGCCTCATACTTCCCATAAGTCCAGGAGATAGGTCCTGTAAAGTACCTGTATGCAGAGTATGTTTTTCCTCCATAGTATAACATTGACGCCTCTGGAAATTGCACTACATGGAAAGTGTCGACTTTTGAAACCTAAAAGTATTTCTATCTCGAAAACGTAGCTGATTTTGATGATCTTGGTGGCAAAACTTCTAGAAAGATAAGAGTTATTTTTATTAACTGGTGTGAATCTCCTTATTAAGTCGTGTGCATCATTTATTGACTGCGTGTGTATTGCAGATGTCTAACACTCCTCTCTAATAAGCCTAAGGCTGCTCAACCACATGCCCCCTAAAGCACAAGTTACTAACTTGTGTAACGATATATCTGTAAGAGACAGTAGTTAGTGATAGATTCCTTACCTTAGAATATCCCCAGGCGTCAGGCTGGATCCGGAAAGTTTTGCGTAGCAGTACCCTTGCGCGTCGGTAGGCGGCGTCGTGCGGCTCCGCGTCCGTCGTCGGCGTCGTGATCGCCGGGATGACGTCGCGGGCAGTACTCAGGCGCCGCCCCTGCGCGCTGACGTCAGTTCTGTACACGACTTTCCGCGCCAGGAACGCAGAGCCATGCAAGAAGCTGACACAGGTGTCTGAAAAATACTAGGGCCCTGAAAGGGATGTCCTTAACCCTAGAAATCAGTTCGCAGAACGGGGAGGATGGGTGGGCGGTAGGAATCTATCACTAACTACTGTCTCTTACAGATATATCGTTACACAAGTTAGTAACTTGTGCATCTGAAAGAGACACGTTAGTGATAGATTCCTTACCTTAGAATAGATACCCCAGCAATACCAACCCCGGTGGTGGGTCTGCGAACAAAGATCAGACAAGGAAGTCCTGGAGGACAGAACGGCCAAAGAAGCCGTCCCTCCGGACCTGACTGTCAAGGCAGTAATGCTTTGTAAACGTGTGCAGCGAGGCCCACGTAGCTGCCTGACAGATAACCGGCAGCGGAACACCGCGGCCCAAGGCCGTGGTAGCAGCCGTTGCCCTGGTGGAATGGGCACGCAGCCCAACAGGAGGCTCCTTCTTAGCCAAAGAATAGCAGGTCTTGATGCACAAGGTAACCCAGCGGGAGATGGTCCTCTTGTGCACCGCCCGACCTTTTTGGCGCCCACGTAGCCAACAAAGAGCTGGTCATCCACCCGGAAGTGTTTTGTGCGGTCAATATAGAAAGAGAGCGCACGTTTTGGGTCCAGACGGTGGAGCCTCTCTTCCTCTCTGGAAGGATGCGGAGGCGGAAAGAAGGTGGGCAAAGTGATGGTCTGCCCAATGTGGAAAGCAGTAACCACCTTTGGCAAGAAGGACGGACGCGTCCGAAGAACAACCTTGTCTGGATGAACAGACAGAAAGGGAGGTTTGCAAGATAGAGCCTGGAGCTCACTCACCCGCCGAGCGGAGGTGATGGCCACCAGAAAGGCTGTCTTCAGAGTCAGAAGACGAAGAGGACAGTTATGCAGAGGCTCAAAGGGAGCGCACATTAAAAAGGTAAGAACCAAGTTCAAGTCCCACTGAGGCATTACAAACGGAACAGGAGGGAAGAGGTGAGTAATGCCTTTTAAGAACCTGTTAACAACAGGGGACTTGAAAAGGGAGGGCTGATCAGGGAGCTTGAGGAAGGCCGAGATAGCACAAAGATAACCCTTGATGGTACCCAGGGCAGAACCCTGTTGGGCCAGAGAGAGAAGGAACAGAAGGACCTCAGAAAGAGGGGCAGAAAGGGGATCCACAGCCTTTGCTGTGCACCATGCCACAAATTTGTTCCACCTGCAGGCGTATACCACCTTAGTGGAGGGACGCCTGGCTGCCAGAATCACATCACAAACTTCGGGAGGCAAGTCGAAAGGAATCAACTGCCGCCGCTCAATCTCCACGCAAGCAGGTGTAGACTGGACAGGTTCGGGTGGAGGACCGTCCCCTGCTGCTGCGACAGAAGATCCTCCCGAAGAGGCAGACGGATCGGGGGATCTATGCTCATATTGAGTAGCTCGGGATACCAAACTCTTCGAGCCCAGTCCGGAGCCACAAGAATGACTTGGGCCCGGTCGTGCCGAATCTTCTTCAACACTCTGGGTAGAAGTGGTATAGGCGGAAAGGCGTACAACAGACCGCAACTCCACTCGCGACGAAAAGCGTCGCCGAGCGAGTGCCGCCTTGGAAATTCCAACGCGCAGAACTGATGACATTGCGCGTTCTCTTCGGTGGCGAATAGATCTAACCAAGGCTCTCCCCACTGTAGAAAGAGTCCTTGCGCCACTTCCGAGTGAAGACGCCATTCGTGATCCATCATGCACCTGCGGCTGAGTTCGTCCGCCCTGGCGTTCAGAGAACCTGCCAGGTGTTGAACCATCAGGAACATGCCCTGATGTTCCAGCCATGTCCAGAGGCGCAGAGCCTCCTGACAAAGGGTCCAAGACCCCACCCCGCCCTGTTTGTTGCAGTACCACATGGCGGTGGTGTTGTCTGTGAACACCTGCACTACCTTCCCTTTGACAGAGGGAAGGAATGCCTTGAGTGCAAGCCGGATCGCCCGGAGCTCCAGAAGGTTGATATGGAGCCGGGACTCCGCCGGAGACCAGAGGCCTCTGATCTCCGCCTCTCCCATGTGACCGCCCCATCCCAGAAGGGACGCGTCCGTCACAACTGTATGCTCTGGCTGGGGAAGGGAGAGGGATCTGCCCATGACCCATTGCCGGTTCGAGAGCCACCACTGCAACTGTTTTGCAGTCCCCTCCGAGATCTGGACGTGATCGGACAGGTTGCCCTGGTGCTGCGCCCACTGGAACTTCAGGTCCCACTGCAGAGCCCGCATATGCCATCTGGCATGATTGACCAGCAGGATGCAGGAGGCCATGAGGCCCAGCAGCCTCAGGGTCATCCGTACCGAAACCCAGGATAAAGGCCGAAAGATCGGAATCATAGCCTGAATATCCCGGACTCGCCGTTCGGGAGGATAGGCCCGAAACTGCGTCGTGTCCAGAACTGCTCCGATGAAAAGGAGCTGTGGAGAAGGAATTAGATGCGACTTCGGCACATTGATGGAGAACCCCAGCGAGTGCAGGAGTTCGGCCGTAGTCTGGAGGTGGGAGACGACTGCCTGGGACGAGCCCGCCTTCAGCAGCCAGTCGTCGAGGTAGGGGAAGACTGAAACCCCTGCCCGGCGCAGATGAGCTGCGACCACCGCCATCACTTTCGTGAACACCCGAGGGGCACTGGTAAGGCCAAAGGGGAGCACGGTGAACTGAAAATGCTCGGGGCCTACCGTGAACCGAAGGTAACGCCGGTGGGCCGGCAGGACGGGGATGTGGAAATACGCGTCCTGCAAGTCCAACGCTACCAACCAGTCTCCAGGGTCGAGGGCAGTCAAGACCTGAGCTAGGGTGAGCATCTTGAACTTCTCCTTCCGGAGGAAGCGATTGACGTTCCGGAGGTCCAAGATAGGACGCATGTCCTCCTTGTCCTTTTTGGGCACCAGAAAGTAGTGGGAGTAGCAACCACGCCCTACTTCTGGGGTCGGAACATGCTCGATGGCCCTCTTGGTCAAGAGGGCCGTGACTTCCTTCTGTAGAAGCACCAAGTGATCCCCTGACATGCGGTGGAATTGAGGTGGCATGGCTGGGGGAGTGGTCTCGAAGGGGAGGGAGTAGCCCCTTCGGACAATGTCCAAGACCCACCTGTCCGAGGTGATGGTGCGCCAGTGGGGAAGGTGATGGCGGACCCTGCCCCCTACTGGCGTGCCGTGCACCTGAAAGGAGGGACTAGGAGGGCTTGGAGGCCGCGGACGGGTTGGAGGTGGTGGCCTGACCCGCACGCTGGTTGCCCGATCCGCCACGGCGGAATCCACGTCCTCGGCCACGCGAAGACGCCTGCTGCGCGGGCCGGTGGCTGGGCTGCTGACGTGAAGGGGCGCCCCTACCGTGGCCACGATAGGGGCGAAAAGCAGAAGGCAGCGGAGGGCGTGTAGCAGAAAGGCCCAGGGACTTTGCAGTAGCCCGTGAGTCCTTAAAGCGCTCCAACGCATGGTCTGCTTTGGACCCAAAAAGACCGACTCCATCAAAGGGCATGTCCATGAGAGTATTCTGGACATCCCCTGAAAAACCAGTGGTTCTCAGCCAGGCGTGGCGCCGGAGCGCCACCGTCGTTGCAATCGACCTGCCCAGCGAGTCGGCGGTGTCAAGGCCACAACGGATAGTGTATTTGGCCGCATCCCTTCCTTCCGCAATGGCGCGGAAAGCAGTGCCTGGACCTCCTCAGGGCACTGGGGCAAAACATCCGCCACCGAATCCCACAGGGAGTGGGTATATCGGCCCAAAAGACAAGCGGTGTTAACGGACCGCAAGCCAGCACTGGAGGAAGAAAAACCTTTCTTCCCAAACTGATCCAGGCGTTTGGATTCCCTATCCGGAGGAGCGGTAGGGAAGGCGGTTTGGGAAGCGGAGGCTTGGACAACCAAGCTCTCAGGAGTGGGGTGGACAGAAAGAAACAGGGGGTCGCCCGGAGCGGGGCGATGGCGTCGTGACACGTTCCGATCCACAGGAGCCCCTGTGTTGGGCTTGGACCAGGCGCCCAAAAGAACGTCAGTGAGGGCGTCGTTAAACGGCAGCACAGTCTCCGCAGAGGAGGCTGCCGGCTGAAGCACCTCTGTCAAGATGTTAGTCTTGACCGTCAAAGTAGGGAGCTGGAGACGTAAGGCCCCAGCAGCCCTACGCAACACCGTACCAAAATTGGCCCCCTCCTCCGTAGCCACGGGAGGAGACAGCATGCCAGTGTCAGGAGAAGTATCCAGACCACTGGCCTCCCCTAGACTCTCTGTCCAGTCCTCATCATACTGACAGTTGCGTGTCAGAGGGTCATCAGACCCCTCCCAGTCCTCCTGGTCCTCCTCTGGTTCAAAATAAGGAGGAGGAGGGACATTTGGGACCCAAGGTCCCATCGGCGCCGGAGCCGGCGTCGAGCGACGTCGCTCCGGGTCCATGTCCGGAGCCGGAAGGAACTGGGGACGACGCCGCCCGGAGCCCAGGGCGGCGTCGAGAACGGCACCGGAGACATCGGCGCCGGCGGAGGTGTCGTGAGGTCGACCGGCGTCGATGGGGGTTGTGGAGCCGGGATCGAGGCCGGGGCCGAAGCCGGAGCCGGGATCGAGGCTGGAGGCTCGGGCGACGCCGGGGCCGGAGCCGCCGGCGACGCCGGAGCAACCCCATCAGGGCCCGCGGGGCCCGAAGGCGCACCGGAGGGGCCTGAAGGCCCGAAGAGGCGGGCCATGGCCGACAGGAACTCCTGTACCTTGGCCGGATCCGCCCCCGAACCCGGGAAGGGCGGGTATGACGGGGGCGACTCCACAGGCAAGTCCGGGGCCGCGGGGGCGGGGACGGTGCCGGGAGGGGCCTCAGCCGAGTCGCGAGACCGGCGAGGCGAAGTCCGAGAGCGACGATGCTTCTTGGACTTCTTGTGCTTAGACTTACCGGACGAAGAAGTCGACGACCGGTGTGCACTCCGCGAGCGACCCCTGGACCTCTCACGCGACCGGGGCTTCCGCGGAGCCGAATGCCGGGCCTCGAGGAGCTTTCGAGACCGCTCTCGCAAAGCTTTCGGGTTGAGGGCCTGGCATTCGGGACAAGACTCGGTGTCGTGGCCTCGGCCGAGGCAGAAGAGACACTCCCAATGCGGGTCGGTGACGGACATCATCCGCGCACAGGCGCCGCATCGCTTGAAGCCGGGCATCCCTACGACACCTTAAAGTTGAAAAACCAGTGAAAAAATCACCAAAAAGTATGGTCAAAAATTGACCAGGGCACTGCTCTTCCCGGATCTGCGCTTGCTGGCGCGGAAAAAGAAGAACTGACGTCAGCGCGCAGGGGCGGCGCCTAAGTACTGCCCGCGACGTCATCCCGGCGATCACGACGCCGACGACGGACGCGGAGCCGCACGACGCCGCCTACCGACGCGCAAGGGTACTGCTACGCAAAACTTTCCGGATCCAGCCTGACGCCTGGGGATATTCTAAGGTAAGGAATCTATCACTAACGTGTCTCTTTCAGATACCAAGAATATAGAGCAGACAGGAGGAGCAGCAAGCTCACCAGAGGGAAGGCTGTGGTAGGTTGGCCACTACCAGGGTGTGGGCCTGTGCCAACCCCCGTTTGTGAATGGCAAAAGGCTTCGGGGCAGTGGAGGTGTCTTGGATCAACATGTTAGAGAAAAATAGAGATTCACTGAAAAAACAAAGGTTAAATAGACATAGGTATGGTAATATGATCTTCCCCGATATTAAAAAAAACAAAAACTTAAAGCACAAGTTACTAACTTGTGTAACGATATATCTGTAAGAGACAGTAGTTAGTGACAGATTCCTTACCTTAGAATATCCCCAGGCGTCAGGCTGGATCCGGAAAGTTTTTTGCGTAGCAGTACCCTTGCGCGTCGGTAGGCGGCGTCGTGCGGCTCCGCGTCCGTCGTCGGCGTCGTGATCGCCGGGATGACGTCGCGGGCAGTACTTAGGCGCCGCCCCTGCGCGCTGACGTCAGTTCTGTACACGACTTTCCGCTCCAGGAACGCAGAGCCATGCAAGAAGCTGACATAGGTGTCTGAAAAATACTAGGGCCCTGAAAGGGATGTCCTTAACCCTAGAAATCAGTTCGCAGAACGGGGAGGATGGGTGGGGCGGTAGGAATCTGTCACTAACTACTGTCTCTTACAGATATATCGTTACACAAGTTAGTAACTTGTGCATCTGAAAGAGACACGTTAGTGACAGATTCCTTACCTTAGAATAGATACCCCAGCAATACCAACCCCGGTGGTGGGTCTGCGAACAAAGATCAGACAAAGAAGTCCTGGAGGACAGAACGGCCAAAGAAGCCGTCCCTCCGGACCTGACTGTCAAGGCAGTAATGCTTTGTAAACGTGTGCAGCGAGGCCCACGTAGCTGCCTGACAGATAACCGGCAGCGGAACACCGCGGCCCAAGGCCGTGGTAGCAGCCGTTGCCCTGGTGGAATGGGCACGCAGCCCAACAGGAGGCTCCTTCTTAGCCAAAGAATAGCAGGTCTTGATGCACAAGGTAACCCAGCGGGAGATGGTCCTCTTGTGCACCGCCCGACCTTTTTGGCGCCCACGTAGCCAACAAAGAGCTGGTCATCCACCCGGAAGTGTTTTGTGCGGTCAATATAGAAAGAGAGCGCACGTTTTGGGTCCAGACGGTGGAGCCTCTCTTCCTCTCTGGAAGGATGCGGAGGCGGAAAGAAGGTGGGCAAAGTGATGGTCTGCCCAATGTGGAAAGCAGTAACCACCTTTGGCAAGAAGGACGGACGCGTCCGAAGAACAACCTTGTCTGGATGAACAGACAGAAAGGGAGGTTTGCAAGATAGAGCCTGGAGCTCACTCACCCGCCGAGCGGAGGTGATGGCCACCAGAAAGGCTGTCTTCAGAGTCAGAAGACGAAGAGGACAGTTATGTAGAGGCTCAAAGGGAGCGCACATTAAAAAGGTAAGAACCAAGTTCAAGTCCCACTGAGGCATCACAAACGGAACAGGAGGGAAGAGGTGAGTAATGCCTTTTAAGAACCTGTTAACAACAGGGGACTTGAAAAGGGAGGGCTGATCAGGGAGCCTGAGGAAGGCCGAGATAGCACAAAGATAACCCTTGATGGTACCCAGGGCAGAACCCTGTTGGGCCAGAGAGAGAAGGAACAGAAGGACCTCAGAAAGAGGGGCAGAAAGGGGATTCACAGCCTTTGCTGTGCACCATGCCACAAATTTGTTCCACCTGCAGGCGTATACCACCTTAGTGGAGGGACGCCTGGCTGCCAGAATCACATCACAAACTTCGGGAGGCAAGTCGAAAGGAATCAACTGCCGCCGCTCAATCTCCACGCAAGCAGGTGTAGACTGGACAGGTTCGGGTGGAGGACCGTCCCCTGCTGCTGCGACAGAAGATCCTCCCGAAGAGGCAGACGGATCGGGGGATCTACGCTCATATTGAGTAGCTCGGGATACCAAACTCTTCGAGCCCAGTCCGGAGCCACAAGAATGACTTGGGCCCGGTCGTGCCGAATCTTCTTCAACACTCTGGGTAGAAGTGGTATAGGCGGAAAGGCGTACAATAGACCGCAACTCCACTCGTGACGAAAAGCGTCGCCGAGCGAGTGCCGCCTTGGAAATTCCAACGCGCAGAACTGATGACATTGCGCGTTCTCTTCGGTGGCGAATAGATCTAACCAAGGCTCTCCCCACTGTAGAAAGAGTCCTTGCGCCACTTCCGAGTGAAGACGCCATTCGTGATCCATCATGCACCTGCGGCTGAGTTCGTCCGCCCTGGCGTTCAGGGAACCTGCCAGGTGTTGAACCACCAGGAACATGCCCTGATGTTCCAGCCATGTCCAGAGGCGCAGAGCCAACTGACAAAGGGTCCACGACCCCACCCCGCCTTGTTTGTTGCAGTACCACATGGCGGTGGTGTTGTCTGTGAACACCTGCACTACCTTCCCTTTGACAGAGGGAAGGAATGCCTTGAGTGCAAGTCGGATCGCCCGGAGCTCCAGAAGGTTGATATGGAGCCGGGACTCCGCCGGAGACCAGAGGCCTCTGATCTCCGCCTCTCCCATGTGACCGCCCCATCCCAGAAGGGACGTGTCCGTCACAACTGTGTGCTCTGGCTGGGGAAGGGAGAGGGATCTGCCCATGACCCATTGCCGGTTCGAGAGCCACCACTGCAACTGTTTTGCAGTCCCCTCCGAGATCTGGACGTGATCGGACAGGTCGCCCTGGTGCTGCGCCCACTGGAACTTCAGGTCCCACTGCAGAGCCCGCATATGCCATCTGGCATGAGTGACCAGCAGGATGCAGGAGGCCATGAGGCCCAGCAGCCTCAGGGTCATCCGTACCGAAACCCAGGATAAAGGCTGAAAGATCGGAATCATAGCCTGAATATCCCAGACTCGCCGTTCGGGAGGATAGGCCCGAAACTGCGTCGTGTCCAGAACTGCTCCGATGAAAAGGAGCTGTGGAGAAGGAATCAGATGCGACTTTGGCACATTGATGGAGAACCCCAGCGAGTGCAGGAGTTCGGCCGTAGTCTGGAGGTGGGAGACGACTGCCTGGGACGAGCCCGCCTTCAGCAGCCAGTCGTCGAGGTAGGGGAAGACTGAAACCCCTGCCCGGCGCAGATGAGCTGCGACCACCGCCATCACTTTCGTGAACACCCGAGGGGCACTGGTAAGGCCAAAGGGGAGCACGGTGAACTGAAAATGCTCGAGGCCTACCGTGAACCGAAGGTAACGCCGGTGGGCCGGCAGGACGGGGATGTGGAAATAGGCGTCCTGCAAGTCCAACGCTACCAACCAGTCTCCGGGGTCGAGGGCAGTCAAGACCTGAGCTAGGGTGAGCATCTTGAACTTCTCCTTCCGGAGGAAGCGATTGACGTTCCGGAGGTCCAAGATAGGACGCATGTCCTCCTTGTCCTTTTTGGGCACCAGAAAGTAGTGGGAGTAGCAACCACGCCCTACTTCTGGGGTCGGAACATGCTCGATGGCCCTCTTGGCCAAGAGGGCCGTGACTTCCTTCTGTAGAAGCGCCAAGTGATCCCCTGACATGCGGTGGAATTGAGGTGGCATGGCTGGGGGGTGGTCTCGAAGGGGAGGGAGTAGCCCCTTCGGACAATGTCCAAGACCCACCTGTCCGAGGTGATGGGACGCCAGAGGTTAAGGTGATGGCGGACCCTGCCCCCGACTGGCGTACTGTGCACCTGAAAGGAGGGACTAGGAGGGCTTGGAGGCCGCGGACGGGTTGGAGGTGGTGGCCTGACCCGCACGCTGGTTGCCCGAACCGCCACGGCGGTATCCACGTCCTCGGCCACGCGAAGGCGCTTGCTGCGCGGGCCGTTGGCCGGGCTGCGGACGTGACTGGGCGCCCCTCCCGTGGCCACGAAAGGGGCGAAAAGCAGACGTGAGCGGAGGGCGCACAACAGCAAGGCCCAGGGACTTAGCAGTAGCCCGAGAGTCCTTGAAACGTTCCAGCGCATGGTCTGCCTTCGAACCAAAAAGACCGACACCATCAAAGGGCATGTCCATGAGTGTATTCTGGACATCTCCCGAAAAACCAGTGGTTCTCAGCCAGGCGTGGCGACGCAGCGCCACCGTCGTTGCAAGCGATCTGCCCAGCGAGTCGGCGGTATCAAGGCCACAGCGGATGGTATATTTAGCCGCATCACGCCCTTCCGCAATGGCGCGGGTAAGCAGTGTCTGGACCTCCTCAGAACACTGCGGCAAAACAGTTGCCACCGAATCCCACAGGGAGTGGGTGTTTCGGCCCAAGAGGCAAGCGGTATTAACAGACCGCAAGCCAGCACTGGAGGAAGAGAAAGCCTTCTTCCCAAAGTGATCCAGGCGCTTGGATTCCCTATCCGGAGGGGCGGTAGGGAAGGCGGTTTGGGAGGCAGAGGCTTGGACAACCAAGCTCTCAGGGGTGGGGTGTTGGGAGAGAAACAGGGGGTCGCCCGGAGCAGGGCGATGGCGTCGGGCCACGTTCCTATCCACAGGAGCCCCTGTGGTGGGTTTGGACCAGGCACCCAAAAGAACGTCAGTCAGTGCCTCGTTGAACGGTAGCACAGTCTCCGAAGAGGAGGCCGCCGGCTGAAGCAGTTCAGTCAGGATGTTAGACCTGACGACCACTGTAGGCAACTGGAGATTCAAGGCTCCAGCAGCTCTACGCAACACCGTTGCAAAATTAGCCCCATCCTCCGTTGCCACGGGAGGAGACAGCATGCCAGAGTCAGGGGAGGTATCCAGACCACTGGCATCCCCAAGTTCCTCAACCCAGTCCGGGTCAAACTCGCACTGTTGTGTGAGAGGGTCGTCAGACCCCTCCCAGCTCTCCTGGTCCTCCTCAGGTTGAAAATATGGAGGAGGAGGGACATCAGGGACCCAAGGTCTCATCGGCGCCGGATACGGCGTCGGGCGACGCCGTTCCGGCACCATGTCCGGACCCGGAGAGAACCGGGGAACGACGCCGCCCGGAGCCCCGGACGGCGTCGGAAACGGCACCGGGGACATCGGCGGAGGCGTGGTTAGGGTCAACCGGCGTCGATGGGGGTTGCGGCCCCACCGGAGCCGGGGTCGAGGCCGGGACCGGAGCCGAGGCCGGGACGAAGGCTGGTGGGACAGGCGACGCCGGGACCGGAGTCGACGGCGACGCCGGAGCAACCCAATCAGGGCCCGCGGGGCCCGGAGGCGCACCGGAGGGACCTTGAGGCCCGAAGAGGCGGGCCATGGCCGACAGGAATTCCTGTATATCGGCATGAGTCGCCCCCGAGCCCGGGTAGGGCGGGTACTGCGGGGGTAACTCGACAGGCACGTCCGGGGCCGCGGGGGCGGGGACGGTGCCGACAGGGACCTCAGCCGAGTCGCGAGACCGGCGAGGCGAAGTCTTAGAGCGATGACGCCGCTTAGACTTCTTGTGCTTCGCCTTACCGGAGGAGCGCGAAGACTTTGAATCCGACGAACGGCGGGGACTTCGCGTCCGGCCCCTCGACCTCTCCCGGGACCGGGGCTTGGTGCGGCGCGGAGCCGAATGCCGGACTTCAAGGAGCTTTCGAGACCGCTCTCGCAAAGCCTTAGGATGAAGTTTCCGGCAGTCAGGACACGACTTCGTGTCGTGGTCTCGGCCGAGACAAAAGAGACACTCGAGGTGCGGGTCCGTGATCGACATCATGCGACCACATTCCTCGCAGGGCTTAAAGCCGGGCATCCCTACGACACCTTAGGAGTCGTGAAGACTCGTTGAAGAAACAGTGAAAAAATTCACCAAAAAAGATAGTCAAAAAGTGACTAGGGCACTGCTCTTCCCGGATCTGCGCTTACTGGCGCGGAAAAGAAGAACTGACGTCAGCGCGCAGGGGCGGCGCCTAAGTACTGCCCGCGACGTCATCCCGGCGATCACGACGCCGACGACGGACGCGGAGCCGCACGACGCCGCCTACCGACGCGCAAGGGTACTGCTACGCAAAAAACTTTCCGGATCCAGCCTGACGCCTGGGGATATTCTAAGGTAAGGAATCTGTCACTAACGTGTCTCTTTCAGATATAAAGGTTAAAGTGACGTTTTAGTTAGGTATGTTAAGATCTTTGCTTATGGTTAAAAAAAACACAGAAATTCACCGGAGAAAAATAAATAAAAGTAACTTTATAAATGGGTGTTGAAATTAGTTGAAAACTAACCCTTAAAAACAAAATAAACACTTAAATTCGCCAAGTTAGAGTTCAGTGAGCTAACAACTTACAGCCCTGCCGTGGGCTATTTATGACCTCATCACATATTACATGACTCATGATATGTTAAATGACATCCCTGATGACTTTCCTGATGAAATTACTGATGACATCATCCGAGCTACTGCGCCTCAAATCACTCTGTAAACTGCTCATTTTAGAAAAGAAAGCCATTAGTAAAGAGCCCGTATAGATTAACTGTATGTACATGTGTACACAGATTAAGTGCAAACAGCACTTCATTTAAACAAGGTAGAAATTAAGCACAACTAGTGCGTGACGTATGTTACAAATAGTTTATGGCCTAAATCAAAGTCCTGTTACCAAAATATGTGAGAAAAACTAAAGCTTATGTTTAAAAAACATTATTCATATATGGATTTCTGTGCATACGGACATTAAGAGTTGTCATGTTGTGCTACCAACAATATTTATATAAACTGGAGATTTATAAAGGTACAGATATTTATTTCCAGGTCAATGACCATTCTGAAACATTACACAATGTTGCAGAAGAATCTATGGGTGACTCACAAATGGTTCAAGTTGCAGAAGGATTGTAAACATTGTTGTAATGGTGTACAACATGCAGCACATTTCAAGAATATGTGCAAGGTATTTTTACAAACATGCCATGTCTGTGGCTAAAGCATACATAAGAAGCGGCTGACTTAAAATTCTGTCAGATTAAGTATTTCACAGGTATCTCTCAATAAGGTAAATAATGACCAAACACTCTTTTGAAGAATATTTAAGGTTTAATAAATTGCTGATTGCCATTCGTGATCCATCATGCACCTGCGGCTGAGTTCGTCCGCCCTGGCGTTCAGAGAACCTGCCAGGTGTTGAACCATCAGGAACATGCCCTGATGTTCCAGCCATGTCCAGAGGCGCAGAGCCTCCTGACAAAGGGTCCAAGACCCCACCCCGCCCTGTTTGTTGCAGTACCACATGGCGGTGGTGTTGTCTGTGAACACCTGCACTACCTTCCCTTTGACAGAGGGAAGGAATGCCTTGAGTGCAAGCCGGATCGCCCGGAGCTCCAGAAGGTTGATATGGAGCCGGGACTCCGCCGGAGACCAGAGGCCTCTGATCTCCGCCTCTCCCATGTGACCGCCCCATCCCAGAAGGGACGCGTCCGTCACAACTGTATGCTCTGGCTGGGGAAGGGAGAGGGATCTGCCCATGACCCATTGCCGGTTCGAGAGCCACCACTGCAACTGTTTTGCAGTCCCCTCCGAGATCTGGACGTGATCGGACAGGTTGCCCTGGTGCTGCGCCCACTGGAACTTCAGGTCCCACTGCAGAGCCCGCATATGCCATCTGGCATGATTGACCAGCAGGATGCAGGAGGCCATGAGGCCCAGCAGCCTCAGGGTCATCCTTACCGAAACCCAGGATAAAGGCCGAAAGATCGGAATCATAGCCTGAATATCCCGGACTCGCCGTTCGGGAGGATAGGCCCGAAACTGCGTCGTGTCCAGAACTGCTCCGATGAAAAGGAGCTGTGGAGAAGGAATCAGATGCGACTTCGGCACATTGATGGAGAACCCCAGCGAGTGCAGGAGTTCGGCCGTAGTCTGGAGGTGGGAGACGACTGCCTGGGACGAGCCCGCCTTCAGCAGCCAGTCGTCGAGGTAGGGGAAGACTGAAACCCCTGCCCGGCGCAGATGAGCTGCGACCACCGCCATCACTTTCGTGAACACCCGAGGGGCACTGGTAAGGCCAAGGGGAGCACGGTGAACTGAAAATGCTCGGGGCCTACCGTGAACCGAAGGTAACGCCGGTGGGCCGGCAGGACGGGGATGTGGAAATACGCGTCCTGCAAGTCCAACGCTACCAACCAGTCTCCTGGGTCGAGGGCAGTCAAGACCTGAGCTAGGGTGAGCATCTTGAACTTCTCCTTCCGGAGGAAGCGATTGACGTTCCGGAGGTCCAAGATAGGACGCATGTCCTCCTTGTCCTTTTTGGGCACCAGAAAGTAGTGGGAGTAGCAACCACGCCCTACTTCTGGGGTCGGAACATGCTCGATGGCCCTCTTGGTCAAGAGGGCCGTGACTTCCTTCTGTAGAAGCACCAAGTGATCCCCTGACATGCAGTGGAATTGAGGTGGCATGGCTGGGGGGTGGTCTCGAAGGGGAGGGAGTAGCCCCTTCGGACAATGTCCAAGACCCACCTGTCCGAGGTGATGGTGCGCCAGTGGGGAAGGTGATGGCGGACCCTGCCCCTACTGGCGTGCCGTGCACCTGAAAGGAGGGACTAGGAGGGCTTGGAGGCCGCGGACGGGTTGGAGGTGGTGGCCTGACCCGCACGCTGGTTGCCCGATCCGCCACGGCGGAATCCACGTCCTCGGCCACGCGAAGACGCCTGCTGCGCGGGCCGGTGGCTGGGCTGCTGACGTGAAGGGCGCCCCTACCGTGGCCACGATAGGGGCGAAAAGCAGAAGGCAGCGGAGGGCGTGTAGCAGAAAGGCCCAGGGACTTGGCAGTAGCCCGTGAGTCCTTAAAGCGCTCCAACGCATGGTCTGCTTTGGACCCAAAAAGACCGACTCCATCAAAGGGCATGTCCATGAGAGTATTCTGGACATCCCCTGAAAAACCAGTGGTTCTCAGCCAGGCGTGGCGTCGGAGCGCCACCGTCGTTGCAATCGACCTGCCCAGCGAGTCGGCGGTGTCAAGGCCACAACGGATAGTGTATTTGGCCGCATCCCTTCCTTCCGCAATGGCGCGGGAAAGCAGTGCCTGGACCTCCTCAGGGCACTGGGGCAAAACATCCGCCACCGAATCCCACAGGGAGTGGGTATATCGGCCCAAAAGACAAGCGGTGTTAACGGACCGCAAGCCAGCACTGGAGGAAGAAAACCTTTCTTCCCAAACTGATGCACAAGTTACTAACTTGTGTAACGATATATCTGTAAGAGACAGTAGTTAGTGATAGATTCCTTACCTTAGAATATCCCCAGGCGTCAGGCTGGATCCGGAAAGTTTTGCGTAGCAGTACCCTTGCGCGTCGGTAGGCGGCGGCCGTGCGGCTCCGCGTCCGTCGTCGGCGTCGTGATCGCCGGGATGACGTCGCGGGCAGTACTTAGGCGCCGCCCCTGCGCGCTGACGTCAGTTCTGTACACGACTTTCCGCGCCAGGAACGCAGAGCCATGCAAGAAGCTGACACAGGTGTCTGAAAAATACTAGGGCCCTGAAAGGGATGTCCTTAACCCTAGAAATCAGTTCGCAGAACGGGGAGGATGGATAGGGCGGTAAGGAATCTATCACTAACTACTGTCTCTTACAGATATATCGTTACACAAGTTAGTAACTTGTGCATCTGAAAGAGACACGTTAGTGATAGATTCCTTACCTTAGAATAGATACCCCAGCAATACCAACCCCGGTGGTGGGTCTGCGAACAAAGATCAGACAAGGAAGTCCTGGAGGACAGAACGGCCAAAGAAGCCGTCCCTCCGGACCTGACTGTCAAGGCAGTAATGCTTAGTAAACGTGTGCAGCGAGGCCCACGTAGCTGCCTGACAGATAACCGGCAGCGGAACACCGCGGCCCAAGGCCGTGGTAGCAGCCGTTGCCCTGGTGGAATGGGCACGCAGCCCAACAGGAGGCTCCTTCTTAGCCAAAGAATAGCAGGTCTTGATGCACAAGGTAACCCAGCGGGAGATGGTCCTCTTGTGCACCGCCCGACCTTTTTTGGCGCCCACGTAGCCAACAAAGAGCTGGTCATCCACCCGGAAGTGTTTCGTGCGGTCGATATAGAAGGAGAGCGCACGTTTTGGGTCCAGACGGTGGAGCCTCTCTTCCTCTCTGGAAGGATGCGGAGGCGGAAAGAAGGTGGGCAAAGTGATGGTCTGCCCAATGTGGAAAGCAGTAACCACCTTTGGCAAGAAGGACGGACGCGTCCGAAGAACAACCTTGTCTGGATGAACAGACAGAAAGGGAGGTTTGCAAGAAAGAGCCTGGAGCTCACTCACCCGCCGAGCGGAGGTGATGGCCACCAGAAAGGCTGCCTTTAGAGTCAGAAGACGAAGAGGACAGTTATGCAGAGGCTCAAAGGAGCGCACATTAAAAAGGTAAGAACGAAGTTCAAGTCCCACTGAGGCATTACAAACGGAACAGGAGGGAAGAGGTGAGTAATGCCTTTTAAGAACCTGTTAACAACAGGGGACTTGAAAAGGGAGGGCTGATCAGGGAGCCTGAGGAAGGCCGAGATAGCACAAAGATAACCCTTGATGGTACCCAGGGCAGAACCCTGTTGGGCCAGAGAGAGAAGGAACAGAAGGACCTCAGAAAGAGGGGCAGAAAGGGGATCCACAGCCTTTGCTGTGCACCATGCCACAAATTTGTTCCACCTGCAGGCGTATACCACCTTAGTGGAGGGACGCCTGGCTGCCAGAATCACATCACAAACTTCGGGAGGCAAGTCGAAAGGAATCAACTGCCGCCGCTCAATCTCCACGCAAGCAGGTGTAGACTGGACAGGTTCG
This sequence comes from Calotriton arnoldi, assembly GCA_963921515.1. Classification (NCBI taxonomy): domain Eukaryota; kingdom Metazoa; phylum Chordata; class Amphibia; order Caudata; family Salamandridae; genus Calotriton; species Calotriton arnoldi. The sequence continues at coordinate 122,993 of CAWUFW010016477.1, forward strand.
GGTGGAGGACCGTCCCCTGCTGCTGCGACAGAAGATCCTCCCGAAGAGGCAGACGGATCGGGGGATCTATGCTCATATTGAGTAGCTCGGGATACCAAACTCTTCGAGCCCAGTCCGGAGCCACAAGAATGACTTGGGCCCGGTCGTGCCGAATCTTCTTCAACACTCTGGGTAGAAGTGGTATAGGCGGAAAGGCGTACAACAGACCGCAACTCCACTCGCGACGAAAAGCGTCGCCGAGCGAGTGCCGCCTTGGAAATTCCAACGCGCAGAACCGATGACATTGCGCGTTCTCTTCGGTGGCGAATAGATCTAACCAAGGCTCTCCCCACTGTAGAAAGAGTCCTTGCGCCACTTCCGAGTGAAGACGCCATTCGTGATCCATCATGCACCTGCGGCTGAGGTTCGTCCGCCCTGGCGTTCAGAGAACCTGCCAGGTGTTGGAACCATCAGGAACATGCCCTGATGTTCCAGCCATGTCCAGAGGCGCAGAGCCTCCTGACAAAGGGTCCAAGACCCCACCCCGCCCTGTTTGTTGCAGTACCACATGGCGGTGGTGTTGTCTGTGAACACCTGCACTACCTTCCCTTTGACAGAGGGAAGGAATGCCTTGAGTGCAAGCCGGATCGCCCGGAGCTCCAGAAGGTTGATATGGAGCCGGGACTCCGCCGGAGACCAGAGGCCTCTGATCTCCGCCTCTCCCATGTGACCGCCCCATCCCAGAAGGGACGCGTCCGTCACAACTGTATGCTCTGGCTGGGGAAGGGAGAGGGATCTGCCCATGACCCATTGCCGGTTCGAGAGCCACCACTGCAACTGTTTTGCAGTCCCCTCCGAGATCTGGACGTGATCGGACAGGTTGCCCTGGTGCTGCGCCCACTGGAACTTCAGGTCCCACTGCAGAGCCCGCATATGCCATCTGGCATGATTGACCAGCAGGATGCAGGAGGCCATGAGGCCCAGCAGCCTCAGGGTCATCCGTACCGAAACCCAGGATAAAGGCCGAAAGATCGGAATCATAGCCTGAATATCCCGGACTCGCCGTTCGGGAGGATAGGCCCGAAACTGCGTCGTGTCCAGAACTGCTCCGATGAAAAGGAGCTGTGGAGAAGGAATTAGATGCGACTTCGGCACATTGATGGAGAACCCCAGCGAGTGCAGGAGTTCGGCCGTAGTCTGGAGGTGGGAGACGACTGCCTGGGACGAGCCCGCCTTCAGCAGCCAGTCGTCGAGGTAGGGGAAGACTGAAACCCCTGCCCGGCGCAGATGAGCTGCGACCACCGCCATCACTTTCGTGAACACCCGAGGGGCACTGGTAAGGCCAAAGGGGAGCACGGTGAACTGAAAATGCTCGGGGCCTACCGTGAACCGAAGGTAACGCCGGTGGGCCGGCAGGACGGGGATGTGGAAATACGCGTCCTGCAAGTCCAACGCTACCAACCAGTCTCCAGGGTCGAGGGCAGTCAAGACCTGAGCTAGGGTGAGCATCTTGAACTTCTCCTTCCGGAGGAAGCGATTGACGTTCCGGAGGTCCAAGATAGGACGCATGTCCTCCTTGTCCTTTTTGGGCACCAGAAAGTAGTGGGAGTAGCAACCACGCCCTACTTCTGGGGTCGGAACATGCTCGATGGCCCTCTTGGTCAAGAGGGCCGTGACTTCCTTCTGTAGAAGCACCAAGTGATCCCCTGACATGCGGTGGAATTGAGGTGGCATGGCTGGGGGGTGGTCTCGAAGGGGAGGGAGTAGCCCCTTCGGACAATGTCCAAGACCCACCTGTCCGAGGTGATGGTGCGCCAGTGGGGAAGGTGATGGCGGACCCTGCCCCCTACTGGCGTGCCGTGCACCTGAAAGGAGGGACTAGGAGGGCTTGGAGGCCGCGGACGGGTTGGAGGTGGTGGCCTGACCCGCACGCTGGTTGCCCGATCCGCCACGGCGGAATCCACGTCCTCGGCCACGCGAAGACGCCTGCTGCGCGGGCCGGTGGCTGGGCTGCTGACGTGAAGGGGCGCCCCTACCGTGGCCACGATAGGGGCGAAAAGCAGAAGGCAGCGGAGGGCGTGTAGCAGAAAGGCCCAGGGACTTGGCAGTAGCCCGTGAGTCCTTAAAGCGCTCCAACGCATGGTCTGCTTTGGACCCAAAAAGACCGACTCCATCAAAGGGCATGTCCATGAGAGTATTCTGGACATCCCCTGAAAAACCAGTGGTTCTTAGCCAGGCGTGGCGTCGGAGCGCCACCGTCGTTGCAATCGACCTGCCCAGCGAGTCGGCGGTGTCAAGGCCACAACGGATAGTGTATTTGGCCGCATCCCTTCCTTCCGCAATGGCGCGGGAAAGCAGTGCCTGGACCTCCTCAGGGCACTGGGGCAAAACATCCGCCACCGAATCCCACAGAGAGTGGGTATATCGGCCCAAAAGACAAGCGGTGTTAACGGACCGCAAGCCAGCACTGGAGGAAGAAAAACCTTTCTTCCCAAACTGATCCAGGCGTTTGGATTCCCTATCCGGAGGAGCGGTAGGGAAGGCGGTTTGGGAAGCGGAGGCTTGGACAACCAAGCTCTCAGGAGTGGGGTGGACAGAAAGAAACAGGGGGTCGCCCGGAGCGGGGCGATGGCGTCGTGACACGTTCCGATCCACAGGAGCCCCTGTGTTGGGCTTGGACCAGGCGCCCAAAAGAACGTCCGTGAGGGCGTCGTTAAACGGCAGCACAGTCTCCGCAGAGGAGGCTGCCGGCTGAAGCACCTCTGTCAAGATGTTAGGCTTGACCGTCAAAGTAGGGAGCTGGAGACGTAAGGCCCCAGCAGCCCTACGCAACACCGTACCAAAATTGGCCCCCTCCTCCGTAGCCACGGGAGGAGACAGCATGCCAGTGTCAGGAGAAGTATCCAGACCACTGGCCTCCCCTAGACTCTCTGTCCAGTCCTCATCATACTGACAGTTGCGTGTCAGAGGGTCATCAGACCCCTCCCAGTCCTCCTGGTCCTCCTCTGGTTCAAAATAAGGAGGAGGAGGGACATTTGGGACCCAAGGTCCCATCGGCGCCGGAGCCGGCGTCGAGCGACGTCGCTCCGGGTCCAAGTCCGGGAGCCGGAAGGGACTGAGGGACGACGCCGCCCGGAGCCCAGGGCGGCGTCGAGAACGGCACCGGAGACATCGGCGCCGGCGGAGGTGTCGTGAGGTCGACCGGCGTCGATGGGGGTTGTGGAGCCGGGATCGAGGCCGGGGCCGGAGCCGGAGCCGGGATCGAGGCTGGAGGCTCGGGCGACGCCGGGGCCGGAGCCGCCGGCGACGCCGGATCAACCCCATCAGGGCCCGCGGGGCCCGAAGGCGCACCGGAGGGGCCTGGAAGGCCCGAAGAGGCGGGCCATGGCCGACAGGAACTCCTGTACCTTGGCCGGATCCGCCCCCGAACCCGGGAAGGGCGGGTATGACGGGGGCGACTCCACAGGCAAGTCCGGGGCCGCGGGGGCGGGGACGGTGCCGGGAGGGGCCTCAGCCGAGTCGCGAGACCGGCGAGGCGAAGTCCGAGAGCGACGATGCTTCTTGGACTTCTTGTGTCGAGACTTACCGGACGAAGAAGACTTCGACGCCGACGACCGGTGTGCACTCCGCGAGCGACCCCTGGACCTCTCACGCGACCGGGGCTTCCGCGGAGCCGAATGCCGGGCCTCGAGGAGCTTTCGAGACCGCTCTCGCAAAGCCTTCGGGTTGAGGGCCTGGCATTCGGGACAAGACTCGGTGTCGTGGCCTCGGCCGAGGCAGAAGAGACACTCCCAATGCGGGTCGGTGACGGACATCATCCGCGCACAGGCGCCGCATCGCTTGAAGCCGGGCATCCCTACGACACCTGAAGGCTGGAAAAACACAGTGAAAAATCACCAAAAAGTATGGTCAAAAATTGACCAGGGCACTGCTCTTCCCGGATCTGCGCTTACTGGCGCGGAAAAAGAAGAACTGACGTCAGCGCGCAGGGGCGGCGCCTGAGCACTGCCCGCGACGTCATCCCGGCGATCACGACGCCGACGACGGACGCGGAGCCGCACGACGCCGCCTACCGACGCGCAAGGGTACTGCTACGCAAAACTTTCCGGATCCAGCCTGACGCCTGGGGATATTCTAAGGTAAGGAATCTATCACTAACGTGTCTCTTTCAGATCCAGGCGTTTGGATTCCCTATCTGGAGGAGCGGTAGGGAAGGCGGTTTGGGAAGCGGAGGCTTGGACAACCAAGCTCTCAGGAGTGGGGTGGACAGAAAGAAACAGGGGGTCGCCCGGAGCGGGGCGATGGCGTCGTGACACGTTCCGATCCACAGGAGCCCCTGTGTTGGGCTTGGACCAGGCGCCCAAAAGAACGTCAGTGAGGGCGTCGTTAAACGGCAGCACAGTCTCCGCAGAGGAGGCTGCCGGCTGAAGCACCTCTGTCAAGATGTTAGGCTTGACCGTCAAAGTAGGGAGCTGGAGACGTAAGGCCCCAGCAGCCCTACGCAACACCGTACCAAAATTGGCCCCCTCCTCCGTAGCCACGGGAGGAGACAGCATGCCAGTGTCAGGGGAAGTATCCAGACCACTGGCCTCCCCTAGACTCTCTGTCCAGTCCTCATCATACTGACAGTTGCGCGTCAGAGGGTCATCAGACCCCTCCCAGTCCTCCTGGTCCTCCTCTGGTTCAAAATAAGGAGGAGGAGGGACATTTGGGACCCAAGGTCCCATCGGCGCCGGAGCCGGCGTCGAGCGACGTCGCTCCGGGTCCATGTCCGGAGCCGGAAGGAACTGGGGGACGACGCCGCCCGGAGCCCAGGGCGGCGTCGAGAACGGCACCGGAGACATCGGCGCCGGCGGAGGTGTTGTGAGGTCGACCGGCGTCGATGGGGGTTGTGGAGCCGGGATCGAGGCCGGGGCCGAAGCCGGGATCGAGGCTGGAGGCACGGGCGACGCCGGGGCCGGGGCCGCCGGCGACGCCGGAGCAACCCCATCAGGGCCCGCGGGGCCCGAAGGCGCACCGGAGGGGCCTGAAGGCCCGAAGAGGCGGGCCATGGCCGACAGGAACTCCTGTACCTTGGCTGGATCCGCCCCCGAACCCGGGAAGGGCGGGTATGACGGGGGCGACTCCACAGGCAAGTCCGGGGCCGCGGGGGCGGGGACGGTGCCGGGAGGGGCCTCAGCCGAGTCGCGAGACCGGCGAGGCGAAGTCCGAGAGCGACGATGCTTCTTGGACTTCTTGTGCTTAGACTTACCGGACGAAGAAGACTTCGACGCCGACGACCGGTGTGCACTCCGCGAGCGACCCCTGGACCTCTCACGCGACCGGGGCCTCCGTGGAGCCGAATGCCGGGCCTCGAGGAGCTTTCGAGACCGCTCTCGCAAAGCTTTCGGGTTGAGGGCCTGGCATTCGGGACAAGACTCGGTGTCGTGGCCTCGGCCGAGGCAGAAGAGACACTCCCAATGCGGGTCGGTGACGGACATCATCCGCGCACAGGCGCCGCATCGCTTGAAGCCGGGCATCCCTACGACACCTTAAAGATGGAAAAAACAGTGAAAAAATCACCAAAAATAATGGTCAAAAATTGACCAGGGCACTGCTCTTCCCGGATCTGCGCTTGCTGGCGCGGAAAAAGAAGAACTGACGTCAGCGCGCAGGGGCGGCGCCTAAGTACTGCCCGCGACGTCATCCCGGCGATCACGACGCCGACGACGGACGCGGAGCCGCACGACGCCGCCTACCGACGCGCAAGGGTACTGCTACGCAAAACTTTCCGGATCCAGCCTGACGCCTGGGGATATTCTAAGGTAAGGAATCTATCACTAACGTGTCTCTTTCAGATTGGAACTATTGATCATATATTATAGCATTAAAAAAAACTGCAAGAACTGATGCTGAGCATTTAAATGTTTTTATTTTCTTTCCGACATGTGTTTGCATATTGTGGGCACACAAAGATTAACCACAAGATACATTGTTGAAACATGAATAGATAGTATCTCGTTTATGCCTATGTAATTGCATGAAATGCGGAGAACTTTTAAACTGTGGCAGAAATTACGCTCCTTAAATGTTGACAAGTGAACAGCCGAAATGCGCATCTGTAACAAGCGCTGTTTTCAATTAAATGAAAAACTCATGATTCGAGTGCAGACTTTTCTCTTTATGGGGAGAAATTGTGGCTAAAGTTTAAAAGGGGATGGTGGTATTGCCCGTTCTTGCATCACAGGAGATCAGGAAGCACAGCTGCAAACCACAAACCCAGGAGTATGTATGTATATATGAACAAGTTACTTACCTTCGGTAACTATATATCTGTAAGAGACATAGATTAGTTATGGATTCCTCACCTTAGAGTTTCCCCCAGGCGTCAGACTGGATCCGGAGAATTAATTTTTTTCCTCAGCAGTCGGTCGACTATGCGTTCGTCGTTGGCGTCGTGGTCGCCGGAATGACGTCGCGGTATCTACTTAGACGCCGCCCTCACACGCTGACGGCAGTTCTTTACACGACATTCCACGCCAGAAGCGCAGAGCCATGCAAGACACTGACCACTGGTGCACAAAAACTAGTGCCCTGAAAGGGAAGTGCCTTACCCTAGAAGTCAGTTCTCAGAACGGGGAGGATGGGTGACCTGAGAAACAGGGGATCTTGTTCTGCTGGTTTATACTTCTTTAAGATCCTCGCTGGGGCCGTTTTGACTGTCGCAGGAGTAAGGAAAACATCCATGACAGGTTGCAGAAGACCAGGAACTAATGGCAGCAAAGGTCTTGATGCGGACCTCTGATGCAGAGTCTCAAAAATAAAAGACGAATAGGTCTGAGGTGTAGACATCTCTATATTCAACTTTTGAGCCCCTCTACAAAGGACATCATGAAAGGTATTGATGTCGTCAACAGGTGAGACTCTGGATGGTGGACTGTCCATAAGAGTTGGAGAATAATCCCTCTTGGAGGAATGGGTTGAGGAAGAAGACCAGGAGGGTGATCTTCGTCTCCTATGACGCCCATGAGAAGAGGACTTTCGTGGAGGAGATTTCTCTCTGGTGGCCCCTGGATGGTGTGGTGGGTGATCGGTCAACTGCCTGCACCAGCCGAGCCAGAGGGGATCTATGCAGAGGGCTTGAATAGGTTCTTTCTGCCAAACCGGGAGAAGACACCTAGGCGAGAGGTGTACTGAGGAAGATCTGTGTTCTTCCTCTTGTTGCGTAGGTGAAGCTGTGATCTGCGGGGTAGATTTCTGTACCCTCTGCGGTGGGGACGGAGAAGATGAGCTTCTCGATGTCGAGATGACTTGTGGAGATCCTGCAGCCGAAACTGAGGGTTCCGAACGGTCTTTTGAAGAGGAATGGCGTCTGCTTGAAGTTGAATGGTGTGACGACGTCTAAAATGAATGTCTCAACGTCGATCGACTATGCGCCACTAAGACCTGCAAGACCAATGAAGGCGATTTATGCCTTGGCGTCGGTTGTGTGCGTTTTGACGTCGACCGACGTTCTATCGTCGGAGACTTGTGCTTTGACGTTGGAAGAGGAGTACCCAACGAAGTACCATGTCTCAACGTCGAACGTGGGGAAGGTGTTGGAGAAAACCTTCTCGACGTCGACCCTCTCGACGCCGTTGATCTGGGCCTCGACATTGAGTGCCGTCTCGTGGACTGCAACGGAGGAGTCCTCCTCGACGCCGAGTCTTTTCTCGTCGCTGATGATCTGGACCTCGACGTCGAGCGTCTTGATGGCTGCGACGGAGGGATCTGTTTCGACGTCGAATCCTTTGACGTCGCTGATGTTCTAGGCCTCGACGTTGACCGCTGCCTGGTTGACGGCAACGGAGGACTGTGCCTCGACGTCGAACGCCGTACAGACGGCGACGATCAGTGTCTCGACGTTGGGCGGTCCCGCACTAACGGAGAACGACTTCTCGACGCCGACCGGTTGACGGTGGTGGAGGATTCGTCGCTGATGACGTACCTCTATGTCTGGAAGACTTCAACGACGACCGATGTTCTCTCGACGGCGAGCCCGCCGTCGATAGGATTGTCGTCAATGTTTTCTTCGCCGGTGGAGGCATTCTCGGCGACGACGAAGAGCAGGATGATCTAGGTCTCTTCTTCTTGTGCCTCACAGGAGACCGGACTCTAGAGGTGGAAGCTTTACCCTTTTCAGAGAGTCCATAAAGGCGAATCCTTTCCCTTTCTTTGAGAGTCCGTCTTGATAAAGACGGACTCTGTTGACAAGTCGCAGAAGAATGAGAATCCGGAAGGCAAAGGATACAGACAGAGTGGGAGTCTGTTTTGGCCTTCTTCTTGCCACAGGAAGGGCAGGAATCAAAACGGGAAGGGATTTCGGTGAAAAACGCCAAACTCTTGAAGAAAAAAGGGTAAAGAAATACTCCAACAGGTGTAAAATGTCGAAGTATAAAGTTTTAGATGAAAAAGGAAAACAATTTCTGACTGAAAAGTCAAAAATTTGAGGAGCTGAATAACCAGGGTCCCGACTGAAGGAGCTGGAAAGAACAACTGACCTAACTGTCACCCCTGAGGCATGATGGGAAGCTAGGGGTCATGGCTGCCTTAAAGGCACGGTGCCAGTTTTTTGATGCTCTGCATTTGCTTTCATTTTCTGTGCTGTTTCAGTTACAATGCAGCCTATGGGCTAACAATGTCTTTTTCTTCTTGCAGTACTACTTTTCTGCCGTTCATTAAAAACAGTTCAAGTGCCTGTTGGTCTTCCTGTTTTGTTTGTATATGTGCAAAGACTGCATTTCACAGCATTGTTTAGCCTGTTGGTGTATGTAAGGCTGCATTGCTTGTGTTTTCTAGAAAACTTTTTATATATATGTATATATATATATATATATATATATATATATATATATATATATATATATATATATATATATATATACACACACAAGTTACTAACTTGTGTAACAATATATCTGTAAGAGACAGTAGTTAGTGACAGATTCCTTACCTTAGAATATCCCCATGCGTCAGGCTGGATCCGGAAGGTTTTTGCGTAGCAGTACCCTTGCGCGCCGGTAGGCGGCGTCGTGCGGCTCCGCGTCCGTCGTCGGGATCGCCGGGATGACGTCGCGGGCAGTACTTAAACGACGCCCCTGCGCGCTGACGTCAGTTCTGTACACGACTTTCCGCGCCAGGAACGCAGAGCCATGCAAGAAGCTGACATAGGTGTCTGAAAAATACTAGGGCCCTGAAAGGGATGTCCTTAACCCTAGAAATCAATTCGCAGAACGGGGAGGATGGGTGGGGCGGTAAGGAATCGGTCACTAACTACTGTCTCTTACAGATATATCGTTACACAAGTTAGTAACTTGTGCATCTGAAAGAGACACGTTAGTGACAGATTCCTTACCTTAGAATAGATACCCCAGCAATACCAACCCCAGTGGTGGGTCTGCGAACAAAGATCAGACAAGGAAGTCCCGGAGGACAGAACGGCCAAAGAAGCCGTCCCTCCGGACCTGGCTGTCAAGGCAGTAATGCTTGGTAAACGTGTGCAGCGAGGCCCACGTAGCTGCCTGACATATATCTTGCAGCGGAACACCGCGGCCTAAAGCCGTGGTAGCAGCCGTTGCCCTGGTGGAATGGGCACGCAGCCCAAAAGGAGGCTCCTTCTTAGCCAAAGAATAGCAGGCTTTGATACACAAGGTGACCCAGCGGGAGATGGTTCTCTTGTGCACCGCCCGACCTTTTTTGGCGCCCAAGTAGCCAACAAAGAGCTGGTCATCCACCCGGAAGCGTTGTGTGGGGTTGATATAAAAGGAAAGTGCACGTTTTGGGTCCAGACGGTGGAGCCTCTCTTCCTCTCTGGAAGGATGCGGAAAGAAGGTGGGCAAAGTGATGGTCTGCCCAATGTGGAAGGCAGTAACCACCTTTGGCAAGAAGGACGGGCGGGTCCTAAGAACAACCTTGTCTGGATGGACAGACAGAAAAGGAGGTTTGCATGATAGAGCCTGGAGCTCACTCACCCGCCGAGCGGAGGTAATGGCCACCAGAAAGGCTGTCTTCAAAGTAAGAAGACGAAGAGGACAGTTATGTAGAGGCTCAAAGGGAGCACACATTAAAAAGGTAAGAACCAAGTTTAAGTCCCACTGAGGCATGACAAACGGAACAGGAGGGAAGAGGTGTGTAATGCCTTTTAGAAACTTGTTAACAACAGGGGACTTAAAAAGAGAGGGCTGATCAGGGAGCCTGAGGAAGGCCGAGATTGCACAAAGATAGCCCTTGATGGTACCCAGGGCAGAACCCTGTTGGGCCAGAGAACGAAGGAACAGAAGAACCTCAGAAAGAGGGGCAGAGAGGGGATTCACAGCCTTTGCTGTGCACCATGCCACAAACTTGTTCCACCTGCAGGCGTATACCACCTTAGTGGAGGGACGCCTGGCTGCCAGAATCACTTCACAAACTTCGGGAGGCAAGTCGAAAGGAATCAACTGCCACTGCTCAATCTCCACGCAAGCAGGTGGAGACTGGACAGGTTCGGGTGGAGGACCGTCCCCTGCTGCTGCGACAGAAGATCCTCCCGAAGAGGCAGACCGATCGGGGGATCGACCCTCATACTGAGTAGCTCGGGATACCAAACTCTTCGAGCCCAGTCCGGAGCCACAAGGATGACTTTGGCCCGGTCGCGCCGAATCTTCTTTAACATTCTGGGTAGAAGTGGTATAGGCGGAAAAGCGTACAACAGACCGCAACTCCACTCGCGACGAAAAGCGTCGTTGAGCGAGTGCCGCCTTGGAAATTCCAACGCGCAGAACTGATGACATTGCGCGTTCTCTTCAGTGGCGAATAGATCTAACCAAGGCTCTCCCCACTGTAGAAAGAGTCCTTGCACCACTTCAGAGTGAAGACGCCATTCGTGATCCATCATGCACCTGCGGCTGAGTTCGTCCGCCCTGGCGTTCAGGGAACCTGCCAGGTGTTGAACCATCAGGAAGATGCCCTGATGTTCCAGCCATGTCCAGAGGCGCAGAGCCTCCTGACATATGGTCCACGACCCCACCCCGCCTTGTTTGTTGCAGTACCACATGGCGGTGGTGTTGTCTGTGAACACCTGCACAACCTTCCCTTTGACAGAGGGAAGGAAGGAATGCCTTGAGTGCAAGTCGGATCGCCCGGAGCTCCAGAAGGTTGATATGGAGCCGGGACTCCGCCGGAGACCAGAGGCCTCTGATCTCCGCCTCTCCCATGTGACCGCCCCATCCCAGAAGGGACGCGCCCGTCACGACTGTGTGCTCTGGCTGGGGAAGGGAGAGGGATCTGCCCATGACCCATTGCCGGTTCGAGAGCCACCACTGCAACTGTTTTGCAGTCCCCTCCGAGATCTGGACGTGATCGGACAGGTTGCCCTGGTGCTGCGCCCACTGGAACTTCAGGTCCCACTGCAGAGCCCGCATATGCCATCTGGCATGATCGACCAGCAGGATGCAGGAGGCCATGAGGCCCAGCAGCCTCAGGGTCATCCGTACCGAAACCCAGGATAGAGGCTGAAAGATCGGAATCATAGCCTGAATATCCCGGACTCGCCGTTCGGGAGGATAGGCCCGAAACTGCGTCATGTCCAGAACTGCTCCGATGAAAAGGAGCTGTGGAGAAGGAATCAGGTGCGACTTCGGCACATTGATGGAGAACCCCAGCGAGTGCAGGAGTTCGGCCGTAGTCTGGAGGTGGGAGACGACTGCCTGGGACGAGCCCGCCTTCAGCATCCAATCGTCGAGGTAGGGGAAGACTGGAACCCCGGCCCGGCGCAGATGAGCTGCGACCACCGCCATCACTTTCGTGAACACCCGAGGGGCACTTGTGAGGCCAAAGGGGAGCACGGTGAATTGAAAATGCTCGAGGCTCACCATGAACCGCAGGTAACGCCGGTGGGCCGGCAGGACGGGGATGTGTAAATAAGCGTCCTGCAAGTCCAACGCTACCATCCAGTCTCCAGGGTCGAGGGCAGTCAAGACCTGAGCTAAGGTGAGCATCTTGAACTTCTCCTTCCGGAGGAAGCGACTGACGTTCCGGAGGTCCAAGATAGGACGCATGTCCTCCTTGTCCTTTTTGGGCACCAGAAAGTAGTGGGAGTAGCAACCATGTCCTACTTCTGGGGTCGGAACGCGCTCGATGGCCCTCTTGGCCAAGAGGGCCGCAACTTCCTTCTGAAGAAGCACCAAGTGATCCCCTGACATGCGGTGGAATTGAGGTGGCATGGCTGGGGGGATGGTCACGAAGGGGAGGGAGTAGCCCCTTCGGACAATGTCCAAGACCCACCTGTCCGAGGTGATGGCACGCCAGTGGTGAAGGTGATGGCGGACCCTGCCCCCTACTGGCGTGCTGTGCACCTGACAGGAAGGACTAGGAGGGCTTGGAGGCCGCGGAGGGGGCGGGGTTGGTGGCCTGACCCGCACGCTGGTTGCCTGACCCGCCATGGCGGGAGCCACGTCCTCGGCCACGCGAAGACGCTTGCTGCGCGGGTCGGTGGCTGGGCAGCGGACGTGACTGGGCGCCCCTTCCGTGGCCACGAAAGGGGCGAAAAGCAGATGGCTGCGGAGGGCGTACAGCAGAAAGGCCCAGGGACTTGGCCGTAGCCCGTGAGTCCTTAAAACGCTCCAGCGCATGGTCTGCCTTGTTCCCAAAAAGACCGACCCCATCAAAGGGCATGTCCATAAGAGTGCTCTGGACATCATCCGAGAAACCAGTGGTTCTCAGCCAGGCGTGACGGCGCAGCACCACTGTCGTTGCAATTGATCTACCCAGCGAGTCGGCGGTATCAAGGCCACATCGAATGGTGAATTTAGCCGCATCTCTTCCTTCCGCAATGGCGCGGGAAAGCAGTGTCTGGACCTCCTCAGGACACTGGGGCAAAGCTTGCGCCACCGAGTCCCACAGAGAGTGGGAATATCGGCCCAAAAGGCAAGCGGTGTTGACAGACCGCAAGCCAGCACTGGAGGAAAAAAAGACCTTCTTCCCAAATTGATCCAGGCGTTTGGATTCCCTATCCGGAGGAGCGGTAGGGAAGGCGGTTTGGGAAGCAGAGGCTTGGACAACCAAGCTCTCAGGAGTGGGGTGTTGGGAGAGGAACAGGGGCTCGCCCGCAGCGGGCGATGGCGTCGGGCCACGTTCCTATCCACAGGAGCCCCTGTGGCGGGCTTGGACCAGGTGCCCAAAAGAACGTCAAAGTGCGTCATTAAACGGCAGCAGTGGCTCCGAGGAGGTAGCCGCCGGCTGAAGCACTTCTGTCAGGAGGTTAGTCCTGACGGCCACTGTAGGCAATTGGAGGTGTAAGGCCCCAGCTGCTCTACGCAACACCGTTGCAAAATTTGCTCCCTCCTCCGTTGCCACGGAAGGAGGAGATAGCATGCCAGGGTCAGGGGAGGTGTCCAGCCCACTGGCATCCCCAAGTTCCTCAGCCCAGTCCTGTTCGTACTCACACTGCTGTGTGAGAGGGTCCTCCGACCCCTCCTAGTCCTCTTCGTCCTCCTCAGGTTCAAAATAAGGAGAAGGAGGGACACGCGGGACCCAAGGTCTCAACGGCGTCGGAGCCGGCGTCGAGCGACGCTGGTCCGGCGCCGTGTCCGGATCCGGAGAGAACCGGGGAACGATGCCGCCCGGAGCGGCGTCGAAAACACCGGAGACATCGGCGCCGGCGGAGGTGTAGTTAGGTCAACCGGCGTCAACCGGCGTCGATGGGGGTTGCGGCAGCACCGGAGCCGGGATCGAGGCCGGGGCCGAGGCTGGTGTGACAGGCGGCGCCGGGACCGGAGTCGTCGGCGGCGCCGGGGAAACCCCATCAGGGCCCGCGGGGCCCGAAGGCGCACCGGGGGGACCTTGAGGCCCGAAGAGGAGGGCCATGGCCGACAGGAATTCCTGTATCTCGGCCGGAGTCGCCCCCGAACCCGGGAAGGACGGGTAATGCGGGAGCGGCTCCACAGGCACTCCCGGAGCCGCGGGGACGGTGCCGACAGGAGGCTTAGCCGAGTCGCGAGACCGGCGAGGCGAACTCGTGGAGCGATGACGCTTCTTAGACTTTTTATGCTTCGACTTACCGGAGGAGTGCGAAGACTTGGACCCCGACGACCGATGAGGACTCCGCGACCGGCCCCGCGACCTCTCACGTGACCGGGGCTTGGTGTGGCGCGGAGCCGACTGCCGGACCTCGAGGAGCTTTCGAGACCGCTCTCGCAAAGCCTTCGGGTGCAAGGCCCGGCAGTCGGGGCACGACTTCGTGTCGTGGTCGAGACAGTAGAGACACTCTAAATGCGGGTCTGTGATCGACATCATACGACCACAGACGTCGCAGGGCTTGAAGCCGGGCATCCCTACCGACACCTTCGGAGTCGAGAGACTCGTGGAGAAAAACAGTGAAAAATCACCAAAAAGATAGTCAAAAAATGACTAGGGCACTGCTCTTCCCGGATCTGCGCTTACTGGCGCGGAAAAAGAAGAACTGACGTCAGCGCGCAGGGGCGGTGTCTAAGTACTGCCCGCGACGTCATCCCGGCGATCACGACGACGGACGCAGAGCCGCACGACGCCGCCTACCGACGCGCAAGGGTACTGCTACGCAAAAACTTTCCAGATCCAGCCTGACGCCTGGGGATATTCTAAGGTAAGGAATCTGTCACTAACGTGTCTCTTTCAGATATATATATATATATATATATATATATAGCTGTATATATATGTTTTCATATATAATTTTTATATATTTTCCGGGGTCCCCGCGCATGGGCGGGAATATTCAGTGCTTATGACTATTGATGAGGATCCCCTGGAAGAGAAGTTATGGATTCCTCACCTTAGAATAGATACTCCAGCAATACCAATTCCGGTGGTGGGTCTGCGAACCAAGTTCACACCAGAAAGTCCTGGAGAACTGAACGGCCGAAGAAGCAGTCTCTCCGGACTTGGCTGTCCAGGCAATAGTGTTTGGTAAACGTGTGCAGTGAAGCCCACGTAGCTGCTTGGCAGATGTCAAGAAGGGGGACTCCACGTCCCAAAGCAGTAGTGGCTGCCGTCGCCCTGGTGGAATGGGCACGCAACCCCACTGGAGGTTCCTTTTTCGCTAAGGAATAGCAGATTTTGATGCAAAGAACGACCCATCGGGAGATGGTTCGTTTTTGCACGGCCCGACCTTTCTTGGGGCCCACATAACCGACAAAAAGCAGGTCATCCACCCGGAATTGTTGTGTGCGATCCAGACAGAACGAAAGCGCACGTTTTGGATCCAGGCGGTGGAGCCTCTCTTCCTCTTTAGAAGGATGCGGAAAGAAAGTGGGCAAAGTGATGGTCTGTCCTATATGGAAAGAGGTAACCACTTTGGGAAGGAAAGAAGGCCTAGTGCGGAGGACAACTTTGTCCGGAAGAACAGCCAGGAAAGGAGGCTTAGAAGAAAGGGCTTGTAGCTCACTCACCCTGCGAGCAGAGGTGATGGCAACCAGAAAGGCAGTTTTAAGGGTCAAGAGTCTGAGAGGACAGTTATGTGTGCTCAAGGAGCACACAAGATAAGTAAGAACCAGGTTCAAGTCCCACTGGGGCATCACGAAAGGAGTTGGAGGAAACAAGTGAGTAATGCCCTTAAGGAAGCGATTTACAATGGGGGACTTGAAAAGAGAAGGCTGGTCAGGCAGCCGAAGAAAGGCCGAAATATAGCCTTTGAGAGTGCCCAGAGCAGAGCCCTGCTGGGCCAAAGAAAGAATGAAGAGGAGAACCTCTGAAAGGGGAGCAGAAAGAGGATCCACAGCCTTTGCTGCGCACCATGCCACAAACTTGTTCCATCTACAGGCGTATACCATTTTGGTGGAGGGACGCCTGACTTCGGGAGGAAGGTCGAAAGCTGTCAACTGTCACCGCTCAATCTCCACGCAAGGAGGTGGAGGATGGACAGGTTCGGGTGGAGGACCGTCCCCTGCTGCTGCGACAGAAGATCCCCCCGAAGAGGCAGTCTGATCGGAGGATCGATGGCCATGTGTAATAGCTCGGGATACCAGACTCTTCGTGCCCAATCCGGGGCCACAAGAATGACTTGGGCCCGGTCGCGCTTTATCTTCTTCAGCACTCTGGGCAGAAGTGGTATAGGCAGAAAGGCGTATATAGAAGACCGCAACTCCACTCGTGACGAAAAGCATCGACTCGTGAGTGCCGCCTTGGAAATTCCAATGCGCAGAACTGCTGACATTGCGCATTCTCTTCGGTGGCGAATAGATCTAACCAAGGCTCTCCCCACTGCTGAAAGAGACCTTGCACCACCTCTGAGTGAAGATGCCATTCGTCATGCATCATGCACCTGCGGCTGAGTTAGTCCGCCCTGGTGTTCAGAGAACCTGCCAGGTGTTGAACCACCAGGGATATGCCCGGATGTTCCAGCCATGTCCAAAGGCGGAGGGCCTCTTGACATAGGGTCCACGACCGAACCCCGCCCTCTTTGTTACAGTACCACATGGCGGTGGTGTTGTCCGTGAACACCTGCACCACTCTTCCCCGGACGGAGGGAAGGAATGCCTTTAGTGCAAGACGAATCGCCCAAAGCTCCAGAAGGTTGATATGGAGCACAGCCCCCTGCCGGAGACCAGAGGCCTCTGATCTCCGCCTCTCCCATGTGGCCGCCCCAACCCAGCAGTGAGGCATCTGTCACCACTGTGAACTCTGGTCGAGGAAGGGAGAGTGATCTGCCGTTGACCCAATCCCGGTTCGTTAGCCACCACTGCAATTGGTGTGCAGCGCCCTCAGAGATCTGGACGCAAACGGAAAGATTCCCCTGATGCTGTGCCCACTGGAACTTCAGGTCCCACTGCAGAGCCCGCATATGCCATCTGGCATAGTCCACCAGCAGGATGCAGGAGGCCATGAGGCCCAGTAGCCTCAGGGTCATTCTCACCGAAACCCGGGATAGAGGCTGAAAGATCGGAATCATAGCCCGAATATCCCGGACTCGCTGCTCGGGAGGATAAGCCCGAAACTACGCTGTGTCCAGAACTGCTCCGATGAAAAGGAGCTTCCGAGAGGGAATCAGGTGTGACTTCCGCACATTGATGGTTAACTCCAGCGAATGCAGGAGGTCGGCCCTAGTATGGAGGTGGGAGACGACTGCCTGGGGCGAGCCCGCCTTCAACAGCCAGTCGTCGAGCTAGGGGAAGACTGGAACCCCATATCTGCGCAGATGAGCTGAGACCATCGCCATCACTTTCGTGAACAGCCGAGGGGCGCTGGTAAGGCCGAAGGGGAGCACGGTAAACAAAGTGCTGGTGGCCTGCCGTGAACCGTAGGTAACGCCGATGGGCCGGCAGGACGGGGATGTGAAAATAAGCGTCCTACAAGTCCAACGCTACCATCCAGTCTCCAGGGTTGAGAGCAGACAGGACCTGAGCCAGGGTCAACATTTTTAACTTCTCCTTCCGGAGGAAGCGATTGACGTTCCGGAGATCCAAGATAGGACGCAGGCCCTTGTCCTTCTTGGGTATCAGAAAGTAGTGGGAATAACAACCACGACCTACGTCTGGGGCAGGAACGCGCTCAATGGCTCCCTTGGCCAAAAGAGCCGTAACTTCCTGTTGGAGAAGGGCCAAGCGATCCTCCGACATGAGATGGGTCTGAGGTGGCATGGATGGAGGGGTAGTCTCGAAGGGGAGGGAGTAGCCCCTTCGGACTATCTGCAAAACCCACCTGTCCGACGTGATGTTGAGCCAGTGGGGGAGGTGATGGCGAATCCTGCTGCCCACTGGCAAAAAGTGGCCCTGAAAGGTCAGACTAGGAGGGCTTGGAGGCTGCTGCAGAGGGGGCGCTGGTGGACTGGCCCGCCCGCTGGCCCCCAAACCCACGACGGTGGGTCCCACATCCCCGGCCGCGCAGAGGCTGGACAGCTTGCGCAGGCCTGTGCTCTGGGCGGAAAGTGGTGGGGCACCCCTTCCGTAGCCACAAAAGGGGCAAAAGGCAGACTGCGCTGGGCGGGAGGTGGATGTGAGGCACAAGGACCTGGCCGTAGCCCTGGAGTCCTTAAAACGCTCAAGCGCATTGTGCGCCTTGTCGCCAAACAAGCGACGGCCATCAAAGGGCATGTCCAAAAGCGTAGCTTGGACATCACCCGAAAAGCCTGTAGACCTCAACCAGGCATTGCGTTTAAGGGCTACCGACGTTGAAATCGTCCTGCCTAGTGAGTCGGCGGTGTCCAGCCCACATCGGATGGCGAACTTCGCTGCGTCTCTCCCTTCGGCAACTGCACGGGGAGCACGGCCCGGGCCTCCTCCGGACACTGTGGCAGCACCTGCGCAACCGTGTCCCACACCGAGTGGGAGTAACGGCCCAAGAGACATGCAGTGTTCACCGACCGCAGTCCCAAGCTGGAGGAAGAAAACCTCTTCTTCCAAAGGTGGTCCAGCTTCTTGGATTTCCTATCAGGTGGTGCGATAAGGAATGCACCCTTGGAAGTCGAGGCTTGGACTACCAAGCTCTCAGGGGTGGGGTGGTGAGAGAGGAAAATGGGGTCGACCGGGGACGGGCGGTGGCGTTGGGCAATCATCCTATCCACAGGAGCCCCTCTGTTGGGGTTAGACCAAGTGCCCAAAAGGATGTCCGTGAGGGCCTCATTGAATGGCAGCAGGGGCTCCAAAGAGGCCGCTGCCGGCTGAAGCACCTCAGTCAGGAGGTTAGTCCTGATTGCCACCGTAGGAAGCTCGAGGTTTGAGTCCTCGGTCGCCCTATGCAACACCAATGCGTAAGATGCACCCTCCTCCGTAGCCGCGGTAGGCGGAGAAAGCATGCCAATGTCTGGGGAGGTGTCCAGACCACTGGCATCACCCAACTCCTCTTTCCAGTCTGGATCCTCTAATTGGTCTGCAAGAGGGTCCACAGACCCCTCCCAGTCCTCCTCACCCTCTCCTAGCAGCCACTCAGGGCGGTAGGAAACATCAGGGGAGAACAGGGGTACAAAAGTACCAGTCGGCGCCGGTCCCGACATCGGACGACGTCGGTCTGGCTCCGTGTCCTCATCCAGGGGGAGGCCGGGGCAGACGCCGGCTGGGGACACAACCAGCGTCGGAGGTGGCGGGGGTGTCGTCACTGGATTCGGCGCCGGAGGAGTTGTCACTAGGTCGACCGGCGCCGATCCGGATCCAGGCCTGGATCCTTGGGGGCCCTGTGGCGCTGAAGCCGCCGGCATCGAAGGCCTAGAGCCCCCAACCTAGTCCGCGGGACCAAGGGCATGCCGACTGAGTCGTGCTGCCCGAAGACTTCGATGACGAGTGGTGGCTCCGCGACCGGTCCTGTGACCTCCCTCTCGACCGGGACCTCGAACGGCGCAGAGCGGACTGCCGAGCCTCGAGAAGCTTTCGGGACCGCTCCTGCAAAGACTTCGGGTTCATGGCCCGGCAGTCGGAGCACGACTTTGGGTCGTGGTCGCGCGCCAAGCACCAAAGGCACACGAGGTGCGGGTCCGTGACCGACATCAATTTGCGACAGGAGTCGCAAGCCTTGAAGCCCTCCGTGCACCAGGAGTCGAAAGACTCAAAAAAAGATGCCGACAAATGTCGCAAAAACGGAGTCAAAAAGTGACTCTAGGTACCACTCTCTCCGGATCTGCGCTGGCTGGCGTGGAAAAAGAAAGCTGACGTCAGCGTGCGGCGTCGAAGTAGATACCGCGACGTCATTCCGGCAACCACGACGAACGCGGAGTCGACCGATGCCACCTATCGACGCGCAGAGGTACTGCGGAGGAAAAAAATATATTTCTCCGGATCCAGTCTGACGCCTGGGGGTAATTCGAAGGTGAGGAATCCATAACACATATATATATATATGTATATATATGGTCCAGTTGAAGGCAGGAGCCGAAACGCGTAGACCGTCCATGCTTGCACAAATGTACTAAAATAAATTCACTTTATTGGGTAAAAAAAACCTACCTGTGGATCGTTCTTTCTACGTGCTGTGGGATTCTTGCTGAGAGCAGTGTGGAGTCCGTTTTTTGCAATATATATATATATATCCCACTAGTCCACTTGGCTGCTACATTAAGGTCAGAAGTAGCTTCTCTAATCAGCCCCATCAACATGTAGTCAGCCACACCACTCGCATTCCTTTTTCACAAGTTATCTTTCAGATTGGCCACTTCATGCTCAGGTCAGGACAGCAAATCTACTTCCCACAAATCTGCTCATTAAGCTGGTTTTATTTTGCATCAGAATCACATTAAACATGACATTCGAAATAGGTTTGTAGTTTAAGATACAATATATTTTTTTTTATTAACTATGCATTTAATACACACCTTGATCTGTTGTTCTCTGTTGGAGAGACTGCTTCCAGGGTTAGACAAATGGTATTTGAAGTGTCTGATACAACAGACTTAGTATAAGGCCTTCTTCCAGTTGCAGATAACGGTTTGTTTACAGTTCCAAGCACCCCAGCAGGTTTTGGCTAGAAGAGAGAAGAAATTATAATAATTTTTAAATGTAGAAGAAACAGATAAGCTAGCTAAGTCTTTTTTTCAACTTACACTATTGTCATGTCACTATATGACACACAGTTCAATTAAACATAAAAACAAATTTAAATATTTAGTTAATCTTCTACAAGCTGTACCCTCATTACCCAACATTAGTTTAAAAAAAGATCCTTCTAGTCCAGCACCAGAAGGACCTTTTCCTTAGCACAGAAGTGGATTAACTGTTCACGCCCACTGCACTACAAAGGTAATGTGGTGGATGTTAAGAGCTCGGCACCACATTTTAAGTTCTTAAGGTTCTACAGAGGCACAACAAGGGGAGAAAGGGAAAACAATTGGACCAGTCCCTTCAGAAAATACAAGAATGGCCCACCTGGTAAACAAAGGAAAGTCAAAAGGGCCTACAATTTGCACTTAACTGGGTCCACAGCAAAGCCATGCTGGTCCAAGAAAAGTGCAAAATTCAATACATCAGGCTTGAGGGGGGTGTTAACTTCCACCTTCTGGTACCCAGATAAAATGTCATCAATGCCCAGACTAAATAGATTTGGTACAAGGGCAACTGGCTGCGAAAATCACGTCCACCACCTCTTCAGGCAGATCAAAGAAACTTAAATTGCCTCATTCGGTCTACAGGCATGAAAGGGTGAGGATTTGGGAGTTTGGGTGAAGAACCAGTCCCTTCCACTGCAAGAGGAGGCCTGCCTTGACTGAAAGCAGAGGGCACAGCGAAAGTTAAGACAGAACCAAGTACCACACTACCTGTTGCCAGTTTGGCATAATTAAGCTTATCTGTGCACATTGCTGGCACAGCTTGCTCAGAAAAGGACGAATCAGAGAAACAGCAGTAAATGTGTAGTAGAGATGAACGTCCCACGTCAGGCAGAATGTGACTCAGGGCTCCTTGCAGCGGATACCGCAGGGAACAGAACTGCAGACAGTGCTTATCTTCTGAGTTGCAAAAAGGTCCACTGGAAAAGTGTCCCACAGGACAAAGATGGATCTGACCACCGTCTGGTCACTAGGAACTCAGTTTTAATGGTAAGCAGATATAAGGGGCAAGTGTGCATAGGCTCGAAGGGCGAGCACATCAAGAATGTCCAAACATTCTTTTGACACTGCAGAGGTTAGCAGAAAATACATTTCGGACAACCTGGCGACCCACTGTTTAGTGGATTTTTAGAGACTAGAGTTAACTGGTTGCGGTTACTTTATGTTATCTCCTTCACACCACCAAGGGCTGACCTATATTCGAGGCATAAGCAGTAGGCTGAGTTTGCATGCACTGGTTTCACATTTAAGGCGATCCTCAAGCGCCTGTTTGCTGTAGAACATGTGGCATCAATCCATCTTGGACACTGGTGCAAACTAGGGACATCCGGTTTCAAAAGAAAACTGCAAACACATAAATCAATGTGCAATCACCCACCACCATTGTAGATAAACAAAATTTCAAAATGACTGGGTTTCAGAATAACCAAAAAGGCATTTGGATTCTTCATTTTCCAAACAGTACGCAAGTCTTTTTGTGTAGAGGGCGCAGGCGAGCAGGTGCTTTGAAAGGATCAGAACTGTTAATCGAGGGAGTAAACAAGACTGCAGTCTGAAAACTGTGATTGCCATAATTCAAACCTAGGATGTCACAGGATATCAAACACAAAAGGCTCCTAGAAAAAATACATATTCAATGACTGTTGCACATCGCCTGCAAAAAGTTGGGATGAAGGGTTCACATGGATCCTGCCTTTTGTGGATATTAACTAGATCAAAGTCAGAAATGTACCTAAAGAGTTCTTCCCCTCAATTGTTGTAGAAAGAGCTAGCTGGCTCGGAAGGTAATAATGTAGGCAAATAATGCATTGTATTAACGGACAAGTTACTTACCTTCTGTAATGCCTTATCTGGTAGAAAAATGATCAATCTGCAGATTACTTACCTTTGAATTTCCCAGGCGTCAGACTGGATCCAGAAGATTCTTCTTCGAGCAATACCCTTGAGCACCGGTCGGTGGCGCTGGTTGGCTCCGCGTGACGCCATCGGCCACGCCGAAAGTGACGTCCACGTCATCTACATAGGCACTGCCTCAGAGCACAGTCGTCAGTTACTTTTAACGACTTTCTAAGGCAGAATCATGGAGCCACGAAGAGTACTGACATCGGTGTGATCTTCAGAAACTAGCGCCCTGAAAGGGAACAGCCCTAACCCTAGAAACTTGTCCTTGGCGCGGGGAGGATGGGTGGGTCAGCAAGGGATCTGCGGCCAGATCATGTCTCTACCAAATAAGGTGTTACCAAAGGTAAGTAACTTGTCCATCTGATGCACAAGTTACTAACTTGTGTAACGATATATCTGTAAGAGACAGTAGTTAGTGACAGATTCCTTACCTTAGAATATCCCCAGGCGTCAGGCTGGATCCGGAAAGTTTTTGCGTAGCAGTACCCTTGCGCGTCGGTTGGCGGCGTCGTGCGGCTCCGCGTCCGTCGTGATCGCCGGGATGACGTCGCGGGCAGTACTTAGACGGCGCCCCTGCGCGCTGACGTCAGTTCTGTACACGACTTTCCGCGCCAGGAACGCAGAGCCATGCAAGAAGCTGACATAGGTGTCTGAAAAATACTAGGGCCCTGAAAGGGATGTCCTTAACCCTAGAAATCAGTTCACAAAACGGGGAGGATGGGTGGGCGGTAGGAATCTGTCACTAACTACTGTCTCTTACAGATATATCGTTACACAAGTTAGTAACTTGTGCATCTGAAAGAGACACGTTAGTGACAGATTCCTTACCTTAGAATAGATACCCCAGCAATACAAACCCCGGTGGTGGGTCTGCGAACAAAGATCAGACAAGGAAGTCCCGGAGGACAGAACGGCCAAAGAAGCCGTTCCTCCAGACCTGGCTGTCAAGGCAGTAATGCTTGGTAAACGTGTGCAGTGAGGCCCACGTAGCTGCCTGACATATATCCTGCAGCGGAACACCGCGGCCTAAGGCCGTGGTAGCAGCCGTTGCCCTGGTGGAATGGGCACGCAGCCCAACAGGAGGCTCCTTCTTAGCCAAAGAATAGCAGGCTTTGATACACAAGGTTACCCAGCGGGAGATGGTTCTCTTGTGCACCGCCCGACCTTTTTGGCGCCCACGTAGCCAACAAAGAGCTGGTCATCCACCCGGAAGTGTTGTGTGCGGTTGATATAAAAGGAAAGCGCACGTTTTGGGTCCAGACGGTGGAGCCTCTCTTCCTCTCTGGAAGGATGCGGAGGCGGAAAGAAGGTGGGCAAAGTGATGGTCTGCCCAATGTGGAAGGCAGTAACCACCTTTGGCAAGAAGGACGGACGCGTCCTAAGAACAACCTTGTCTGGATGGACAGACAGAAAGGGAGGTTTGCATGATAGAGCCTGGAGCTCACTCACCCGCCGAGCGGAGGTGATGGCCACCAGAAAGGCTGTCTTCGGAGTCAGAAGACGAAGAGGACAGTTATGTAGAGGCTCAAAGGGAGCGCACATAAGAAAGGTAAGAACCAAGTTCAAGTCCCACTGAGGCATCACAAACGGAACAGGAGGGAAGAGGTGTGTAATGCCTTTTAGAAACCTGTTAACAACAGGGGACTTGAAAAGGGAGGGCTGATCAGGAAGCCTGAGGAAGGCCGAGATGGCACAAAGATAGCCCTTGATGGTACCCAGGGCAGAACCCTGTTGGGCCAGGGAAAGAAGGAACAGAAGAACCTCAGAAAGAGGGGCAGAAAGGGGATTCACAGCCTTTGCTATGCACCATGCCACAAACTTGTTCCACCTGCAGGCGTATACCACCTTAGTGGAGGGACGCCTGGCTGCCAGAATCACATCACAAACTTCGGGAGGCAAGTCGAAAGGAATGAACTGCCGCCGCTCAATCTCCACGCAAGCAGGTGGAGGCTGGACAGGTTCGGGTGGAGGACCGTCCCCTGCTGCTGCGACAGAAGATCCTCCCGAAGAGGCAGACGGATCGGGGGATCGACGCTCATACTGAGTAGCTCGGGATACCAAACTCTTCGAGCCCAGTCCGGAGCCACAAGGATGACTTGGGCCCGGTCGCGCCGAATCTTCTTCAACACTCTGGGTAGAAGTGGTATAGGTGGAAAAGCGTACAACAGACCGCAACTCCACTCGCGACGAAAAGCGTCGCCGAGCGAGTGCTGCCTTGGAAATTCCAACGCGCAGAACTGATGACATTGCGCATTCTCTTCGGTGGCGAATAGATCTAACCAAGGCTCTCCCCACTGTAGAAAGAGTCCTTGCGCCACTTCCGAGTGAAGACGCCATTCGTGATCCATCATGCACCTGCGGCTGAGTTCGTCTGCCCTGGCGTTCAGGGAACCTGCCAGGTGTTGAACCATCAGGAAAATGCCCTGATGTTCCAGCCATGTCCAGAGGCGTAGAGCCTCCTGACATAGGGTCCACGACCCCACCCCGCCTTGTTTGTTGCAGTACCACATGGCGGTGGTGTTGTCTGTGAACACCTGCACTACCTTCCCTTTGACAGAGGGAAGGAATGCCTTGAGTGCAAGTCGGATCGCCCGGAGCTCCAGAAGGTTGATATGGAGCCGGGACTCCGCCGGAGACCAGAGGCCTCTGATCTCCGCCTCTCCCATGTGACCGCCCCATCCCAGAAGGGACGCGTCCGTCACAACTGTGTGCTCTGGCTGGGGAAGGGAGAGGGATCTGCCCATGACACATTGCCGGTTCGAGAGCCACCACTGCAACTGTTTTGCAGTCCCCTCCGAGATCTGGACATGATCGGACAGGTTGCCCTGGTGCTGCGCCCACTGGAACTTCAGGTCCCACTGCAGAGCCCGCATATGCCATCTGGCATGATCGACCAGCAGGATGCAGGAGGCCATGAGGCCCAGCAGCCTCAGGGTCATCCGTACCGAAACCCAGGATAAAGGCTGAAAGATCGGAATCATAGCCTGAATATCCCGGACTCACCGTTCGGGAGGATAGGCCCGAAACTGCGTCGTGTCCAGAACTGCTCCGTTGAAAAGGAGCTGTGGAGAAGGAATCAGATGCGACTTTGGCACATTGATGGAGAACCCCAGCGAGTGCAGGAGTCTGGCCGTAGTCTGGAGGTGGGAGACGACTGCCTGGGACGAGCCTGCCTTCAGCAGCCAGTCGTCGAGGTAGGGGAAGACTGGAACCCCTGCCCGGCGCAGATGAGCTGCGACCACCGCCATCACTTTCGTGAACACCCGAGGGGTACTTGTAAGGCCAAAGGGGAGCACGGTGAACTGAAAATGCTCGAGGCCTACCGTGAACCGAAGGTAACGCCGGTGGGCCGGCAGGACGGGGATGTGAAAATAAGCGTCCTGCACGTCCAACGCTACCAACCAGTCTCCAGGGTCGAGGGCAGTCAAGACCTGAGCTAGGGTGAGCATCTTAAACTTCTCCTTCCGGAGGAAGCGATTGACGTTCCGGATGTCCAAGATAGGACGCATGTCCTCCTTGTCCTTTTTGGGCACCAGAAAGTAGTGGGAGTAGCAACCACGTCCTACTTCTGGGGTCGGAACATGCTCGATGGCCCTCTTGGCCAAGAGGGCCGTGACTTCCTTCTGCAGAAGCACCAAGTGATCCCCTGACATGCGGTGGAATTGAGGTGGCATGGCTGGGGGGGTGGTCTCGAAGGGGAGGGAGTAGCCCCTTCGGACAATGTCCAAGACCCACCTGTCCGAGGTGATGGCACGCCAGTGGTGAAGGTGATGGCGGACCCTGCCCCCTACTGGCGTGCTGTGCACCTGAAAGGAGGGACTAGGAGGGCTTGGAGGCCGCGGACGGGGTGGAGTTGGTGGCCTGACCCGCACGCTGTTTGCCCGAACCGCCACGGCGGTAGCCACGTCCTCGGCCACGCGAAGACGCTTGCTGCGCGGGCCGGTGGCTGGGCAGCGGACGTGACTGGGCGCCCCTTCCGTGGCCACGATAGGGGCGAAAAGCAGAGGTTAGCGGAGGGCGCACAACAGAAAGGCCCAGGGACTTGGCAGTAGCCCGTGAGTCCTTAAAACGCTCCAGCGCATGGTCTGCTTTGGAACCAAAAAGACCGACTCCATCAAAGGGCATGTCCATGAGTGTATTCTGGACATCACCCGAGAAACCAGTTGTTCTCAGCCAGGCGTGGCGACGCAGCGCCACCGTCGTTGCAAGCGATCTGCCCAGCGAGTCGGCGGTATCAAGGCCACAAGGTATGGTGTACTTTGCCGCATCCCTACCTTCCACAATGGTGCGGGTAAGCAGTGTCTGGACCTCCTCAGAACACTGGGGCAAAACAGTCGCCACCGAATCCCACAGGGAGTGGGTAGATCGGCCCAAAAGGCAATCGGTGTTGAAGGACCGCAAGCCAGCACTGGAGGAAGAAAAAGCCTTCTTCCCAAACTGGTCCAGGCGTTTGGATTCCCTATCCGGAGGGGCGGTATGGAAGGCGGTTTGGGAGGCAGAGGCTTGGACAACCAAGCTCTCGGGGGTGGAATGTTGAGAGAGAAACAAGGGGTCGCCCGGAGCAGGGAGATGGCGTCGGGCCACGTTCCTATCCACAGGAGCCCCTGTGGTGGGCTTGGACCAGGTGCCCAAAAGAACGTCAGAAGGTGCATCATTAAACGGCAGCACAGTCTCCGAGGAGGAAGCTGCCGGCTGAAGCACTTCCGTCAGGAGATTAGTCCTGACAGCCACAGTAGGCAATTGGAGGTTCAAGGCTCCAGCTGCTCTACGCAACACCGTTGCGAAATTTGCTCCCTCCTCCGTAGCCACGGGAGGAGACAGCATGCCAGCGTCAGGGGAAGTGTCTAGACCACTGGCATCCCCAAGTTCCTCTGCCCAGTCCTGATCATACTCACACTGCTGTGTGAGAGGGTCTTCCGACCCCTCCCAGCTCTCCTGGTCCTCCTCTGGTTCAAAATATGGAGGAGGAGGGACATTTGGGACCCAAGGTCTCATCGGCGCCGGAGCCGGCGTCGAGCGACGTCGGTCCGGCTCCATGTCCGGAACCGGAGAGAACCGGGGAACGACGCCGCCGGTGTCAGGAATGGCACCGGGGACATTGGCGCCGGCGGAGGCGTGGTTAGGTCAACCGGCGTCGATCGGGGTTGCGGTACCACCGGAGCCGGAATCGAGGCCGGGGCCGGGATCAAGGCTGGCGGGACAGGCGACGCCGGGACCGGAGTCGTCGGCGACGCCGAGCAACCCCATCAGGGCCCGAAGGCGCACCGGAGGGACCTTGAGGCCCGAAGAGGCGGGCCATGGCCGACAGGAATTCCTGTATCTCGGCCGGAGTCGCCCCCGAACCCGGGAAGGACGGGTAATGCGGGAGCGGCGCCACAGGCACATCCGGAGCCGCGGGGACGGTGCCGACAGGGGCCTCAGCCGAGTCGCGAGACCGGCGAGGCGAAGTCTTAGAGCGATGGTGCTTTTTAGACTTCTTGTGCTTCGACTTACCCGAGGAGTGCGAAGACTTGGACTCCGACGACCGGCGGGGGCTCCGCGACCGGCCCCTCGACCTCTCACGGGACCGGGGCTTGGCGCGGAGCCGACTGCCGGACCTCGAGGAGCTTTCGAGACCGCTCTCGCAAAGCCTTCGGGTGTAAGGCCCGGCAGTCAGGGCACGACTTCGTGTCGTGGTCTCGGCCGAGACAGTAGAGACACTGTAAGTGCGGGTCTGTGATCGACATCATTCGACCACAGACGTCGCATGGCTTGAAGCCGGGCATCCCTACCGACACCTAGGAGTCGAGAAGACTCGAAAAGAAACAGTGAAAAAATCCCCAAAAATGTAGTCAAAAATTGACTAGGGCACTGCTCTTCCCGGATCTGCGCTTACTGGCGCAGAAAAAGAAGAACTGACGTCAGCGCGCAGGGGCGGCGTCTAAGTACTGCCCGCGACGTCATCCCGGCGATCACGACGCCGACGACGGACGCGGAGCCGCACGACGCCGCCTACCGACGCGCAAGGGTACTGCTACGCAAAAACTTTCCGGATCCAGCCTGACGCCTGGGGATATTCTAAGGTAAGGAATCTGTCACTAACGTGTCTCTTTCAGATAGAGACATCTAGTCGCAGATTCCTTACCTTTAAATAGATACCCAAGCAATCCCATTCTCGGAGGGACTGCGGATAAATTTACACCTGGATGTCCTGCAGGAATGAAAGGCCAAAATGTCAGTCTCTGCTGACTTTATTATCCAGGCAGAATGTTTGGTGAACATGTGCAGGGATGCCCAAGTTGCTGCCTGACCGATGTCCAGTACTAGGACTCCACATTGCAAAGCTGTGTTAGCAACCTTAGCTCTGCTGGAATGAGCCCTTAAGTCTTCTTCTTGGCCAGAGCACAGTAAATCATGATGCAGAGGACGACCCGAGATGGTCCTCTTCTGTACTGCACAACCTTTCTTCTTTCCAACGTATCCCATGAAGAGTTGGTTGTCCACTCGAAATTCTTTAGTGTGATCAAGGTAGAACAACACTCTTGTTGGGTCCAGGCAGTGGAGTCGCTCGTCTTCTTTGGAAGGATGCGGAGGAGCATAGAAAGCGGGCAAGTTGACAGATTGTCCCACATGAAAAGGAGTCACCACTTCCAGAAGGAAAGAGATCCTAGTGCAAAGCACCAATTTGCTATAAACGTCCGCTGCTCAATCTCCACGCATGAAGGTGCAGTGTTGATAGGTTCGGGTGGAGGACCTTCCCCTATTGCTGCAACAGAAAATCCTCCCGAAGGGGCAAACCTGATCGGAGGATCGATGCTCATCTTCAGAAGCTCTGGTTTCCATATTCTCCTCGCCCAGTCTGGAGCCACAGGGATGACTTGGGCCCGGTCGCTCCTGATCTTCTTCAGAACCCTGGGCAGGAGTGGTACGGGTGGAAAGGTGTACAGTAGGCCTGAGCTCCACTTGCGACGAAAGGCGTTGCCGAGTGATAGCCACCTTGGAAACTCCAGGCCGCAGTGTTGCTGACTGACTGGAGACGCCATTCGTGATCCGCTTGACATCGACGGCCGAGTTTGTCCCACTGGCGTTCAGAGAACCTGCCAGGTGTTGAACCACAAGGGTTATGCCCTGTTCCAGCCATGTCCAGAGACGCAGGGTCTCTCGACAAAGGGTCCACGACCCCGCCCTGCTTGTTGCAGTACCACATGGTGGTGGTGTTGTCCGTTAACACCTGTACTAACTTCCCCTTGAATCGCCCGGAGCTCCAACAATTTGACGACAGCATGGGGCGAGCTGCGACCACCGCCATCACCTTGGTGAACACCCGAGGGGCGCTGGTGAGGCCGAAGGGGAGCACGGTCAACTGAAAGTGCTCGCGGCCTACCTTGACCCGCAGGTAACGTCTGTGGCCTGGGAGGATGGGGATATGAAAATACGCATCCTGCAGGTCCAACGCTACCATCCAGTCTTCTTGGTCGAGGGCAGACAAGACCTGAGGTAGAGTGAACGTCTTGAATTTCTCCTTCTTGAGGAAGAGATTGATGGTCTGAAGATCTAAAATGGGGCGCAACCCTTTATTCTTCTTTGGAATCAGAAAGTGGCGGGAATAACAGCCACTGCCTACTTCTGAAACCGGGACTCTTTCTATAGTCCCCTTGGCCAAGAGAGCGGTAACTTCCTCCTGGAGCAATTTTAAATGATCCTCCGTTAGCCGTTCCTGATTTGGCAGAATGGGAGGAGGAAAGGAAAGGCAGAGAACAGCTCTCCTGAATTATCTGCAAGACCCATTTGTCCGATGTTATGGACCTCCAGTGGGGGAGATGATGATGGATTCTCGCGCCAACTGGAGTGGTGTAGTCTTGCAGTCAGACTAGGAGTGCTTGGAGGCTGTGGCTGTCAAGGGCAGGGTGGCCAACGTCTTCTGGCTTCCATTCCCAAGCCGGTATGAACCACATCCACGTCCCCGCACGGCTTGGTAAGCCTCTGCAGGACGGTGGTTGGGATAGGGCTGACGCGGCTGAAAACCCCTTCCGTTGTCACGAAAGGTAGACTGGCCATGTGGCGAAGAAGAGAGGCCCAAGGATCTGGCAGTAGCTTGAGAGTCCTTGATCCTCACAAGGGCCTTATCTGCCTTTACCCAAAAAGGCGGGTTCCATCAAAGGACATGTCCATCAATTAGCCTGGACATCACCCGAGAAGCAAGTTGTCCTAAACCAGGCGTGGCGTCTCAAGGCCACTGTTGTGGAAATCGATCTGCCCAGTGAATTTGTCGTATTAACGCCACACCTTATGGTGAATCTGCTGCATGTCTCCCGTCCTTAACTGTCTGAGAGAGCACAGCCCGGGCCTCCTCCGGGACTTATGGTAGCACTTGCGCAACCGCCTTCCAAAGGGAATGGGAGAAACGGCCCGATAAGCATGCAATATTCACTGACAGCAATGCCAGGCTGGAGGAAGAAATTTTTTTCTTACCAAATGAATCCAGCCTCTTGGATTCCCTATCCGGAGGGATGGAAGGGAACGAGCCCTGTGACGTAGAGGCCTGCACCACCAAACTTTCTGGCGTGGGGTGTTGGCTGGAGAACTTTGGGTCGCCCGGAGCTGGGCGATGGCAGCGTGCAATTGTCCTATTCACAGGAGTTCCTGTGCTAGGCTTGGACCATGTGCCTAGAAGGACATCAGTAAGCGCTTCATTAAAGGGCAAAAGGGGTTCTGAGGTGGAAGCCCCAGGCTGAAGCACTTCAGTCAGGAGATTAGTCCTGACCTCCACAGATGGCAACTCCAGTCCAAGGACCTCAGCTTCCCTCTTGCCCACTATAGCATAAGATGCTCCCTCCTCTGTAGCCACAGTAGGCGGAGAGAGCATGCCAGTATCTGGAGAAGTATCCAGTCCAGTGGCCTCCCAAAGTTCCCTATACCAGTCCAACTGCTTCACAGAGTCATCTTGGTGTTTCAAAGGGGTCAGCCACCTCAAAAACACAGTGCATAGCCTTTTAGAATTCTTTGATTTGAGCGGGGGTCACTCTGGCTCCCGTAAAGGGAGGGAGGCGCGAAGTCGACCCTGACTCAGGGCTCCGCAGAACCGTGTCTAGAGTGTTGATGCTCCTTACCTCCTTAGTCGACAGACAACATTCAAGGTGAAGATGAGTCTATTTGGACTTCTTCTTGTGCCTCTTCCAGAGTGTCCGGACGACCTCGAATGGGACGAAGAGGACTTTGGGCGCCAGGAGCGGTCCTGCTACCTCCTATTTGATCGGGACCGGGACCTCCGCAGAGTCTCGGACGGTGTCGACTGCCGGGCCGCAAGGAGCTTTAGCGGCTGCTCCTGCAAGGTCTGTGGAGCCATAGCTCGACAGTCCGAGCACGACTTTGGATCGTGGTCGCACTCAAGACACCAGAGGCAGACGAGGTGGGGATCAGTAACAGACATCGTGCATGGACAAGCCCTGCACGGCTTGAACCCTGCCTTCCTCAAAGATATCCTCGACACGATGGAAAAAATTTCGAATTTGACAAAAAGTAGAGAAAAGGCCTGTCAAAAAGCGACAGAGGGGTAGCTCTTCCCGGATTGGCGCTTAACTGGCACGGAAAGAAAAGCACTGACGTCCGTGCGCCGGAGTGGCACCTATATAGGTGACCATGACGTCATAACAGACGACGTCATGCGGAGCCGATTGGAGCCACCCAATGGCGCACGCAAGGGCTATTGCTCAGCAAAAGTTTCCGGATCCACTCTGACGCCTGGGAAATTTAAAGGTAAGGAATCTGCAGCTAGAAGTCTCTATCAGACGTCGCCGACTGTCATGCGGAAACAACCAACGCTACCTACAGGCACGCAGGGGTATTGCTCGTAGAAAGAACTTCCAGATCCAGTCTGATGCCTGGCAAATTTAAATATAACGAATCTGCAGCTAGAAGTCTCTATCTGATCGACTGAGCATTGAAATCTCCACAAAGTATCCAATCGGGTGGATGAAATAAGCATATTCTCTTTAAAGGTAAACAAATCCTGAAAGTTCTTAACATTAGAGTGGGTAGACTCATTGTTAGAAATGGGGATCTCTAGTTGGCCGCGGCTGGCGCCGAGGTCCAAATAGGGATCCTTCTTCCTAAGTCAGAGTAAGGGGGCTACACCCTTTGATAACCCCTGCTCAACCCTGTGGTAACGTAGCACGAGCAGACAGGCCTATCTCAGAGGCAGTGTGTGAAGCATTTATGACACCACAAGTAGTTATAGAAAAATAGTTATCTTTATATAGACTGAACACGAGGCTAAAAGCACTCAAGGAGCCACAATGCACACAATTACAGATTCACTTCAAAAGCAATAAAGGCACTCGAAACGGGGGTGGAACGGACTTAGTTCGGGGCCGGGGTCCACGCGACCCGGTGATGCACAATGTACCTGAGATGTAAAGGGGCACGGCACGCAGCCTCACAAGGAAGCCGCGGTGATGACAGGCGGACTTGCAACGGCCACAGCTCCCGGCTGTAGCGGTCCGCGGCGTGCACTCACGATAATCCTGGGACGGGGCTTAAAGGCGGGCACCCAGCGGTACCCGCAGGTGGTAACAAGATCCTGGAAGTGGTGACTAGTGCGGGCACTCAGCGGCACAGCTCCGCAGCTGCAGCGGCCCACAATAGCGATAGCGATGATTTCCATAGGATGGCAAATGCGGGCACTCAGCGGCACAGCTCCTCAGCTGCAGCGGCCCACAATAGCGATAGCGATGATTTTCGTAGGATGGCAAATGCGGGCACTCAGCGGCAGCGGCCCACAATAGCGATAGCGAATTTCAGCCCGCGTTCCCCGCAGTAGAACCAGAGGCTCTAGAATTCTCAACAGAGGCCTCACCTGCGGGTAGAATCCCCCTCAAATAGGAATCCAGACGGCTGATGGGTGAAGTCTAATGTCCCTGAGACTTCAGCAGGAGGCGAGCTCAAATCAGGCCCTTGGGTAGTTGCTTCAGCAAGATGGATGAAAGTTTCAAGGTCCTTCCCCTCTAGTTACACGGACAGAGGTTCGTCTTGGCATCCAGAAGTAATACACCCGTGGGGGTTTTCGCGCACATCTTTATACCCCCTCGCCTTTGTTCTCTCAAAAGTCACAAGTCACTGAACCCAGTCAGAACCAGTTCGGGGAGGTCCTGGGGGCACGTTGTTTACGAGGCGGCATCCTGCCCTTTAGGAGAGGGGGTCTGCCATCAGACGAACCGTGGGAGGGGGAGCCATCATTCACCTTGCCAGGCGCAGCCCTGCTCAGATCAAAGGGTCACCCCTCCCCATACTCCAGCTGCAGATCTCTACTCGACCCAGGTCGGGTTCAACCTACCCTGTCCCTCCAAAACCAGACGGCCAATACACATAACAGCAGAGCACACTGGAAGACTTAGGCAAGAAAATACCCACTTTCCCAAAGTGGTATTTTCAGACACAGAATATAGAAATAACCCTCACTAAAAGATGTACTTTAATATTCTGAGCTCAGGCATACTAAATTCGACTTTCCACTTTACAAGCTGCTTCTGTGGGTGGCGCAATCAGCGCTGCAGGCCCACCAGCAGCATTCGGTCTACCAGCCCTGGGCACGCACGGTGCACTATACTAGAGACTATCAGGTAAACCAAATGAGCCAATTATGGGAACATCCATTCACTCGCGCTGTGGCACGGAATGGCCGTGGCACAGCGCCCAGAGCATCTAACACCAGCAAACACAGAGGAGACAAAAAGCGAGAAATGGAGGGGAGACCCACGCCAATGGTGCCAGGTCTAACACTCATCATTATGAAAATTGATAAAATCACTCCTTTCCACAATCAACAGGAAAACCTTGTATCCCCTTTTATTAACAGGTATATTGCCGATACTCAAATTAAGTGCTAACTTGAACCATACCATGAGGGGCCCCCAACTTTCATAGTTACCTTTAATAGAAGGGACAGAAAAACAAGTATAACCATTACAGAAAATGTCAACAGGCCAAGTTTCTTGTAGTGCAACAATATTGTATGCACTGATAAAAGAGCGCCATTCTTTATTGGAAATTTTTGACATCAAGCCGGCAAATGTTCTAGCCAATGATGCTAATGTTGAAGTCGCAATGCAGGTGGGATTGAATGGACAATGAAGCAACATTGCCCTGGGAATCAGCATGCAAGGGATCAAAATAGGCCTGCTGTGGTGTGGACTGTCAGTTTACTTCAGAGATAGGTCCGAGGTACTTCGCAAACAAGAATATCAGTTGAAAAGGGGAACCAGATTACAGGTTGATGATTGTGAGTCATGGAGGTTATTGGTACTGATGAGGTGAAAGATTGGCTGAGAAGATGTGACCTATAAAAGAAGCCTAAAGGCAACACATGAACACAGCTATGATTAGCTTCTGGATTACACTGGGTCAAGTAGGGTTCCGACAAAATGGGCTCCTTAAAGTTAATAACTATGCAATCCCTTTTAAAATATTTTACAAGTGGGCAGAGTCCACAAAACGCGTGTCACTGAAAGGATGTATGAAAAATTACATGTATTGGAGTTTACATTTTTTAATGGCCAATGAATGACTATGTTTTAGCTCCTCTCTCATTTGCGTGCTAAGTGTTGGAACATTGGCTAAAATAAGGACGTATAGACAGGTCGCCGATGAAAGGCTTAATGTTCAACGCAATCACAGATAAAATGGGGCATATGCTTAATGTTCAACGCAATCACAGATAAAATGGGGCATATGCCCCATTTTATCTGTGATTGCGTTGAACATTAAGCCTTCCATCGGCGACCTGTCTATACGTCCTTATTTTAGCCAATGTTCCAACACTTAGCACGCAAATGAGAGAGGAGCTAAAACAGTCATTCATTGGCCATTATAAAATGTAAACTCCAATACATGTAATTTTTCATACATCCTTTCAGTGACACGCGTTTTGTGGACTCTGCCCACTTGTAGCACAAGTTACTAACTTGTGTAACGATATATCTGTAAGAGACAGTAGTTAGTGATAGATTCCTTACCTTAGAATATCCCCAGGCGTCAGGCTGGATCCGGAAAGTTTTGCGTAGCAGTACCCTTGCGCGTCGGTAGGCGGCGTCGTGCGGCTCCGCGTCCGTCGTCGGCGTCGTGATCGCCGGGATGACGTCGCGGGCAGTACTTAGGCGCCGCCCCTGCGCGCTGACGTCAGTTCTGTACACGACTTTCCGCGCCAGGAACGCAGAGCCATGCAAGAAGCTGACACAGGTGTCTGAAAATACTAGGGCCCTGAAAGGGATGTCCTTAACCCTAGAAATCAGTTCGCAGAACGGGGAGGATGGGTGGGCGGTAAGGAATCTATCACTAACTACTGTCTCTTACAGATATATCGTTACACAAGTTAGTAACTTGTGCATCTGAAAGAGACACGTTAGTGATAGATTCCTTACCTTAGAATAGATACCCCAGCAATACCAACCCCGGTGGTGGGTCTGCGAACAAAGATCAGACAAGGAAGTCCTGGAGGACAGAACGGCCAAAGAAGCCGTCCCTCCGGACCTGACTGTCAAGGCAGTAATGCTTAGTAAACGTGTGCAGCGAGGCCCACGTAGCTGCCTGACAGATAACCGGCAGCGGAACACCGCGGCCCAAGGCCGTGGTAGCAGCCGTTGCCCTGGTGGAATGGGCACGCAGCCCAACAGGAGGCTCCTTCTTAGCCAAAGAATAGCAGGTCTTGATGCACAAGGTAACCCAGCGGGAGATGGTCCTCTTGTGCACCGCCCGACCTTTTTGGCGCCCACGTAGCCAACAAAGAGCTGGTCATCCACCCGGAAGTGTTTCGTGCGGTCGATATAGAAGGAGAGCGCACGTTTTGGGTCCAGACGGTGGAGCCTCTCTTCCTCTCTGGAAGGATGCGGAGGCGGAAAGAAGGTGGGCAAAGTGATGGTCTGCCCAATGTGGAAAGCAGTAACCACCTTTGGCAAGAAGGACGGACGCGTCCGAAGAACAACCTTGTCTGGATGAACAGACAGAAAGGGAGGTTTGCAAGAAAGAGCCTGGAGCTCACTCACCCGCCGAGCGGAGGTGATGGCCACCAGAAAGGCTGCCTTTAGAGTCAGAAGACGAAGAGGACAGTTATGCAGAGGCTCAAAGGGAGCGCACATTAAAAGGTAAGAACCAAGTTCAAGTCCCACTGAGGCATTACAAACGGAACAGGAGGGAAGAGGTGAGTAATGCCTTTTAAGAACCTGTTAACAACAGGGGACTTGAAAAGGGAGGGCTGATCAGGGAGCCTGAGGAAGGCCGAGATAGCACAAAGATAACCCTTGATGGTACCCAGGGCAGAACCCTGTTGGGCCAGAGAGAGAAGGAACAGAAGGACCTCAGAAAGAGGGGCAGAAAGGGGATCCACAGCCTTTGCTGTGCACCATGCCACAAATTTGTTCCACCTGCAGGCGTATACCACCTTAGTGGAGGGACGCCTGGCTGCCAGAATCACATCACAAACTTCGGGAGGCAAGTCGAAAGGAATCAACTGCCGCCGCTCAATCTCCACGCAAGCAGGTGTAGACTGGACAGGTTCGGGTGGAGGACCGTCCCCTGCTGCTGCGACAGAAGATCCTCCCGAAGAGGCAGACGGATCGGGGGATCTATGCTCATATTGAGTAGCTCGGGATACCAAACTCTTCGAGCCCAGTCCGGAGCCACAAGAATGACTTGGGCCCGGTCGTGCCGAATCTTCTTCAACACTCTGGGTAGAAGTGGTATAGGCGGAAAGGCGTGCAACAGACCGCAACTCCACTCGCGACGAAAAGCGTCGCCGAGCGAGTGCCGCCTTGGAAATTCCAACGCGCAGAACTGATGACATTGCGCGTTCTCTTCGGTGGCGAATAGATCTAACCAAGGCTCTCCCCACTGTAGAAAGAGTCCTTGCGCCACTTCCGAGTGAAGACGCCATTCGTGATCCATCATGCACCTGCGGCTGAGGTTCGTCCGCCCTGGCGTTCAGAGAACCTGCCAGGTGTTGAACCATCAGGAACATGCCCTGATGTTCCAGCCATGTCCAGAGGCGCAGAGCCTCCTGACAAAGGGTCCAAGACCCCACCCCGCCCTGTTTGTTGCAGTACCACATGGCGGTGGTGTTGTCTGTGAACACCTGCACTACCTTCCCTTTGACAGAGGGAAGGAATGCCTTGAGTGCAAGCCGGATCGCCCGGAGCTCCAGAAGGTTGATATGGAGCCGGGACTCCG
Organism: Calotriton arnoldi; assembly: GCA_963921515.1. Taxonomy (NCBI): domain Eukaryota; kingdom Metazoa; phylum Chordata; class Amphibia; order Caudata; family Salamandridae; genus Calotriton; species Calotriton arnoldi. The sequence continues at coordinate 160,566 of CAWUFW010016477.1, forward strand.
CCGGAGACCAGAGGCCTCTGATCTCCGCCTCTCCCATGTGACCGCCCCATCCCAGAAGGGACGCGTCCGTCACAACTGTATGCTCTGGCTGGGGAAGGGAGAGGGATCTGCCCATGACCCATTGCCGGTTCGAGAGCCACCACTGCAACTGTTTTGCAGTCCCCTCCGAGATCTGGACGTGATCGGACAGGTTGCCCTGGTGCTGCGCCCACTGGAACTTCAGGTCCCACTGCAGAGCCCGCATATGCCATCTGGCATGATTGACCAGCAGGATGCAGGAGGCCATGAGGCCCAGCAGCCTCAGGGTCATCCGTACCGAAACCCAGGATAAAGGCCGAAAGATCGGAATCATAGCCTGAATATCCCGGACTCGCCGTTCGGGAGGATAGGCCCGAAACTGCGTCGTGTCCAGAACTGCTCCGATGAAAAGGAGCTGTGGAGAAGGAATTAGATGCGACTTTGGCACATTGATGGAGAACCCCAGCGAGTGCAGGAGTTCGGCCGTAGTCTGGAGGTGGGAGACGACTGCCTGGGACGAGCCCGCCTTCAGCAGCCAGTCGTCGAGGTAGGGGAAGACTGAAACCCCTGCCCGGCGCAGATGAGCTGCGACCACCGCCATCACTTTCGTGAACACCCGAGGGGCACTGGTAAGGCCAAAGGGAGCACGGTGAACTGAAAATGCTCGGGGCCTACCGTGAACCGAAGGTAACGCCGGTGGGCCGGCAGGACGGGGATGTGGAAATACGCGTCCTGCAAGTCCAACGCTACCAACCAGTCTCCAGGGTCGAGGGCAGTCAAGACCTGAGCTAGGGTGAGCATCTTGAACTTCTCCTTCCGGAGGAAGCGATTTACGTTCCGGAGGTCCAAGATAGGACGCATGTCCTCCTTGTCCTTTTTGGGCACCAGAAAGTAGTGGGAGTAGCAACCACGCCCTACTTCTGGGGTCGGAACATGCTCGATGGCCCTCTTGGTCAAGAGGGCCGTGACTTCCTTCTGTAGAAGCACCAAGTGATCCCCTGACATGCGGTGGAATTGAGGTGGCATGGCTGGGGGGTGGTCTCGAAGGGGAGGGAGTAGCCCCTTCGGACAATGTCCAAGACCCACCTGTCCGAGGTGATGGTGCGCCAGTGGGGAAGGTGATGGCGGACCCTGCCCCCTACTGGCGTGCCGTGCACCTGAAAGGAGGGACTAGGAGGGCTTGGAGGCCGCGGACGGGTTGGAGGTGGTGGCCTGACCCGCACGCTGGTTGCCCGATCCGCCACGGCGGAATCCACGTCCTCGGCCACGCGAAGACGCCTGCTGCGCGGGCCGGTGGCTGGGCTGCTGACGTGAAGGGGCGCCCCTACCGTGGCCACGATAGGGGCGAAAAGCAGAAGGCAGCGGAGGGCGTGTAGCAGAAAGGCCCAGGGACTTGGCAGTAGCCCGTGAGTCCTTAAAGCGCTCCAACGCATGGTCTGCTTTGGACCCAAAAAGACCGACTCCATCAAAGGGCATGTCCATGAGAGCATTCTGGACATCCCCTGAAAAACCAGTGGTTCTTAGCCAGGCGTGGCGTCGGAGCGCCACCGTCGTTGCAATCGACCTGCCCAGCGAGTCGGCGGTGTCAAGGCCACAACGGATAGTGTATTTGGCCGCATCCCTTCCTTCCGCAATGGCGCGGGAAAGCAGTGCCTGGACCTCCTCAGGGCACTGGGGCAAAACATCCGCCACCGAATCCCACAGAGAGTGGGTATATCGGCCCAAAAGACAAGCGGTGTTAACGGACCGCAAGCCAGCACTGGAGGAAGAAAAACCTTTCTTCCCAAACTGATCCAGGCGTTTGGATTCCCTATCCGGAGGAGCGGTAGGGAAGGCGGTTTGGGAAGCGGAGGCTTGGACAACCAAGCTCTCAGGAGTGGGGTGGACAGAAAGAAACAGGGGGTCGCCCGGAGCGGGGCGATGGCGTCGTGACACGTTCCGATCCACAGGAGCCCCTGTGTTGGGCTTGGACCAGGCGCCCAAAAGAACGTCCGTGAGGGCGTCGTTAAACGGCAGCACAGTCTCCGCAGAGGAGGCTGCCGGCTGAAGCACCTCTGTCAAGATGTTAGGCTTGACCGTCAAAGTAGGGAGCTGGAGACGTAAGGCCCCAGCAGCCCTACGCAACACCGTACCAAAATTGGCCCCCTCCTCCGTAGCCACGGGAGGAGACAGCATGCCAGTGTCAGGAGAAGTATCCAGACCACTGGCCTCCCCTAGACTCTCTGTCCAGTCCTCATCATACTGACAGTTGCGTGTCAGAGGGTCATCAGACCCCTCCCAGTCCTCCTGGTCCTCCTCTGGTTCAAAATAAGGAGGAGGAGGGACATTTGGGACCCAAGGTCCCATCGGCGCCGGAGCCGGCGTCGAGCGACGTCGCTCCGGGTCCAAGTCCGGAGCCGGAAGGAACTGGGGACGACGCCGCCCGGAGCCCAGGGCGGCGTCGAGAACGGCACCGGAGACATCGGCGCCGGCGGAGGTGTCGTGAGGTCGACCGGCGTCGATGGGGGTTGTGGAGCCGGGATCGAGGCCGGGGCCGGAGCCGGAGCCGGGATCGAGGCTGGAGGCTCGGGCGACGCCGGGGCCGGAGCCGCCGGCGGCGCCGGATCAACCCCGTGAGGCCCGCGGGGCCCGAAGGCGCACCGGAGGGGCCTGAAGGCCCGAAGAGGCGGGCCATGGCCGACAGGAACTCCTGTACCTTGGCCGGATCCGCCCCCGAACCCGGGAAGGGCGGGTATGACGGGGGCGACTCCACAGGCAAGTCCGGGGCCGCGGGGGCGGGGACGGTGCCGGGAGGGGCCTCAGCCGAGTCGCGAGACCGGCGAGGCGAAGTCCGAGAGCGACGATGCTTCTTGGACTTCTTGTGTCGAGACTTACCGGACGAAGAAGACTTCGACGCCGACGACCGGTGTGCACTCCGCGAGCGACCCCTGGACCTCTCACGCGACCGGGGCTTCCGCGGAGCCGAATGCCGGGCCTCGAGGAGCTTTCGAGACCGCTCTCGCAAAGCCTTCGGGTTGAGGGCCTGGCATTCGGGACAAGACTCGGTGTCGTGGCCTCGGCCGAGGCAGAAGAGACACTCCCAAGGCGGGTCGGTGACGGACATCATCCGCGCACAGGCGCCGCATCGCTTGAAGCCGGGCATCCCTACGACACCTGAAGGCTGGAAAAACACAGTGAAAAATCACCAAAAAGTATGGTCAAAAATTGACCAGGGCACTGCTCTTCCCGGATCTGCGCTTACTGGCGCGGAAAAGAAGAACTGACGTCAGCGCGCAGGGCGGCGCCTAAGTACTGCCCGCGACGTCATCCCGGCGATCACGACGCCGACGACGGACGCGGAGCCGCACGACGCCGCCTACCGACGCGCAAGGGTACTGCTACGCAAAACTTTCCGGATCCAGCCTGACGCCTGGGGATATTCTAAGGTAAGGAATCTATCACTAACGTGTCTCTTTCAGATAAATATTTTAAAAGGGATTGCATAATTAACTTTAAGGAGCCCATTTTGTCGGAACCCTACTTGACCCAGTGTAATCCAGAAGCTAATCATAGCTGTGTTCATGTGTTGCCTTTAGGCTTCTTTTATAGGTCACATCTTCTCAGCCAATCTTTCACCTCATCAGTACCAATAACCTCCATGACTCACAATCATCAACCTGTAATCTGGTTCCCCTTTTCAACTGATATTCTTGTTTGCGAAGTACCTCGGACCTATCTCTGAAGTAAACTGACAGTCCACACCACAGCAGGCCTATTTTGATCCCTTGCATGCTGATTCCCAGGACAATGTTGCTTCATTGTCCATTCAATCCCACCTGCATTGCGACTTCAACATTAGCATCATTGGCTAGAACATTTGCCGGCTTGATGTCAAAAATTTCCAATAAAGAATGGCGCTCTTTTATCAGTGCATACAATATTGTTGCACTACAAGAAACTTGGCCTGTTGACATTTTCTGTAATGGTTATACTTGTTTTTCTGTCCCTTCTATTAAAGGTAACTATGAAAGTTGGGGGCCCCTCATGGTATGGTTCAAGTTAGCACTTAATTTGAGTATCGGCAATATACCTGTTAATAAAAGGGGATACAAGGTTTTCCTGTTGATTGTGGAAAGGAGTGATTTTATCAATTTTCATAATGATGAGTGTTAGACCTGGCACCATTGGCGTGGGTCTCCCCTCCATTTCTCGCTTTTTGTCTCCTCTGTGTTTGCTGGTGTTAGATGCTCTGGGCGCTGTGCCACGGCCATTCCGTGCCGCAGCGCGAGTGAATGGATGTTCCCATAATTGGCTCATTTGGTTTACCTGATAGTCTCTAGTATAGTGCACCGTGCGTGCCCAGGGCTGGTAGACCGAATGCTGCTGGTGGGCCTGCAGCGCTGATTGCGCCACCCACAGAAGCAGCTTGTAAAGTGGAAAGTCGAATTTAGTATGCCTGAGCTCAGAATATTAAAGTACATCTTTTAGTGAGGGTTATTTCTATATTCTGTGTCTGAAAATACCACTTTGGGAAAGTGGGTATTTTCTTGCCTAAGTCTTCCAGTGTGCTCTGCTGTTATGTGTATTGGCCGTCTGGTTTTGGAGGGACAGGGTAGGTTGAAACCGACCTGGGTCGAGTAGAGAGATCTGCAGCTGGAGTATGGGGAGGGGTGACCTTTTGATCTGAGCAGGGCTGCGCCTGGCAAGGTGAATGATGGCTCCCCCTCCCACGGTGCGTCTGATGGCAGACCCCCTCTCCTAAAGGGCAGGATGCCGCCTCGTAAACAACGTGCCCCCAGGACCTCCCCGAACTGGTTCTGACTGGGTTCAGTGACTTGTGACTTTTGAGAGAACAAAGGCGAGGGGGGTATAAAGATGTGCGCGAAAACCCCCACGGGTGTATTACTTCTGGATGCCAAGACGAACCTCTGTCCGTGTAACTAGAGGGGAAGGACTTTGAAACTTTCATCCATCTTGCTGAAGCAACTACCCAAGGGCCTGATTTGAGCTCGCCTCCTGCTGAAGTCTCAGGGACATTAGACTTCACCCATCAGCCGTCTGGATTCCTATTTGAGGGGGATTCTACCCGCAGGTGAGGCCTCTGTTGAGAATTCTAGAGCCTCTGGTTCTACTGCGGGGAACGCGGGCTGAAATTCGCTATCGCTATTGTGGGCCGCTGCCGCTGAGTGCCCGCATTTGCCATCCTACGAAAATCATCGCTATTGTGGGCCGCTTCAGCTGAGGAGCTGTGCCGCTGAGTGCCCGCATTTGCCATCCTACGGAAATCATCGCTATCGCTATTGTGGGCCGCTGCAGCTGCGGAGCTGTGCCGCTGAGTGCCCGCACTAGTCACCACTTCCAGGATCTTGTTACCACCTGCGGGTACCGCTGGGTGCCCGCCTTAAGCCCCGTCCCAGGATTATCGTGAGTGCACGCCGCGGACCGCTACAGCCGGGAGCTGTGGCCGTTGCAAGTCCGCCTGTCATCACCGCGGCTTCCTTGTGAGGCTGCGTGCCGTGCCCCTTTACATCTCAGGTACATTGTGCATCACCGGGTCGCGTGGACCCCGGCCCCGAACTAAGTCCGTTCCACCCCGTTTCGAGTGCCTTTATTGCTTTTGAAGTGAATCTGTAATTGTGTGCATTGTGGCTCCTTGAGTGCTTTTAGCCTCGTGTTCAGTCTATATAAAGATAACTATTTTTCTATAACTACTTGTGGTGTCATAAATGCTTCACACACTGCCTCTGAGATAGGCCTGTCTGCTCGTGCTACGTTACCACAGGGTTGAGCAGGGGTTATCAAAGGGTGTAGCCCCTTACTCTGACTTAGGAAGAAGGATCCCTATTTGGACCTCGGCGCCAGCCGCGGCCAACTAGAGATCCCCATTTCTAACAATGAGTCTACCCACTCTAATGTTAAGAACTTTCAGGATTTGTTTACCTTTAAAGAGAATATGCTTATTTCATCCACCCGATTGGATACTTTGTGGAGATTTCAATGCTCAGTCGATCAGATAGAGACTTCTAGCTGCAGATTCGTTATATTTAAATTTGCCAGGCATCAGACTGGATCTGGAAGTTCTTTCTACGAGCAATACCCCTGCGTGCCTGTAGGTAGCGTTGGTTGTTTCCGCATGACAGTCGGCGACGTCTGATAGAGACTTCTAGCTGCAGATTCCTTACCTTTAAATTTCCCAGGCGTCAGAGTGGATCCGGACACTTTTGCTGAGCAATAGCCCTTGCATGCGCCATTGGGTGGCTCCATTCGGCTCCGCATGACGTCGTCTGTTATGACGTCATGGTCACCTATATAGGTGCCACTCCGGCGCACGGACGTCAGTGCTTTTCTTTCCGTGCCAGTTAAGCGCCAATCCGGGAAGAGCTACCCCTCTGTCGCTTTTTGACAGGCCTTTTCTCTACTTTTTGTAAAATTCGAAAAATTTTCCATCTTGTCGAGGATATCTTTGAGGAAGGCAGGGTTCAAGCCGTGCAGGGCCTGTCCCCGCACGATGTCTGTTACTGATCCCCACCTCGTCTGCCTCTGGTGTCTTGAGTGCGACCACGATCCAAAGTCGTGCTCGGACTGTCGAGCTATGGCTCCACAGACCTTGCAGGAGCAGGCGCTGAAGCTCCTTGCGGCCCGGCAGTCGACACCGTCCGAGACTCTGCGGAGGTCCCGGTCCTGATCAAATAGGAGGTAGCAGGACCGCTCCTGGAGCCCAAAGTCCTCTTCGTCCCATTCGAGGTCGTCCGGACACTCTGGAAGAGGCACAAGAAGAAGTCCAAATAGACTCATCTTCACCTTGAATGTTGTCTGTCGACTAAGGAGGTAAGGAGCATCAACACTCTAGACACGATTCTGCGGAGCCCCGAGTCAGGGTCGACTTCGCCCCGCCCTCCCTTTACGGGAGCCAGAGTGACCCCCGCTCAAATCAAAGAATTCTAAAAGGCTATGCACTGTGTTTTTGAGGTGGCTGACCCCTTTGAAACACCAAGATGACTCTGTGAAGCAGTTGGACTGGTATAGGGAACTTTGGGAGGCCAGTGGACTGGATACTTCTCCAGATACTGGCATGCTCTCTCCGCCTACTGTGGCTACAGAGGAGGGAGCATCTTATGCTATAGTGGGCAAGAGGGAAGCTGAGGTCCTTGGACTGGAGTTGCCATCTGTGGAGGTCAGGACTAATCTCCTGACTGAAGTGCTTCAGCCTGGGGCTTCCACCTCCGAACCCCTTTTGCCCTTTAATGAAGCGCTTACTGATGTCCTTCTAGGGACATGGTCCAAGCCTAGCACAGGAACTCCTGTGAATAGGACAATTGCACGCTGCCATCGCCCAGCTCCGGGCGACCCAAAGTTCTCCAGCCAACACCCCACGCCAGAAAGTTTGGTGGTGCAGGCCTCTACGTCACAGGGCGCGTTCCCTTCCATCCCTCCGGATAGGGAATCCAAGAGGCTGGATTCATTTGGTAAGAAAATGTTTTCTTCCTCCAGCCTGGCATTGCTGTCAGTGAATATCGCATGCTTATCGGGCCGTTTCTCCCATTCCCTTTGGAAGGCGGTTGCGCAAGTGCTACCATAAGTCCCGGAGGAGGCCCGGGCTGTGCTCTCTCAGACAGTTAAGGACGGGAGACATGCAGCAGATTCACCATAAGGTGTGGCGTTAATACGACAAATTCACTGGGCAGATCGATTTCCACAACAGTGGCCTTGAGACGCCACGCCTGGTTTAGGACAACTTGCTTCTCGGGTGATGTCCAGGCTAATTGATGGACATGTCCTTTGATGGAACCCACCTTTTTGGGTAAAGGCAGATAAGGCCCTTGTGAGGATCAAGGACTCTCAAGCTACTGCCAGATCCTTGGGCCTCTCTTCTTCGCCACATGGCCAGTCTACCTTTCGTGACAACGGAAGGGGTTTTCAGCCGCGTCAGCCCTATCCCAACCACCGTCCTGCAGAGGCTTACCAAGCCGTGCGGGGACGTGGATGTGGTTCATACCGGCTTGGGAATGGAAGCCAGAAGACGTTGGCCACCCTGCCCTTGACAGCCACAGCCTCCAAGCACTCCTAGTCTGACTGCAAGACTACACCACTCCAGTTGGCGCGAGAATCCATCATCATCTCCCCCACTGGAGGTCCATAACATCGGACAAATGGGTCTTGCAGATAATTCAGGAGAGCTGTTCTCTGCCTTTCCTTTCCTCCTCCCATTCTGCCAAATCAGGAACGGCTGACGGAGGATCATTTAAAATTGCTCCAGGAGGAAGTTACCGCTCTCTTGGCCAAGGGGGCTATAGAAAGAGTCCCGGTTTCAGAAGTAGGCAGTGGCTGTTATTCCCGCCACTTTCTGATTCCAAAGAAGAATAAAGGGTTGCGCCCCATTTTAGATCTTCAGACCATCAATCTCTTCCTCAAGAAGGAGAAATTCAAGACGTTCACTCTACCTCAGGTCTTGTCTGCCCTCGACCAAGAAGACTGGATGGTAGCGTTGGACCTGCAGGATGCGTATTTTCATATCCCCATCCTCCCAGGCCACAGACGTTACCTGCGGGTCAAGGTAGCCGCGAGCACTTTCAGTTGACCGTGCTCCCCTTCGGCCTCACCAGCGCCCCTCGGGTGTTCACCAAGGTGATGGCGATGGTCGCAGCTCGCCCCATGCTGTCGTCAAATTGTTGGAGCTCCGGGCGATTCAAGGGGAAGTTAGTACAGGTGTTAACGGACAACACCACCACCATGTGGTACTGCAACAAGCAGTGCGGGGTCGTGGACCCTTTGTCGAGAGACCCTGCGTCTCTGGACATGGCTGGAACAGGGCATAACCCTTGTGGTTCAACACCTGGCAGGTTCTCTGAACGCCAGTGGGACAAACTCGGCCGTCGATGTCAAGCGGATCACGAATGGCGTCTCCAGTCAGTCAGCAACACTGCGGCCTGGAGTTTCCAAGGTGGCTATCACTCGGCAACGCCTTTCGTCGCAAGTGGAGCTCAGGGCTACTGTACACCTTTCCACCCGTACCACTCCTGCCCAGGGTTCTGAAGAAGATCAGGAGCGACCGGGCCCAAGTCATCCCTGTGGCTCCAGACTGGGCGAGGAGAATATGGTAACCAGAGCTTCTGAAGATGAGCATCGATCCTCCGATCAGGCTGCCCCTTCGGGAGGATTTTCTGTTGCAGCAATAGGGGAAGGTCCTCCACCCGAACCTATCAACACTGCACCTTCATGCGTGGAGATTGAGCAGCGGACGTTTATAGCAAATTGGTGCTTTGCACTAGGATCTCTTTCCTTCTGGAAGTGGTGACTCCTTTTCATGTGGGACAATCTGTCAACTTGCCCGCTTTCTATGCTCCTCCGCATCCTTCCAAAGAAGACGAGCGACTCCACTGCCTGGACCCAACAAGAGTGTTGTTCTACCTTGATCACACTAAAGAATTTCGAGTGGACAACCAACTCTTCATGGGATACGTTGGAAAGAAGAAAGGTTGTGCAGTACAGAAGAGGACCATCTCGGGTCGTCCTCTGCATCATGATTTACTGTGCTCTGGCCAAGAAGAAGACTTAAGGGCTCATTCCAGCAGAGCTAAGGTTGCTAACACAGCTTTGCAATGTGGAGTCCTAGTACTGGACATCGGTCAGGCAGCAACTTGGGCATCCCTGCACATGTTCACCAAACATTCTGCCTGGATAATAAAGTCAGCAGAGACTGACATTTTGGCCTTTCATTCCTGCAGGACATCCAGGTGTAAATTTATCCGCAGTCCCTCCGGGAATGGGATTGCTTGGGTATCTATTTAAAGGTAAGGAATCTGCGACTAGATGTCTCTATCTGAAAGAGACACGTTAGTGACAGATTCCTTACCTTAGAATATCCCCAGGCGTCAGGCTGGATCCTGAAAGTTTTTGCGTAGCAGTACCCTTGCGCGTCGGAAGGCGGCGTCGTGCGGCTCCGCGTCCGTCGTCGGCGTCGTGATCGCCGGGATGACGTCGCGGGCAGTACTTAGACGCCGCCCCTGCGCGCTGACGTCAGTTCTTCTTTTTCTGCACCAGTAAGCGCAGATCCGGGAAGAGCAGTGCCCTAGACAATTTTTGACTAAATTTTTGGTGATTTTTTCACTGTTTCTTTTCGAGTCTTCTCGACTCCTAGGTGTCGGTAGGGATGCCCGGCTTCAAGACATGCGACGTCTGTGGTCGAATGATGTCGATCACAGACCCGCACTTACAGTGTCTCTACTGTCTCGGCCGAGACCACGACACGAAGTCGTGCCCTGACTGCCGGGCCTTACACCCGAAGGCTTTGCGAGAGCGGTCTCGAAAGCTCCTTGAGGTCCGGCAGTCGGCTCCGCGCCAAGCCCCGGTCCCGTGAGAGGTCGAGGGGCCGGTCGCGGAGCCCCCGCCGGTCGTCGGAGTCCAAGTCTTCGCACTCCTCGGGTAAGTTGAAGCACAAGAAGTCTAAAAAGCACCATCGCTCTAAGACTTCGCCTCGCCGGTCTTGCGACTCGGCTGAGGCCCCTGTCGGCACCGTCCCCGCGGCTCCGGATGTGCCTGTGGCGCCGCCCCCGCATTACCCGTCCTTCCCGGGTTCGGGGGCGACTCCGGCTGAGATACAGGAATTCCTGTCGGCCATGGCCCGCCTCTTCGGGCCTCAAGGTCCCTCCGGTGCGCCTTCGGGCCCTGATGGGGTTGATCGGCGTCGCCGACGACTCCGGTCCCGGCGTCGCCTGTCCCGCCAGCTTTGATCCCGGCCTCGATTCCGGCTCCGCTGGTACCGCAACCCCGATCGACCCCGGTTGACCTAACCACGCCTCCGCCGGCGCCGATGTCCCCGGTGCCGTTCCTGACGCCGCCCGGGGCTCCGGGCGGCGTCGTTCCCCGGTTCTCTCCGGTTCCGGACATGGAGCCGGACCGACGTCGCTCGACGCCGGCTCCGATGAGACCTTGGGTCCCAAATGTCCCTCCTCCTCCATATTTTGAACCAGAGGAGGACCAGGAGAGCTGGGAGGGGTCGGAAGACCCTCTCACACAGCAGTGTGAGTATGATCAGGACTGGGCAGAGGAACTTGGGGATGCCAGTGGTCTAGACACTTCCCCTGACATGCTGTCTCCTCCCGTGGCTACGGAGGAGGGATCAAATTTCGCAACGGAGTTGCGTAGAGCAGCTGGAGCCTTGAACCTCCAATTGCCTACTGTGGCTGTCAGGACTAATCTCCTGACGGAAGTGCTTCAGCCGGCAGCTTCCTCCTCGGAGACTGTGCTGCCGTTTAATGATGCACTGTCTGACGTTCTTTTGGGCACCTGGTCCAAGCCCACCACAGGGGCTCCTGTGGATAGGAACGTGGCCCGACGCCATCTCCCTGCTCCGGGCGACCCCTTGTTTCTCTCTCAACATTCCACCCCCGAGAGCTTGGTTGTCCAAGCCTCTGCCTCCCAAACCGCCTTCCATGCCGCCCTCCGGATAGGGAATCCAAACGCCTGGACCAGTTTGGGAAGAAGGCTTTTCTTCCTCCAGTGCTGGCTTGCGGTCCGTCAACACCGATTGCCTTTTGGGCCGATATACCCACTCCCTGTGGGATTCGGTGGCGACTGTTTTGCCCCAGTGATCTGAGGAGGTCCAGACACTGCTTACCCGCACCATTGCGGAAGGTAGGGATGCGGCAAAGTACACCATACGTTGTGGCCTTGATACCGCCGACTCGCTGGGCAGATCGCTTGCAACGACGGTGGCGCTGCGTCGCCACGCCTGGCTGAGAACAACTGGTTTCTCGGGTGATGTCCAGAATACACTCATGGACATGCCCTTTGATGGAGTCGGTCTTTTTGGTTCCAAAGCAGACCATGCCCTGGAGCGTTTTAAGGACTCACGGGCTTACTGCCAAGTCCCTGGGCCTTTCTGTTGTGCGCCCTCCGCTAACCTCTGCTTTTCGCCCCTATCGTGGCCACAGAAGGGGCGCCCAGTCACTTCCGCTGCCCAGCCACCGGCCCGCGCAGCAAGCGTCTTCGCGTGGCCGAGGACGTGGCTACCGCCGTGGCGGTTCGGGCAACCAGCGTGCGGGTCAGGCCACCAACTCCACCCCGTCCGCGGCCTCCAAGCCCTCCTAGTCCCTCCTTTCAGGTGCACAGCACGCCAGTAGGGGGCAGGGTCCGCCATCACCTTCACCACTGGCGCACCATCACCTCGGACAGGTGGGTCTTGGACATTGTCCGAAGGGGCTACTCCCTCCCCTTCGAGACCACCCCCCCAGCCATGCCACCTCAATTCCACCGCATGTCAGGGGATCACTTGGTGCTTCTGCAGAAGGAAGTCACGGCCCTCTTGGCCAAGAGGGCCATCGAGCATGTTCCGACCCCAGAAGTAGGACGTGGTTGCTACTCCCACTACTTTATGGTGCCCAAAAAGGACAAGGAGGACATGCGTCCTATCTTGGACCTCCGGTACGTCAATCGCTTCCTCCGGAAGGAGAAGTTTAAGATGCTCACCCTAGCTCAGGTCTTGACTGCCCTCGACCCTGGAGACTGGTTGGTAGCGTTGGACTTGCAGGACGCTTATTTTCACATCCCCGTCCTGCCGGCCCACCGGCGTTACCTTCGGTTCACGGTAGGCCTCGAGCATTTTCAGTTCACCGTGCTCCCCTTTGGCCTTTTAAGTACCCCTCGGGTGTTCACGAAAGTGATGGCGGTGGTCGCAGCTCATCTGCGCCGGGCAGGGGTTCCAGTCTTCCCCTACCTCGACGACTGGCTGCTGAAGGCGGGCTCGTCCCAGGCAGTCGTCTCCCACCTCCAGACTACGGCCAGACTCCTGCACTCGCTGGGGTTCTCCATCAATGTGCCAAAGTCGCATCTGATTCCTTCTCCACAGCTCCTTTTCATCGGAGCAGTTCTGGACACGACGCAGTTTCGGGCCTATCCTCCCGAACGGCGAGTACGGGATATTCAGGCTATGATTCCGATCTTTCAGCCTTTATCCTGGGTTTCGGTACGGATGACCCTGAGGCTGCTGGGCCTCATGCATCCTGCTGGTCGATCATGCCAGATGGCATATGCGGGCTCTGCAGTGGGACCTGAAGTTCCAGTGGGCGCAGCACCAGGCCAACCTGTCCGATCACGTCCAGATCTCGGAGGGGACTGCAAAACAGTTGCAGTGGTGGCTCTCGAACAGGCAATGGGTCATGGGCAGATCCCTCTCCCTTCCCCAGCCAGAGCACACAGTCGTGACGGACGCGTCCCTTCTGGGATGGGGCGGTCACATGGGAGAGGCGGAGATCAGAGGCCTCTGGTCTCCGGCGGAGTCCTGGCTCCATATCAACCTTCTAGAGCTCCGGGCGATCCGACTTGCACTCAAGGCATTCCTTCCCTCTGTCAAAGGGAAGGTAGTGCAGGTGTTCACAGACAACACCACCGCCATGTGGTACTGCAACAAACAAGGCGGGGTGGGGTCGTGGACCCTATGTCAGGAGGCTCTACGCCTCTGGACATGGCTGGAACATCAGGGCATTTTCCTGATGGTTCAACACCTGGCAGGTTCCCTGAACGCCAGGGCGGACGAACTCAGCCGCAGGTGCATGATGGATCACGAATGGCGTCTTCACTCGGAAGTGGCGCAAGGACTCTTTCTACAGTGGGGAGAGCCTTGGTTAGATCTATTCGCCACCGAAGAGAACGCGCAATGTCATCAGTTCTGCGCGTTGGAATTTCCAAGGCAGCACTCGCTCGGCGACGCTTTTCGTCGCGAGTGGAGTTGCGGTCTATTGTACGCCTTTCCGCCTATACCACTTCTACCCAGAGTGTTGAAGAAGATTCGGCGCGACCGGGCCCAAGTCATCCTTGTGGCTCCGGACTGGGCTCGAAGAGTTTGGTATCCCGAGCTACTCAGTATGAGCGTCGATCCCCCGATCCGTCTGCCTCTTCGGGAGGATCTTCTGTCGCAGCAGCAGGGGACGGTCCTCCACCCGAACCTGTCCAGTCTCCACCTGCTTGCGTGGAGATTGAGCGGCGGCAGTTGATTCCTTTCGACTTGCCTCCCGAAGTTTGTGATGTGATTCTGGCAGCCAGGCGTCCCTCCACTAAGGTGGTATACGCCTGCAGGTGGAACAAGTTTGTGGCATGGTGCACAGCAAAGGCTGTGAATCCCCTCTCTGCCCCTCTTTCTGAGGTTCTTCTGTTCCTTCTTTCTCTGGCCCAACAGGGTTCTGCCCTGGGTACCATCAAGGGCTATCTTTGTGCAATCTCGGCCTTCCTCAGGCTCCCTGATCAGCCCTCTCTTTTTAAGTCCCCTGTTGTTAACAGGTTTCTAAAAGGCATTACACACCTCTTCCCTCCTGTTCCGTTTGTCATGCCTCAGTGGGACTTAAACGTGGTTCTTACCTTTTTAATGTGCGCTCCCTTTGAGCCTCTACATAACTGTCCTCTTCGTCTTCTTACTTTGAAGACAGCCTTTCTGGTGGCCATCACCTCCGCTCGGCGGGTGAGTGAGCTCCAGGCTCTATCATGCAAACCTCCTTTTCTGTCTGTCCATCCAGACAAGGTTGTTCTTAGGACGCGCCCGTCCTTCTTGCCAAAGGTGGTTACTGCCTTCCACATTGGGCAAACCATCACTTTGCCCACCTTCTTTCCGCCTCCGCATCCTTCCAGAGAGGAAGAGAGGCTCCACCGTCTGGACCCAAAACGTGCGCTTTCCTTTTATATCAACCGCACACAACACTTCCGGGTGGATGACCAGCTCTTTGTTGGCTACGTGGGCGCCAAAAAGGTCGGGCGGTGCACAAGAGAACCATCTCCCGCTGGGTCACCTTGTGTATCAAAGCCTGCTATTCTTTGGCTAAGAAGGAGCCTCCTGTTGGGCTGCGTGCCCATTCCACCAGGGCAACGGCTGCTACCACGGCTTTAGGCCGCGGTGTTCCGCTGCAAGATATATGTCAGGCAGCTACGTGGGCCTCGCTGCACACGTTTACCAAGCATTACTGCCTTGACAGCCAGGTCCGGAGGGACGGCTTCTTTGGCCGTTCTGTCCTCCAGGACTTCCTTGTCTGATCTTTGTTCGCAGACCCACCACCGGGGTTGGTATTGCTGGGGTATCCATTCTAAGGTAAGGAATCTGTCACTAACGTGTCTCTTTCAGATGCACAAGTTACTAACTTGTGTAACGATATATCTGTAAGAGACAGTAGTTAGTGACAGATTCCTTACCGCCCCACCCATCCTCCCCGTTCTGCGAACTGATTTCTAGGGTTAAGGACATCCCTTTCAGGGCCCTAGTATTTTTCAGACACCTATGTCAGCTTCTTGCATGGCTCTGCGTTCCTGGCGCGGAAAGTCGTTTACAGAACTGACGTCAGCGCGCAGGGGCGGCGTCTAAGTACTGCCCGCGACGTCATCCCGGCAATCCCGACGCCGGACGCGGAGCCGCACGACGCCGCCTACCGACGCGCAAGGGTACTGCTACGCAAAAACTTTCCGGATCCAGCCTGACGCCTGGGGATATTCTAAGGTAAGGAATCTGTCACTAACTACTGTCTCTTACAGATATATCGTTACAGAAGTTAGTAACTTGTGCTTTAGTCAGTTAGCAAACCGGAAGGGAATGCCCCTTCAAAAGGTTAAAGGTCAGCGATACACTATTAAACCGGAGGAGCTGTTGCGATGTTTGCCTAGACGCATGCGTCACGTTGTTAGATCACCTCCCAGGGACATGCAAACCGGCTACAGGCCCACCATATACACGCTGCCGCGACTCATTGCACATATACCCTGAACTTATTTGCACCCATGCACTGACCTGGCTGGTTACCGGATGGCAAACCTATTGGATATGAAGGGAGTGGAAATGTTGTAGTCGAGCGCACGCTACACACACGCCCCCACCAGGCACTGTACTGGAATACTTTCTTTCCTGTCATTGTTAGACACACAGTTTGGACGGACATCTTCGTAGAGTACGCCCCAGTTGTTATGATGTTAAAGGTTGAATCGATGGTTTGGTTACGACAGACCAGCCCGAAGCTACTTGCATATAGCACATGCTTGATAACACAGTGTTTGCTCCTGATCCCCTTGGTGGTTACAAAAGTTTGTAATGACACGAGTTAACGTACTAACATGGAATATACGCGGCATGCATACACCCACGCGACGATACTCTATATTCTCCTACCTCCAGAGGCATTCGGCCGGCATTGCCCTGTTACAGGAAACGCACATGTCACAAATAGAACTGGAAAGACTGCGCAGGCGTTGGAGAGGGCAGATATTCGGTACTGCGTACTCCGCACACGCGAGAGGCACACTAATCTGGGTGAGGGCAGGAATCCCATTTGTATATGAGGAAGCTGTAATTGACGACGAGGGTAGATACACCTTTGTACGAGGACGGCTAAATGGTCAGACTGTATTGCTAGGCTCTATATACACCCCAAATGTGGACCAACCCTCCTTTTTTGCGCGTCTGTCACAAAAATTGACCCCCTATGCTGGACTGCCCTGGATGGTGGGAGGAGACTTCAATTTGGTGCTCAACGTCGATCTGGATAGGTCGTTCCCCCCTCTTAATAAAACCTCCGCCGTGTCTAATGCCCAGGCACTTACGGACTGGCTCACAAACTGGGCGATACTAGACATATGGCACACTCTTAACCCTACAGAGCATATCTACTCCTATTACTCGGCGGTACATGACCTACATGTACGTCTTGATAGACTGGTGGGTTCCCAATCAATACTCCCTTTAATTAAGAAGATAGAATACCTTGGTCGGACACATTCCGATCATAATCCCCTGTGGATGCAGCTTAGCTGGGAGGCAGACCGTCCTCCCATACCAACATGGCATCTCCAGACAACTGCGTTAGAGGATCCAGAGTTCCGCTCGTCACTAGGGACGGCCATCCTTACATATTTCGAACTAAATGAGGGTACAGCGAGCAATGCACTCATAGAATGGGAAGCTTTTAAAACGGCAATCAGAGGGCACTGCTTGGGGGCCACATGGAGTATACGTAAGCAACTGACAACCTCACTTACGAAATTCGAAGCCCAGCTACTGGGGCGCGAACGGAGGGGGAAGGGAAGGGTAAGGATTCGAGGCGCCTGGAACAGCTACGCGCAGAACATGCAGACCTACTGGAGCGATTAAGATGCCATAATTACACAGCGAGTACAGCTCGCACACATGCATCAGCCGATCGAGCGGGCCGACTGCTTGCCTGGCTGATACGACAGGAAAGCAACCACGCTCCGATAGGGGTAATACGTACGCCGGCAGGGACTCTGGTATATACACAGCGCGAGATACACAAGGCTATGACGGAACATTACACCCAGTTATACCAATCTAGAAGGCGCTGTCCTGATCATGAATTGGAAGGGTTTCTGGGCTCCGTACAACTACCCACAGTCTCAGGGGAACACCAAGAGATACTCAATGGTCCGCTCACATTGGAGGAGATTGGAGATGCAATCGGATCCATGGCATCCGGGAAAACGCCGGGGCCGGATGGCCTGCCAACAGAGTATTACAAGGCATACCGTGATTCCCTTACGCAACGCCTCCACACTCTATACACTACAGCTTTAGAAGAGCGAGAGCTACCTCCCTCGATGCGCGAGGCGTATCTGGTGTCCCTATTAAAACCAGATAGAGACCCCACGGCCCTTGGTTCCTATAGACCCTTGGCCTTACTTAATACCGACTATAAAATACTTGCCAAGGTGTTAGCAGACAGACTGGCGCCGGTAGTCCCCACGCTGGTCCATGTCGACCAGAACGGCTTTGTGCCCGCACGGAGCACCTCCCTGAACTTGAGGCGTTTTTTTAGAGTGGCGACAGATGCTATACAGGAATGGCCTAGAGCAGGGTGCCTAATATTAGACCTGGAAAAGGCATTTGATTCTTTAGAGTGGGGCTACCTGTCTGCAACATTATTAAAATATGATCTGGGCCTAGGGTTCCTCCAACTGGTTAACTTACTGTACACAAACCCTACAGTTCGTGTGCGAATGGGGCCGTACATATCGGACGCTATACCGGTGCGCAGAGGCACCAGGCAGGGGTGCCCTTTGTCCCCCCTCCTTTTCGCGCTCGCAATAGAGCCACTGGCGGAGGCGATGCGCACTACACTGGGGGACGGTATACCTCTGGGTGATGCAATACACCAAGTATCACTCTATGCGGACGATCTCCTAGTCTATGTTAAAGACATTGAGAGGATTCCTGACCAATTGGCACATCTCTTACAGAATTTTGCCACAATCTCTGGGCTGTGAGTGAATGTTGATAAGTCCTGTATATATGCGTTCCGCGAGGGGGATCGAGACCCGGGCTTCACTATTAATGGTAAAAGGGTGCAGTGGAGAGAGGGCACCTTCCGCTACCTGGGTATCCAGATCTATCGCCAGCCGAGAGACCGGTTTGACGGGAACCTGGGGAGAGCCTTAACAGCAATCCGGTCGCAAATGCGATTTTGGGGCACGCTCCCGTTAGCGGTAACAGGTAGAGGGGCACTAGCCAAGATGGTAATCCTTCCCCGACTTCTATATTACTTTGCCAACTTGCCTTTATACATTCCTGCATCCTTTTTTACCACACTAACTAAACTAGTCAGGGACTTCCTGTGGGGGAACGCAAGACACAGAATGGCGTTGGCGAAGCTAGACTTACCTACAGACCGAGGAGGCCTTGCTGCGCCTTGCTTTGAGCACTACTATTTGGCTGCTCAACTGCAGTGGATAGCCCACTGGCTCGCAGACAGGAATCGTGCGGACACGGCAACCACACATCCGCCCCACTCGCTGGAGCAAATAGTCAGGCTTTTTCACCCTGCTACTAGGCCTAAAACGCCAACGCCATTACTACTAACGGTGGCATACAAATGCTACTGCAGATGTCTGTACATCACCAGAGGCGTCACTCCCTATGCGCCGGTAATACCGCTGGAGGGGTCTCCTAGCGGGCCTACAGTGCTCACGTCGCAATCAATCACGGAGTGGCTAGAGGGAGGTCTCCAGACACTGGGGGATCTATACCGGGATGGAGCGCTCATACCGTATACGTCTCTAGTAGATGACGAGGGGTTCCCACCGGGACAATTCCTTACACATCGCTCACTGATAACCACATTAACAGCCAGATGGGGGGACATGACTACTGAACCAAGCCCCCACCTCACCATACAGTATCTGCATGTCATGGGACGTGGAAGGCATCTCGTACACTGGTTCGCAGCATCCCTCAGGACCCATGCGGCATTAAGCCTGGACCCACTCCGTCGTAAGTGGGAATTATACCTGGGGCGACAGTTAGTAGATCAAGAATGTGCACGGATACTAGAGAGCCCGGTACGCATACCTAGAAATATGAGGTTTAGGCAAATACAGTTGTACATTGTCCACAGGGCCTATCTCACACCCGCCATGATCAATCGATACTTTAACCGAACAGACGCGACGTGTCAGAGATGTGCTGAACCAGGAGCTGAGCTGATACACATGCTATGGAGCTGCCCCCGAATAGGTGTATACTGGCGCACAGTAGGTAGACTGTTACACACATGCACAGGCCGCGAACTGCCCTTTGAATGGACAGTATATCTACTACACCAATTTAAGAGGACCTCTGCCACCAAGGTAGTATCCAGGTTCCTGGATTTGGGGATAGTAGTTGCTAAGCGGCTCCTAACTAAACGGTGGAAAGCAGAGGATCCACCACACGCGCGAGCGTGGCGTCATTCACTACTAGCATGGGCCAAAGCAGAAAGCATCACCATCAAACGCGAAGAAACATTGGGGCTGTGTAAAGACCCCATAGCAGCTTGTTGGGACACCTTCTTGCACGCACTGCAGCGGGTTGAGGAGGGGGGATCTGAGGAACCAACCGATCATGAGGAGGGCGAGCAGATAGCGTGAACCCCACATACCATTAGGGGACACGCCGCGGTACTCCATGAACACATATGAGCCAATTAAGTGTCTGCGCAGGCGTGGACACCACAAGCGGGAGATGATAAGTGCTGGATTAACAAGGAAATACGATGTAGGCATGTGCGGGGACAAGGGGAAAAGATCATATGGGCAGGTCACTGTTATTGTTTTTGTTATTTGTTATCTCATCTGTTCAAAAGCCCAAGGTGAGTGAACTGGAAGGACTTTTGCGAAACGCCACAGCTGTCCCATTTACACTCAATTGTATTTCGCTGTAACTCTGCACAGTGTGCAATGATGATTGGAAGGCAGATGTTGTCATTGCTTTCTCAAAGAAGAAACTGTTGGATACATACAACCTGCACGTTATAAACTGTGTACCTGGTACTAAAAAAATGTTATATTGTACTGATGGCCAACAGTTTTACATGCAATTGTCACCTTTCACAAAAATGTAAAAATCAATAAAACAGATTTAAACAAAAAATGAAGGGTCCTCCAACGTTTAACGGCACCCTTGCATCCTCAGCCCCAAAACTTCGTGGAGCCCAGCCGACAGTGCCCAGGCACCCACCGACATCTCAACTTACCTGCCTAGTTGTTGGTCACCTTCGTCCAGCCTCCTGTTCCGAGCCTGCAGCCTCGTTGTGCCACTGAGATCCCCCATTCACTTGCATTGGGCACCTGATGCTGATTTGCATCCTGCCCCCAGCCGCCCCTGTGATTCTGGTGGTGTATGCTTGGTGCTGCCTTGTAAACCCCCCCCCCCGTGCTTGTTTAAACCCCCAGGGCCTGTGCCCTGAAACCGCGGGTACCTACCTGCAACCAGGACCTTGTTGGGTGTCCCCAGTCTCCATTGACTAACATTGGGTCCTCTGCACCCTGCCACCCCAGTGCTGCTGGTGGTGCAGTTTTATGTTGGTTTGACCTTTGCCCACTGTTGGTCCAAAACCCCGAAGACTAAGGTTTGTAAGTCGTGTACTTACCTGTTATTTTGCATAACTGTTTTCCTTCCATATGTTTATGTTGTATTTTTGCTATTTGCACTGTCTATTTTCCTGCATTGCTATGTATTTCTACTGTTGATAGACACCACAAAGTAGTTCTGATACTACTCTAAATTATTCCTATTGCTATTTTTAAACTGGAGCTTACCTGCAAATGAGTTCTTGTTGGTTCCAAAATAAAAGTAACTAAGTAATATTTGTATACAAACATTTGGTCTTGGAGCTAGTCATTGAGTGGGTGCCTCATTTCTCGACTGTGTGTGTACATCAAATGCTTAACACAGCCCTCTAAAAAGCTTAACTGCTCAACCGCACTACCACAGAAGAGAGTAAGATATTATCTACTTTAGCATCTGTTAAGTCTCTGGGAATCCACTGGACTCTGTGCACACTATACCCTACTTTGGTATAGTACATATAGAGCCAGCTTCCTAGGTACCCCATTTCGTCAAAGACACAATAGAAGCCTGCATGGGTGTTGGCCCATAAGGCGAGTTTCAAAGGGAGTTGTCGGAGCATGGCTTGGTTACGCTATAAGGTAAGCTTTTGCTAATCGAAGGGTACCGATGAGACCACTGTACCGGGCGACTGGTAGCTCAGTGGCGACTGGACTCCTGTCAAGCTGGAGAGAACTTCTAGGGACCTAGTGCCCTGTGGCCATGATCGCCTCACCAGGCCCCTGTGGACCATCTACCTCACAGCATCTTCAGTATCTTTGAGCATCTTCAGCATCCTGTACCTCTTGCATCAAGACCACTCCATAGAAGTCCATGGCAAGGAACCACTGATGCTGGAACAGAAGACAGCCTTTCTGGGCAAGGTAACTGTTTCTGTGAGCCTTGCTGGTCCCCCTGACTGGCTCCCTGTGGGAGTTGGTCACTTAAAGTAACTTTAAACCGCATTGATACTTATCAAAGTTTTTCCTGAAAACGTTTTTAAGTGTCTAGTTTGTTGAATTTGCTATTCCTTGTTCGCAATTAAGTAAAAAGTGTTAATTTAACATACCTTGCAAAATCCGGATCTCCGGAACCCTCAAGTGGAATTTTTTCGCTCTGGTGGTTAAATGTATATAAAAATATCTGTTTTTATAAATTGGTGTCGGATTTCTTGAGTCTCTCGTATATTTCTTCCTCGATTGTTTTGGTGCTGTTCAATTGCTCTACGCTTATTCCTTTGTGTGTACCTGACTATTCTGAGCCACAGCAACCCAGGGTTGAGCTAAAGGTTTAGCAAACAAAATCAACTGGTCCTAAAGGGGTTTGTAAGTGTATTACACAGTGAAATCGCACAACCACAAAATATAATGCACCCCATTTCGTCACATATGCGGATTGGATAGGACCATTGCTTCCACGTGGCGCTCCGATGTCACACCTGGCTGAGGACAACTGGCTTTTTGAGGGATGTCCAGGATTTCCTTATGGGCATGCCCTTCAACGGGACTCTCCTATCAGGCGACAAGGCTAATGCGGCGCTGGAGTGCTTTAAAGTAGGGCTACCACTAGGTTGTTTGGGTTCACCGTGGCCACGAGACAGCTGCATTCTGCCTTCCGCACCTATAGTAGGAGCTATCAGCTGCATCCTTTTCGCCCTAGTTACCATGCCCTGTAGGCACAGTCCTTTCGTGGCCACGGCTCCCACAAGCCTCGTGAGAACCAGAGCCGGAGGTCAGCCCACTCTGTCCCCCAAATCCCCTCAGTTAGTTGCAAGTGCAAAACAACTTTAGTTTGCCCTCATACTATCATGGGCACCCTTTTAGTAGCAGGATTCGGCACCACCGGCAAGAGATCAC
Source organism: Calotriton arnoldi (assembly GCA_963921515.1). Classification (NCBI taxonomy): domain Eukaryota; kingdom Metazoa; phylum Chordata; class Amphibia; order Caudata; family Salamandridae; genus Calotriton; species Calotriton arnoldi. The sequence continues at coordinate 183,261 of CAWUFW010016477.1, forward strand.
TTTGAACAAATGGGTGGTTCAGATTGTGCAGCGGTTGGTGGCAGGATTTGGCACTACCTGCAATGGCGAGAGATCACTTCGGACAAATCAGTGCTTTCGATTGTGCAGCAGGGCTATGTCCTACCTTTTCAACAGACCCGCCACATTTTCCACTGCCCACTGATCGACTGATGGAGTGCCAGCTTTCGCTCTTGCAGCAGGAGATGCTGGCTTGTCTGGTCAAAGGAGTTGTCAAGAGGGTACCGGCATTAGGTTGTGTTTGCAATGCCGGCTACTTTCTGGTGCAGAGAAAGGTTGGATGCCTTCATCCTCTCCTTGACCTACGCCCTCTTAACTACTTCTCAACTGCATCCTGCTGGTAAAACATGCCGGTTGGGTTGGGGAAGCCATCTGGAAGAGGTGGATCAGAGGACTCTGGTCTCTGGTGGAATCTCAGCTTCACATCAACCTGTTGAAATAGAGCAATTCACCTGGCTTTGAAAGCCTTTATAATTTCCATCAAGGGAAGGCTGGTTCAGATGTTCACAAACAACACCACTGTCATGTGTTATTGCAACAAGCAGAGCAGGGTGGGATCATGCACCATGTGTCAAATGGCCTTGCGTCTCTGGACATGGCTGGAACGTCAGGACATTTTCCTGGTGGTTCAACATCTGGTGGGCTCTCTAAATGCCAGAGCAGACAAACTTGATCGTAGATGCCTCCTTGTTTACGAATGGCGTTGCCATCTGGAGGTAGTGCAAGGTCTCTTCAGAGACTGGGGCAAACTTTGGTTCGATCTGTTCGCCACTGCCAAGAGCACACAATGTCAGCACTTGTGCATGCTAGAGTTTCCAAGGTGGCTCTCACTCAGAGATGCATCTCTTCTCGAGTGGAGCTCAGGACTCCTGTAGGCCTTTCCGCTGATACCACTCCTGCCCAGAGTTCTCAAGAAGGTCAGGATCAAGTCATCTTAGTGGCTCTGGATTGGACAAGGAGAGTCTGGTATCCCGAACTCCTGAGCATGAGCATCTGTTCTCCCATTAGGCTACTCCTTCAGGAGAATCTCCTGTCACAGCAACAGAGCAGGGTCCTGCACCCGAAACTGCACACTCTCCATCTACATGCGTAGAGATTGAGAGGCCCCAGTTGAGGCTATTTGATCTTCCCCCTGAAGTGTGTGATGTCATCCTGGCAGCCAGGTGTCGTTCTATAAAAACAATATACACCTGTTGATAGGACAATTCTGTGGCTTGGTGTGCTGCCAAATCCGTTGATCTTCTGTCTGCGCCTTTTTCTAAAGTCCTTCGGTTTGGTTTATCCCTTGCCCTGCAAGGTCTTGCTTTGGGCATACTTAAAGAGTACCTTTCCGCCAACTCAGCCTTCCTGCGTGACTCGTTGCCTGAAAGTTTTACGGCACGTTTCCCCCTACACCTTCATCATGCCCCAATGGGACCTGAAATTAGGTCTCAGCTTCATGTTTTCACCTTTTTAACCCTTACATAGTAGCCCTCTGAGACACTTATAATCAAAATAGTCTTCCTTGTGGCTATAACATCTGCCAGGAGAGTTAGCGAATTGCAGGCACTTTCGATTCAACCCCTGTGTACAAAATTTTTCCCAGATAAGCTGGTCTTTAGGACCTTTGCCTGTTTTTTGCCCCAATTCATCCTACTAAGGAAAAGGAGAGAGACTACAGCACGGATTCAAAAAGAGCGTGGTCGTTCTCCATCGATCGTACAAAAAAACTTCCAGGTGAACAATCAACTCTTCATTGGATTTGTGGGTGCGAAGAAAGTAAAGGCTGTCGACAAGAGAACCACCTCCAGATGAATTGTCCTCTGTATAAAAAAATCTGCCATGCAGTGGCCAAGAAACAACACCCTGAGGGCTTGAGAGCTAATTCCACCAGAGCTAAAGCTGCAACCACTGCTCTAGCTCGGAGTTCCAGTTCTAGACATCTGTCAAGCAGCTATTTAGGCATCTCTGCACGTGTGCCAAACACTACTACTTAGGCAGGTCTGGCAAGATGAGCATTTCGCCTGTTCGGTCCTCCAGGACTTTTTAGTGTAACAGTCCGCAGACCTACCTCTGGGAGGCATTGCTCTGTTATTTATTCTAAAGGAAGGGATCTGTGGCTGGAAGGCTCTATCAGATGAAAAAGTTAGTTACCTTTGGGAACGCCTTATCTGGTAGAGTCTATCTAGCTGCAGATTCCTCATCAACAATCCCTCCTCCCCTTTCAGTGGACTGTATTTCTCACATCAGAGATCCTTCAGGACCTCACATTGGCACACTGATCATTCCACCTCAGGTTGACTCTTTGCTTCTGGTGCGAAAAAACATTCATGAACTGAGGTCATTGTACTGGGATGGCACCTATATAGGCACTGCGCAAGTCACTTCCCGCACTGACAATGACGCTACATGAAGTAGAACGCCACTTACCGGTGCTTAACGGGACTGCTCAGAAATTTCTAAATCCAGTCTTTGATGCCTGGGAAAATTTCTAAGGTAAGGAATCTGCGGCTACATAGTCTCGACCAGATAAGGCATTACGAAAAATAAGTAACTTGTTTATTGCACATAAAACTTAAATCATCAGTTGTTCCTTGCCTGTGCTGTTGGGGGTTATCAGTAAAGTAATTGCTGTCAGTGAAAAAATACTTTCATTTGGCGATGCTCCAGTTTGTGCTTCATCCACTGACATTTCTTCTACAGTAGGCCAAGTCTCGGAGTCTCAGGAGGGAGGCTAGTTCTACCAGGAGACATGAGCTTTGGTATTATCTTGGAGCCCGTAGCTAAACGGAAAAGAAGGGGCACAAAGCTTCTCGGAGTTTGTGATAAGGCTGTCAACACTCAGGCCCTTTCTGCCCCATTCTTGCTGAACTTTGTGGCACCATGATCACCATGTAACTATGCTACAACTTGCAAAAAACAGCAATAGGTTGTGATTTGTTTTTGGTAAAGAGAGGATAAGACTCCAACCCCAACCTTGCCGGTGTCTGCTTTGACTGAATGAAAACCTATTCCAGAACTGGCTGCTTGACCAAAACGACACCACGTGCAGCAGGATTAAGGAGAAGTTTGTTACACAGCAGCTAGGAACAACTGGAGTTTGTCTAATAAATAATAATGTTGCTCTCCTCTAGGTGACCAGACCAGATTGTCTAGCTGTGACACCAAAACAATGAAATGCTTCCGTAACCATCACTAAAGTAGCCCACAGCTTCATTTATGGAAGGGATTTAGGGTAATACTAGGGTTATGGTCAGCTGTGAATGCTCCAGCGTGACACAGTGTTGTCATGTTTTCCTAATTGCCCAAAACTCGTGCAGTTAATTCATATGGTCTTTTGGACTCCACCCTAGCACTTCAAGGACTATGGCCAAAAATGTCACTCCTGGTTTGGGTATCGAGCTGCACAGCCCGGCATGAAGCAGGGGATCTATCATCCCTGCTCCGCCTTTCGACTCCACCTTTGCCCACCTTGTCACAGGCTGCGTTGAGGTCAGCAAGTTCTCCAACCCCACCCCAGCCTGTGGCAGGGTGGAAGAAGACCGAGTCCGAGTCTCCATATCTGGCTAGGCTGTTTCAACTCCGACTCCACTTCCCCTTCCAGGCGGCCTTCACCTCAAGCCCGAGAGCCCAAGACCTCTCCCCTGGACCCCTCTCCTTTGCCATACGCAGGTCCTTGGTCACTCCATGAGTCAGGGGGCTGCCGAGGGCAGCTGTCTGTCTCCCGAGGCACGGAGAGGCCTAGCACCTCATGTCTAGACCTCAGCAGGGCAGGTAGAGCCCCACGCCCCCACCCCCAAACTGCAGGTTCCGTAGAGGTCGGGGCATCGCATCAGGAACGCAATGGAACCCGCCGAGCCGCCGACCAAGGGAGGTATGTTTAACTTTCAAATCGCCCCCCCTTTCACAGTGGGTAAGTATTTCCTCACAAGACTTTGGGGATCACCTCACGAACCCTTCACATTCTTTGCTCGTGCACGACTTAGATAAAAGGCCGAGTTCGCCTCACTGGCTGTTTTTCCCACATCTGTTCTGTCAGGGTATTAAAAACAAGAAATGCCCTCTCCCCAATAATGTTCATTATCTCACTGTGACTCTGAAAGCTGCCTAGTTTTTTTCAGTTTTTTCACAACGTGGACTTCGCTCAGGGGCGTTAGGACGCTTTACTTGAGCACCAGATTACCTTTCAGAAAGTCAGATTGTTTGTTACCCTAACACCGTACACTGCTGGGGAGTGGGGGAGGGAGATGCCATCAAACGGGAATAAAGATGGAAAGAACAAGTGAGAAACAGGAAAGAAAGGCCAGAAGAAAGAGGGAGAAAACAGTGCAAATGACAGACCGAACAAGGAGAGAAGTGGAGAAAGTGTTTGGGCGGTGGGTGGAGGATAAAGACACATTACAGAGAGAAAGGAACAAATGCTAAGGAGGTAGAAAAACAGTCGGGGAAGGACAGGCGTCAATGGAAAGAGAAAGGGCGATTGATGTATGCAAGGAGAAAGAACGATGAAGAAAAAGACAACAAAAGAGAAAGGGCGAAGGGCAGGAGGGAGGGAAGGCATTATGAAAGTGCGTGCGACGAGAGGGGGAAACAACTATAGATAATGAAGAGATAGAAGGGGAGGGAAAGTAACAGCGAGAAACATGGATACTAATTGGAGGCGATGGCGGGAAGGGGCTTAGAGTTTAAATCTGTGTGTGATGAAGCATGAGTGAGCAAGTACGTTTGTAGGCGTATCTGAGTGTATGAATGAACATATGTAACGGAGGCAGAGGGACTCATCTGTGCCTAATGACACTCCCCCAAGACACAGTAATTACGAAATGTTGGGTGTAGTTGATATGTCAATCTCTGCCTATGTATTCAGTAGAGGAATGGAAATAAATGAATACACAAAAACAGTGAAATATTTAATTGTATAGAGCTATTACTGCTTCAAGAACGAAACCAAAGTGTGAAATTAAACTAGCGTCCAGATGACAAGTTATGCACTTGGATTTTTTGCTGCACGGTAATGATGGCAGACCTTATTTCTATATACTGTATTCACGGCGGTCCTGGTTTTGAAAGAGCATTTTTCAGAAGGAAGACTGTATTGTGGAGGCAGCATCCTTTTTCACCCTATGGAAATTTGAGAAATTTGTGATTGTCTGTGACTGAGTCAGTCACAGACAATCAAAGTGAGCGCTTCAACGAGATGGCCACAAGAGGTCCTCGTTTCCCAAAAGTTGGGAATTGAGAGGTGAAAATGCACAAGTTACTAACTTGTGTAACGATATATCTGTAAGAGACAGTAGTTAGTGACAGATTCCTTACCTTAGAATATCCCCAGGCGTCAGGCTGGATCCGGAAAGTTTTTGCGTAGCAGTACCCTTGCGCGTCGGTAGGCGGCGTCGTGCGGCTCCGCGTCCGTCGTCGGCGTCGTGATCGCCGGGATGACGTCGCGGGCAGTACTTAGGCGCCGCCCCTGCGCGCTGACGTCAGTTCTGTACACGACTTTCCGCACCAGGAACGCAGAGCCATGCAAGAAGCTGACATAGGTGTCTGAAAAATACTAGGGCCCTGAAAGGGATGTCCTGAACCCTAGAAATCAGTTCGCAGAACGGGGAGGATGGGTGGGGCGGTAAGGAATCTGTCACTAACTACTGTCTCTTACAGATATATCGTTACAAGTTAGTAACTTGTGCATCTGAAAGAGACACGTTAGTGACAGATTCCTTACCTTAGAATAGATACCCCAGCAATACCAACCCCGGTGGTGGGTCTGCGAACAAAGATCAGACAAGGAAGTCCTGGAGGACAGAACGGCCAAAGAAGCCGTCCCTCCGGACCTGACTGTCAAGGCAGTAATGCTTTGTAAACGTGTGCAGCGAGGCCCACGTAGCTGCCTGACAGATAACCTGCAGCGGAACACCGCGGCCCAAGGCCGTGGTAGCAGCCGTTGCCCTGGTGGAATGGGCACGCAGCCCAACAGGAGGCTCCTTCTTAGCCAAAGAATAGCAGGTCTTGATGCACAAGGTAACCCAGCGGGAGATGGTCCTCTTGTGCACCGCCCGACCTTTTTTGGAGCCCACGTAGCCAACAAAGAGCTGGTCATCCACCCGGAAGTGTTTTGTGCGGTCGATATAGAAGGAGAGCGCACGTTTTGGGTCCAGACGGTGGAGCCTCTCCTCCTCTCTGGAAGGATGCGGAGGCGGAAAGAAGGTGGGCAAAGTGATGGTCTGCCCAATGTGGAAAGCAGTAACCACCTTTGGCAAGAAGGACGGACGCGTCCGAAGAACAACCTTGTCTGGATGAACAGACAGAAAGGGAGGTTTGCAAGATAGAGCCTGGAGCTCACTCACCCGCCGAGCGGAGGTGATGGCCACCAGAAAGGCTGTCTTCAGAGTCAGAAGACGAAGAGGACAGTTATGCAGAGAGCTCAAAGGGAGCGCACATTAAAAAGGTAAGAACCAAGTTCAAGTCCCACTGAGGCATCACAAACGGAACAGGAGGGAAGAGGTGAGTAATGCCTTTGAAGAACCTGTTAACAACAGGGGACTTGAAAAGGGAGGGCTGATCAGGGAGCCTGAGGAAGGCCGAGATAGCACAAAGATAACCCTTGATGGTACCCAGGGCAGAACCCTGTTGGGCCAGAGAGAGAAGGAACAGAAGGACCTCAGAAAGAGGGGCAGAAAGGGGATTCACAGCCTTTGCTGTGCACCATGCCACAAATTTGTTCCACCTGCAGGCGTATACCACCTTAGTGGAGGGACGCCTGGCTGCCAGAATCACATCACAAACTTCGGGAGGCAAGTCGAAAGGAATCAACTGCCGCCGCTCAATCTCCACGCAAACAGGTGTAGACTGGACAGGTTCGGGTGGAGGACCGTCCCCTGCTGCTGCGACAGAAGATCCTCCCGAAGAGGCAGACGGATCGGGGGATCTACGCTCATAATGAGTAGCTCGGGATACCAAACTCTTCGAGCCCAGTCCGGAGCCACAAGAATGACTTGGGCCCGGTCGTGCCGAATCTTCTTCAACACTCTGGGTAGAAGTGGTATAGGCGGAAAGGCGTACAATAGACCGCAACTCCACTCGTGACGAAAAGCGTCGCCGAGCGAGTGCCGCCTTGGAAATTCCAACGCGCAGAACTGATGACATTGTGCGTTCTCTTCGGTGGCGAATAGATCTAACCAAGGCTCTCCCCACTGTATAAAGAGTCCTTGCGCCACTTCCGAGTGAAGACGCCATTCGTGATCCATCATGCACCTGCGGCTGAGTTTGTCCGCCCTGGCGTTCAGGGAACCTGCCAGGTGTTGAACCATCAGGAACATGCCCTGATGTTCCAGCCATGTCCAGAGGCGCAGAGCCTCCTGACAAAGGGTCCAAGACCCCACCCCGCCCTGTTTGTTGCAGTACCACATGGCGGTGGTGTTGTCTGTGAACACCTGCACTACCTTCCCTTTGACAGAGGGAAGGAATGCCTTGAGTGCAAGTCGGATCGCCCGGAGCTCCAGAAGATTGATATGGAGCCGGGACTCCGCCGGAGACCAGAGGCCTCTGATCTCCGCCTCTCCCATGTGACCGCCCCATCCCAGAAGGGACGCGTCCGTCACAACTGTATGCTCTGGCTGGGGAAGGGAGAGGGATCTGCCCATGACCCATTGCCGGTTCGAGAGCCACCACTGCAACTGTTTTGCAGTCCCCTCCGAGATCTGGACGTGATCGGACAGGTTGCCCTGGTGCTGCGCCCACTGGAACTTCAGGTCCCACTGCAGAGCCCGCATATGCCATCTGGCATGATTGACCAGCAGGATGCAGGAGGCCATGAGGCCCAGCAGCCTCAGGGTCATCCGTACCGAAACCCAGGATAAAGGCCGAAAGATCGGAATCATAGCCTGAATATCCCGGACTCGCCGTTCGGGAGGATAGGCCCGAAACTGCGTCGTGTCCAGAACTGCTCCGATGAAAAGGAGCTGTGGAGAAGGAATCAGATGCGACTTCGGCACATTGATGGAGAACCCCAGCGAGTGCAGGAGTTCGGCCGTAGTCTGGAGGTGGGAGACGACTGCCTGGGACGAGCCCGCCTTCAGCAGCCAGTCGTCGAGGTAGGGGAAGACTGAAACCCCTGCCCGGCGCAGATGAGCTGCGACCACCGCCATCACTTTCGTGAACACCCGAGGGGCACTGGTAAGGCCAAAGGGAGCACGGTGAACTGAAAATGCTCGGGGCCTACCGTGAACCGAAGGTAACGCCGGTGGGCCGGCAGGACGGGGATGTGGAAATACGCGTTCTGCAAGTCCAACGCTACCAACCAGTCTCCTGGGTCGAGGGCAGTCAAGACCTGAGCTAGGGTGAGCATCTTGAACTTCTCCTTCCGGAGGAAGCGATTGACGTTCCGGAGGTCCAAGATAGGACGCATGTCCTCCTTGTCCTTTTTGGGCACCAGAAAGTAGTGGGAGTAGCAACCACGCCCTACTTCTGGGGTCGGAACATGCTCGATGGCCCTTTTGGTAAAGAGGGCCGTGACTTCCTTCTGTAGAAGCACCAAGTGATCCCCTGACATGCGGTGGAATTGAGGTGGCATGGCTGGGGGGGTGGTCTCGAAGGGGAGGGAGTAGCCCCTTCGGACAATGTCCAAGACCCACCTGTCCGAGGTGATGGTGCGCCAGTGGGGAAGGTGATGGCGGACCCTGCCTCCTACTGGCGTGCCGTGCACCTGAAAGGAGGGACTAGGAGGGCTTGGAGGCCGCGGACGGGTTGGAGGTGGTGGCCTGACCCGCACGCTGGTTGCCCGATCCGCCACGGCGGAATCCACGTCCTCGGCCACGCGAAGACGCCTGCTGCGCGGGCCGGTGGCTGGGCTGCTGACGTGAAGGGCGCCCCTACCGTGGCCACGATAGGGGCGAAAAGCAGAAGTTAGCGGAGGGCGTGTAGCAGAAAGGCCCAGGGACTTGGCAGTAGCCCGTGAGTCCTTAAAGCGCTCCAACGCATGGTCTGCTTTGGACCCAAAAGACCGACTCCATCAAAGGGCATGTCCATGAGAGTATTCTGGACATCCCCTGAAAAACCAGTGGTTCTCAGCCAGGCGTGGCGTCGGAGCGCCACCGTCGTTGCAATAGACCTGCCCAGCGAGTCGGCGGTGTCAAGGCCACAACGTATAGTGTATTTAGCCGCATCCCTTCCTTCCGCAATGGCGCGGGAAAGCAGTGTCTGGACCTCCTCAGGACACTGGGGCAAAACATCCGCCACCGAATCCCACAGGGAGTGGGTATATCGGCCCAAAAGACAAGCGGTGTTAACGGACCGCAAGCCAGCACTGGAGGAAGAAAAACCTTTCTTCCCAAACTGATCCAGGCGTTTGGATTCCCTATCCGGAGGAGCGGTAGGGAAGGCGGTTTGGGAAGCGGAGGCTTGGACAACCAAGCTCTCAGGAGTGGGGTGGACAGAGAGAAACAGGGGGTCGCCCGGAGCTGGGCGATGGCGTCGTGACACGTTCCGATCCACAGGAGCCCCTGTGTTGGGCTTGGACCAGGCGCCCAAAAGAACGTCAGTGAGGGCGTTGTTAAACGGCAGCACAGTCTCCGCAGAGGAGGCTGCCGGCTGAAGCACCTCTGTCAAGATGTTAGGCTTGACCGTCAAAGTAGGGAGTTGGAGACGTAAGGCCCCAGCTGCCCTACGCAACACCGTACCAAAATTGGCTCCCTCCTCCGTAGCCACGGGAGGAGACAGCATGCCAGTGTCAGGGGAAGTATCCAGACCACTGGCCTCCCTAGACTCTCTGTCCAGTCCTCATCGTACTGACAGTGTCGTGTCAGAGGGTCATCAGACCCCTCCCAGTCCAACTGGTCCTCCTCTGGTTCAAAATAAGGAGGAGGAGGGACAGTTGGGACCCAAGGTCCCATCGGCGCCGGAGCCGGCGTCGAGCGACGTCGGTCCGGATCCATGTCCGGAGCCGGAAGGAACTGGGGGACGCCGCCGCCCGGAGCCCAGGGCGGCGTCGAGAACGGCACCGGAGACATCGGCGCCGGCGGAGGTGTCGTTAGGTCGACCGGCGTCGATGGGGGTTGTGGAGCCGGGATCGAGGCCGGGGCCGAAGTCGGAGCCGGGACCGAGGCTGGAGGCACGGGCGACGCCGGGGCCGGAGCCGTCGGCGACGCCGGAGCAACCCCATCAGGGCCCGCGGGGCCCGAAGGCGCACCGGAGGGGCCTGAAGGCCCGAAGAGGCGGGCCATGGCCGTCAGGAATTCCTGCACTTTGTCCGGATCCGCCCCCGAACCCGGGAAGGGCGGGTATGGCGGGGGCGACTCCACAGGCATGTCCGGGGCCGCGGGGACGGTGCCGGGAGGGGCCTCAGCCGAGTCGCGAGACCGGCAGGCGAAGTCCTAGAGCGATGATGCTTCTTGGACTTCTTGTGTTTCGACTTACCGGACGAAGAAGACTTCGACGCCGACGACCGGTGTGGACTCCGCGATCGACCCCTGGACCTCTCACGCGACCGGGGCCTCCGTGGAGCCGAATGCCGGGCCTCGAGGAGCTTTCGAGACCGCTCTCGCAAAGCTTTCGGGTTGAGGGCCTGGCATTCGGGACAAGACTCCGTGTCGTGGCCTCGGCCGAGGCAGAAGAGACACTCCCAATGCGGGTCGGTGACGGACATCATCCGCGCACAGGCGCCGCATCGCTTGAAGCCGGGCATCCCTACGACACATTGAAAGATGAAAAAACAGTGAAAAAATTCACCAAAAAGTATGGTCAAAAAATGACCAGGGCACTGCTCTTCCCGGATCTGAGCTTGCTGGCGCGGAAAAAGAAGAACTGACGTCAGCCCGCAGGGGCGGCGCCTAAGTACTGCCCGCGACGTCATCCCGGCGATCACGACGCCGACGACGGACGCGGAGCCGCACGGCGCCGCCTACCGACGCGCAAGGGTACTGCTACGCAAAAACTTTCCGGATCCAGCCTGACGCCTGGGGATATTCTAAGGTAAGGAATCTGTCACTAACGTGTCTCTTTCAGATATCTGTTTTCACAGCCCTTCGTCAAAAAACAAAAAAAATCACATTTTCGAAAATTCGCGGGCAGTTTTGTAAAAATGGCGGCATTTTTAGAAAACTGCCGATTTCGCGATTTTTTTGCAAATCGCGAAATCCTGGAGGGTCTGACCAATGTCCTGCCTAGTTGTGCCTACTTCTGAATATTACTACATCATTTCATTTTCCGGCCCTCTTGAATTAAAACTCTGCATACTGTGAGGCAGAGTGCTGGGTGCACCGGAGAGCCTTCCTTGCAGTCATGCCTGTCCACAATACAGTCTTCCTTCTGAAAAATGCTCTTTCAAAACCAGGACCGCCGTGAATACAGTATATAGAAATAAGGTCTGCCATCATTACCGTGCAGCAAAAAATCCAAGTGCATAACTTGTCATCTGGACGCTAGTTTAATTTCACACTTTGGTTTCGTTCTTGAAGCAGTAATAGCTCTATACAATTAAATATTTCACTGTTTGTGTATTCATTTATTTCCATTCCTCTACTGAATACATAGGCAGAGATTGACATATCAACTACACCCAACATTTCGTAATTACTGTGTCTTGGGGGAGTGTCATTAGGCACAGATGAGTCCCTCTGCCTCCGTTACATATGTTCATTCATACACTCAGATACGCCTACAAACGTACTTGCTCACTCATGCTTCATCACACACAGATTTAAACTCTAAGCCCCTTCCCGCCATCGCCTCCAATTAGTATCCATGTTTCTCGCTGTTACTTTCCCTCCCCTTCTATCTCTTCATTATCTATAGTTGTTTCCCCCTTTCGTCGCACGCACTTTCATAATGCCTTCCCTCCCTCCTGCCCTTCGCCCTTTCTCTTTTGTTGTCTTTTTCTTCATCGTTCTTTCTCCTTGCATACATCAATCGCCCTTTCTCTTTCCATTGACGCCTGTCCTTCCCCGACTGTTTTTCTACCTCCTTAGCATTTGTTCCTTTCTCTCTGTAATGTGTCTTTATCCCCCCCCCACCGCCCAAACACTTTCTCCACGTCTCTCCTTGTTCGGTCTGTCATTTGCACTGTTTTCTCCCTCTTTCTTCTGGCCTTTCTTTCCTGTTTCTCACTTGTTCTTTCCATCTTTATTCCCGTTTGATGGCATCGCCCTCCCCCACTCCCCAGCAGTGTACGGTGTTAGGGTAACAAACAATCTGACTTTCTGAAAGGTAATCCGGTGCTCAAGTAAAGCGTCCTAACGCCCCTGAGCGAAGTCCACGTTGTGAAAAAACTGAAAAAAACTAGGCAGCTTTCAGAGTCACAGTGAGATAATGAACATTATTGGGGAGAGGGCATTTCTTGTTTTTTAATACCCTGACAGAACAGATGTGGGAAAAACAGCCAGTGAGGCGAACTCGGCCTTTTATCTAAGTCGTGCACGAGCAAAGAATGTGAAGGGTTCGTGAGGTGATCCCCAAAGTCTTGTGAGGAAATACTTACCCACTGTGAAAGGGGGGGCGATTTGAAAGTTAAACATACCTCCCTTGGTCGGCGGCTCGGCGGGTTCCATCGCGTTCCTGATGCGATGCCCCGACCTCTACGGAACCTGCAGTTTGGGGGTGGGGGCGTGGGGCTCTACCTGCCCTGCTGAGGTCAAGACATGAGGTGCTAGGCCTCTCCGTGCCTCGGGAGACAGACAGCTGCCCTCGGCAGCCCCCTGACTCATGGAGTGACCAAGGACCTGCGTATGGCAAATGAGAGGGGTCCAGGGGAGAGTTCTTGGGCTCTCGGGCTTGAGGTGAAGGCCGCCTGGAAGGGGAAGTGGAGTCGGAGTTGAAACAGCCTAGCCAGATATGGAGACTCGGACTCGGTCTTCTTCCACCCTGCCATAGGCTGGGGTGGGGTTGGAGAACTTGCTGACCTCAACGCAGCCTGTGACAAGGTGGGCAAAGGTGGAGTCGAAAGGTGGAGCAGGGATGATAGATCCCCTGCTTCATGCCGGGCTGTGCAGCTCGATACCCAAACCAGGAGTGACATTTTTGGCCATAGTCCTTGAAGTGCTAGGGTGGAGTCCAAAAGACCATATGAATTAACTGCACGAGTTTTGGGCAATTAGGAAAACATGACAACACTGTGTCACGCTGGAGCATTCACAGCTGACCATAACCCTAGTATTACCCTAAATCCCTTCCATAAATGAAGCTGTGGGCTACTTTAGTGATGGTTACGGAAGCATTTCATTGTTTTGGTGTCACATCTAGACAATCTGGTCCGGTCACCTAGAGGAGAGCAACATTATTATTTATTAGACAAACTCCAGTTGTTCCTAGCTGCTGTGTAACAAACTTCTCCTTAATCCTGCTGCACGTGGTGTCGTTTTGGTCAAGCAGCCAGTTCTGGAATAGGTTTTCATTCAGTCAAAGCAGACACCGGCAAGGTTGGGGTTGGAGTCTTATCCTCTCTTTACCAAAAACAAATCACAACCTATTGCTGTTTTTTGCAAGTTGTAGCATAGTTACATGGTGATCATGGTGCCACAAAGTTCAGCAAGAATGGGGCAGAAAGGGCCTGAGTGTTGACAGCCTTATCACAAACTCCGAGAAGCTTTGTGCCCCTTTTTTTCCGTTTAGCTACGGGTTCCAAGATAATACCAAAGCTCATGTCTCCTGGTAGAAGTAGCCTCCCTCCTGAGACTCCGAGACTTGGCCTACTGTAGAAGAAATGTCAGTGGATGAAGCACAAACTGGAGCATCGCCAAATGAAAGTATTTTTTCCACTGACAGCAATTACTTTACTGATAACCCCCAACAGCACAGGCAAGGAACAACTGATGATTTAAGTTTTATGTGCAATAAACAAGTTACTTATTTTTCGTAATGCCTTATCTGGTCGAGACTATGTAGCCGCAGATTCCTTACCTTAGAAATTTTCCCAGGCATCAAAGACTGGATTTAGAAATTTCTGAGCAGTCCCGTTAAGCACCGGTAAGTGGCGTTCTACTTCATGTAGCGTCATTGTCAGTGCGGGAAGTGACTTGCGCAGTGCCTATATAGGTGCCATCCCAGTACAATGACCTCAGTTCATGAATGTTTTTTCGCACCAGAAGCAAAGAGTCAACCTGAGGTGGAATGATCAGTGTGCCAATGTGAGGTCCTGAAGGATCTCTGATGTGAGAAATACAGTCCACTGAAAGGGGAGGAGGGATTGTCGATGAGGAATCTACAGCTAGATAGACTCTCTACCAGATAAGGCGTTCCCAAAGGTAACTAACTTTTTCATCAAGTATTTTATAGTCGGTATTAAGTAAGGCCAAGGGTCTATAGGAACCAAGGGCCGTGGGGTCTCTATCTGGTTTTAATAGGGACACCAGATACGCCTCGCGCATCGAGGGAGGTAGCTCTCGCTCTTCTAAAGCTGTAGTGTATAGAGTGTGGAGGCGTTGCGTAAGGGAATCACGGTATGCCTTGTAATACTCTGTTGGCAGGCCATCGGGCCCCGGCGTTTTCCCGGATGCCATGGATCCGATTGCATCTCCAATCTCCTCCAATGTGAGCGGACCATTGAGTATCGCTTGGTGTTCCCCTGAGACTGTGGGTAGTTGTACGGAGCCCAGAAACCCTTCCAATTCATGATCAGGACAGCGCCTTCTAGATTGGTATAACTGGGTGTAATGTTCCATCATAGCCTTGTGTATCTCGCGCTGTGTATATACCAGAGTCCCTGCCGGCGTACGTATGGCCCCTATCGGAGCGTGGTTGCTTTCCTGTCGTATCAGCCAGGCAAGCAGTCGGCCCGCTCGATCGGCTGATGCATGTGTGCGAGCTGTACGCGCTGTGTAATTATGGCATCTTAATCGCTCCAGTAGGTCTGCATGTTCTGCGCGTAGCTGTTCCAGGCGCCTCGAATCCTTACCCTTCCCTTCCCCCTCCCGTTCGCGCCCCAGTAGCTGGGCTTCGAATTTCGTAAGTGAGGTTGTCAGTTGCTTACGTATACTCCATGTGGCCCCCAAGCAGTGCCCTCTGATTGCCGTATTAAAAGCTTCCCATTCTATGAGTGCATTGCTCGCTGTACCCTCATTTAGTTCGAAATATGTAAGGATGGCCGTCCCTAGTGACGAGCGGAACTCTGGATCCTCTAACGCAGTTGTCTGGAGATGCCATGTTGGTATGGGAGGACGGTCTGCCTCCCAGCTAAGCTGCATCCACAGGGGATTACGATCGGAATGTGTCCGACCAAGGTATTCTATCTTCTTAATTAAAGGGAGTTTTGATTGGGAACCCACCAGTCTATCAAGACGTACATGTAAGTCATGTACCGCCGAGTAATAGGAGTAGATATGCTCTGTAGGGTTAAGAGTGTGCCATATGTCTAGTATCGCCCAGTTTGTGAGCCAGTCCGTAAGTGCCTGGGCATTAGACACGGCGGAGGTTTTATTAAGAGGGGGGAACGACCTATCCAGATCGACGTTGAGCACCAAATTGAAGTCTCCTCCCACCATCCAGGGCAGTCCAGCATAGGGGGTCAATTTTTGTGACAGACGCGCAAAAAAGGAGGATTGGTCCACATTTGGGGTGTATATAGAGCCTAGCAATACAGTCTGACCATTTAGCCGTCCTCGTACAAAGGTGTATCTACCCTCGTCGTCAATTACAGCTTCCTCATATACAAAGGGGATTCCTGCCCTCACCCAGATTAGTGTGCCTCTCGCGTGTGCGGAGTACGCAGTACCGAATATCTGCCCTCTCCAACGCCTGCGCAGTCTTTCCAGTTCTATTTGTGACATGTGCGTTTCCTGTAACAGGGCAATGCCGGCCGAATGCCTCTGGAGGTAGGAGAATATAGAGTATCGTCGCGTGGGTGTATGCATGCCGCGTATATTCCATGTTAGTACGTTAACTCGTGTCATTACAAACTTTTGTAACCACCAAGGGGATCAGGAGCAAACACTGTGTTATCAAGCATGTGCTATATGCAAGTAGCTTCGGGCTGGTCTGTCGTAACCAAACCATCGATTCAACCTTTTACATCATAACAACTGGGGCGTACTCTACGAAGATGTCCGTCCAAACTGTGTGTCTAACCATGACAGGAAAGAAAGTATTCCAGTACAGTGCCTGGTGGGGGCGTGTGTGTAGCGTGCGCTCGACTACAACATTTCCACTCCCTTCATATCCAATAGGTTTGCCATCCGGTAACCAGCCAGGTCAGTGCGTGGGTGCAAATAAGTTCAGAGTATATGTGCAATGAGTCGCGGCAGCGTGTATATGGTGGGCCTGTAGCCGGATTGCATGTCCCTGGGAGGTAATCTAACAACGTGACGCATGCGTCTAGGCAAACATCGCAACAGCTCCTCCGGTTTAAGAGTGTATCGCTGACCTTTAACCTTTTGAAGGGGCATTCCCTTCCGGTTTGCTAACTGACTAAAGCACAAGTTACTAACTTCTGTAACGATATATCTGTAAGAGACAGTAGTTAGTGACAGATTCCTTACCTTAGAATATCCCCAGGCGTCAGGCTGGATCCGGAAAGTTTTTGCGTAGCAGTACCCTTGCGCGTCGGTAGGCGGCGTCGTGCGGCTCCGCGTCCGGCGTCGGGATCGCCGGGATGACGTCGCGGGCAGTACTTAGACGCCGCCCCTGCGCGCTGACGACAGTTCTGTAAACTACTTTCCGCGCCAGGAACGCAGAGCCATGCAAGAAGCTGACATAGGTGTCTGAAAAATACTAGGGCCCTGAAAGGGATGTCCTTAACCCTAGAAATCAGTTCGCAGAACGGGGAGGATGGGTGGGGCGGTAAGGAATCTGTCACTAACTACTGTCTCTTACAGATATATCGTTACACAAGTTAGTAACTTGTGCATCTGAAAGAGACAAGTTAGTGACAGATTCCTTACCTTAGAATAGATACCCCAGCAATACCAACCCCGGTGGTGGGTCTGCGAACAAAGATCAGACAAGGAAGTCCCGGAGGACAGAACGGCCAAAGAAGCCGTCCCTCCGGACCTGGCTGTCAAGGCAGTAATGCTTGGTAAACGTGTGCAGCGAGGCCTACGTAGCTGCCTGACATATATCTTGCAGCGGAACACCGCGGCCTAAAGCCGTGGTAGCAGCCGTTGCCCTGGTGGAATGGGCACGCAGCCCAACAGGAGGCTCCTTCTTAGCCAAAGAATAGCAGGCTTTGATACACAAGGTGACCCAGCGGGAGATGGTTCTCTTGTGCACCGCCCGACCTTTTTGGCGCCCACGTAGCCAACAAAGAGCTGGTCATCCACCCGGAAGTGTTGTGTGCGGTTGATATAAAAGGAAAGCGCACGTTTTGGGTCCAGACGGTGGAGCCTCTCTTCCTCTCTGGAAGGATGCGGAGGCGGAAAGAAGGTGGGCAAAGTGATGGTCTGCCCAATGTGGAAGGCAGTAACCACCTTTGGCAAGAAGGACGGGCGCGTCCTAAGAACAACCTTGTCTGGATGGACAGACAGAAAAGGAGGTTTGCATGATAGAGCCTGGAGCTCACTCACCCGCCGAGCGGAGGTGATGGCCACCAGAAAGGCTGTCTTCAAAGTAAGAAGACGAAGGCACAAGTTACTAACTTGTGTAACGATATATCTGTAAGAGACAGTAGTTAGTGACAGATTCCTTACCTTAGAATATCCCCAGGCGTCAGGCTGGATCCGGAAAGTTTTTTGCGTAGCAGTACCCTTGCGCGTCGGTAGGCGGCGTCGTGCGGCTCCGCGTCCGTCGTCGGCGTCGTGATCGCCGGGATGATGTCGCGGGCAGTACTTAGGCGCCGCCCCTGCGCGCTGACGTCAGTTCTGTACACGACTTTCCGCGCCAGGAACGCAGAGCCATGCAAGAAGCTGACATAGGTGTCTGAAAAATACTAGGGCCCTGAAAGGGATGTCCTTAACCCTAGAAATCAGTTCGCAGAACGGGGAGGATGGGTGGGCGGTAAGGAATATGTCACTAACTACTGTCTCTTACAGATATATCGTTACACAAGTTAGTAACTTGTGCATCTGGAAAGAGACACGTTAGTGACAGATTCCTTACCTTAGAATAGATACCCCAGCAATACCAACCCCGGTGGTGGGTCTGCGAACAAAGATCAGACAAGGAAGTCCTGGAGGACAGAACGGCCAAAGAAGCCGTCCCTCCGGACCTGACTGTCAAGGCAGTAATGCTTTGTAAACGTGTGCAGCGAGGCCCACGTAGCTGCCTGACAGATAACCGGCAGCGGAACACCGCGGCCCAAGGCCGTGGTAGCAGCCGTTGCCCTGGTGGAATGGGCACGCAGCCCAACAGGAGGCTCCTTCTTAGCCAAAGAATAGCAGGCTTTGATACACAAGGTTACCCAGCGGGAGATGGTCCTCTTGTGCACCGCCCGACCTTTTTTGGCGCCCACGTAGCCAACAAAGAGCTGGTCATCCACCCGGAAGTGTTTTGTGCGGTCGATATAGAAGGAGAGCGCACGTTTTGGGTCCAGACGGTGGAGCCTCTCTTCCTCTCTGGAAGGATGCGGAGGCGGAAAGAAGGTGGGCAAAGTGATGGTCTGCCCAATGTGGAAAGCAGTAACCACCTTTGGCAAGAAGGACGGACGCGTCCGAAGAACAACCTTGTCTGGATGAACAGACAGAAAGGGAAGCTTACAAGATAGAGCCTGGAGCTCACTCACCCGCCGAGCGGAGGTGATGGCCACCAGAAAGGCTGTCTTCAGAGTCAGAAGACGAAGAGGACAGTTATGTAGAGGCTCAAAGGGAGCGCACATTAAAAAGGTAAGAACCAAGTTCAAGTCCCACTGAGGCATTACAAACGGAACAGGAGGGAAAAGGTGAGTAATGCCTTTTAAGAACCTGTTAACAACAGGGGACTTGAAAAGGGAGGGCTGATCAGGGAGCCTGAGGAAGGCCGAGATAGCACAAAG
The DNA here is from genome assembly GCA_963921515.1 of Calotriton arnoldi. Classification (NCBI taxonomy): domain Eukaryota; kingdom Metazoa; phylum Chordata; class Amphibia; order Caudata; family Salamandridae; genus Calotriton; species Calotriton arnoldi. The sequence goes on from CAWUFW010016477.1 coordinate 202,144, forward strand.
ATAACCCTTGATGGTACCCAGGGCAGAACCCTGTTGGGCCAGAGAGAGAAGGAACAGAAGGACCTCAGAAAGAGGGGCAGAAAGGGGATTCACAGCCTTTGCTGTGCACCATGCCACAAATTTGTTCCACCTGCAGGCGTATACCACCTTAGTGGAGGGACGCCTGGCTGCCAGAATCACATCACAAACTTCGGGAGGCAAGTCGAAAGGAATCAACTGCCGCCGCTCAATCTCCACGCAAGCAGGTGGAGACTGGACAGGTTCGGGTGGAGGACCGTCCCCTGCTGCTGCGACAGAAGATCCTCCCGAAGAGGCAGACGGATCGGGGATCGACGCTCATACTGAGTAGCTCGGGATACCAAACTCTTCGAGCCCAGTCCGGAGCCACAAGCATGACTTGGGCCCGGTTGCGCCGAATCTTCTTCAACACTCTGGGTAGAAGTGGTATAGGCGGAAAAGCGTACAACAGACCGCAACTCCACTCGCGACGAAAAGCGTCGCCGAGCGAGTGCCGCCTTGGAAATTCCAACGCGCAGAACTGATGACATTGCGCGTTCTCTTCGGTGGCGAATAGATCTAACCAAGGCTCTCCCCACTGTAGAAAGAGTCCTTGCGCCACTTCCGAGTGAAGACGCCATTCGTGATCCATCATGCACCTGCGGCTGAGTTCGTCCGCCCTGGCGTTCAGGGAACCTGCCAGGTGTTGAACCATCAGGAAGAAGCCCTGATGTTCCAGCCATGTCCAGAGGCGCAGAGCCTCCTGACATAGGGTCCACGACCCCACCCCGCCTTGTTTGTTGCAGTACCACATGGCGGTGGTGTTGTCTGTGAACACCTGCACTACCTTCCCTTTGACAGAGGGAAGGAATGCCTTGAGTGCAAGTCGGATCGCCCGGAGCTCCAGAAGGTTGATATGGAGCCGGGACTCCGCCGGAGACCAGAGGCCTCTGATCTCCGCCTCTCCCATGTGACCGCCCCATCCCAGAAGGGACGCGTCCGTCACGACTGTGTGCTCTGGCTGGGGAAGGGAGAGGGATCTGCCCATGACCCATTGCCGGTTCGAGAGCCACCACTGCAACTGTTTTGCAGTCCCCTCCGAGATCTGGACGTGATCGGACAGGTTGCCCTGGTGCTGCGCCCACTGGAACTTCAGGTCCCACTGCAGAGCCCGCATATGCCATCTGGCATGATCGACCAGCAGGAGGCCATGAGGCCCAGCAGCCTCAGGGTCATCCGTACCGAAACCCAGGATAGAGGCTGAAAGATCGGAATCATAGCCTGAATATCCCGGACTCGCCGTTCGGGAGGATAGGCCCGAAACTGCGTCGTGTCCAGAACTGCTCCGATGAAAAGGAGCTGTGGAGAAAGGAATCAGGTGCGACTTCGGCACATTGATGGAGAACCCCAGCGAGTGCAGGAGTTCGGCCGTAGTCTGGAGGTGGGAGACGACTGCCTGGGACGAGCCCGCCTTCAGCATCCAATCGTCGAGGTAGGGGAAGACTGGAACCCCGGCCCGGCGCAGATGAGCTGCGACCACCGCCATCACTTTCGTGAACACCCGAGGGGCACTTGTGAGGCCAAAGGGGAGCACGGTGAATTGAAAATGCTCGAGGCCCACCATGAACCGCAGGTAACGCCGGTGGGCCGGCAGGACGGGGATGTGGAAATAAGCGTCCTGCAAATCCAACGCTACCATCCAGTCTCCAGGGTCGAGGGCAGTCAAGATCTGAGCTAAGGTGAGCATCTTGAACTTCTCCTTCCGGAGGAAGCGATTGACGTTCTGGAGGTCCAAGATAGGACGCATGTCCTCCTTGTCCTTTTTGGGCACCAGAAAATAGTGGGAGTAGCAACCACGTCCTACTTCTGGGTTCGGAACGCGCTCGATGGCCCTCTTGGCCAAGAGGGCCGCAACTTCCTTCTGAAGAAGCACCAAGTGATCCCCTGACATGCGGTGGAATTGAGGTGGCATGGCTGGGGGGGGTGGTCTCGATGGGGAGGGAGTAGCCCCTTCGGACAATGTCCATGACCCACCTGTCCGAGGTGATGGCACGCCAGTGGTGAAGGTGATGGCGGACCCTGCCCCCTACTGGCGTGCTGTGCACCTGAAAGGAAGGACTAGGAGGGCTTGGAGGCCGCGGACGGGGCAGGGTTGGTGGCCTGACCCGCACGCTGGTTGCCTGACCCGCCACGGCGGGAGCCACGTCCTCGGCCACGCGAAGACGCTTGCTGCGCGGGCCGGTGGCTGGGCAGCGGACGTGACTGGGCGCCCCTTCCGTGGCCACGAAAGGGGCGAAAAGCAGATGGCTGCGGAGGGCGTACAGCAGAAAGGCCCAGGGACTTGGCCGTAGCCCGCGAGTCCTTAAAACGCTCTAGCGCATGGTCTGCCTTGTTCCCAAAAAGACCGACCCCATCAAAGGGCATGTCCATAAGAGTGTTCTGGACATCACCAGAGAAACCAGTGGTTCTCAGCCAGGCGTGACGGCGCAGCGCCACTGTCGTTGCAATTGATCTACCCGAGTCGGCGGTATCAAGGCCACATCGAATGGTGAATTTAGCCGCATCTCTTCCTTCCGCAATGGCGCGGGAAAGCAGTGTCTGGACCTCCTCAGGACACTGGGGCAAAGCTTGCGCCACCGAGTCCCACAGAGAGTGGGAATATCGGCCCAAAAGGCAAGCGGTGTTGACAGACCACAAGCCAGCACTGGAGGAAGAAAAGACCTTCTTCCCAAATTGATCCAGGCGTTTGGATTCCCTATCCGGAGGAGCGGTAGGGAAGGCGGTTTGGGAAGCAGAGGCTTGGACAACCAAGCTCTCAGGAGTGGGGTGTTGGGAGAGGAACAGGGGGTCGCCCGGAGCGGGCGATGGCGTCGGGCCACGTTCCTATCCACAGGAGCCCCTGTGGCGGGCTTGGACCAGGTGCCCAAAAGAACGTCAGAAAGTGCGTCATTAAACGGCAGCAGTGGCTCCGAGGAGGTAGCCGCCGGCTGAAGCACTTCCGTCAGGAGGTTAGTCCTGACGGCCACTGTAGGCAATTGGAGGTGTAAGGCCCCAGCTGCTCTACGCAACACCGTTGCAAAATTTGCTCCCTCCTCCGTTGCCACGGAAGGAGGAGATAGCATGCCAGGGTCAGGGGAGGTGTCCAGCCCACTGGCATCCCCAAGTTCCTCAGCCCAGTCCTGTTCGTACTCACACTGCTGTGTGAGAGGGTCCTCCAACCCCTCCCAGTCCTCTTCGTCCTCCTCAGGTTCAAAATAAGGAGAAGGAGGGACACGCAGGACCCAAGGTCTCAACGGCGTCGAGCGACGCTGGTCCGGCGCCGTGTCCGGATCCGGAGAGAACCGGGGAACGACGCCGTCCGGAGCCCTGGGCAGCGTCGGAAACGGCACCGGAGACATCGGCGCCGGCGGAGGTGTAGTTAGGTCAACCGGCGTCGATGGGGGTTGCGGCAGCACCGGAGCCGGGATCGAGGCCGGGGCCGAAGCCGGGGCCGGGACCGAGGTTGGTGTGACAGGCGCCGCCGCCGGGGAAACCCCATCAGGGCCCGCGGGGCCCGAAGGCGCACCGGGGGGAACCTTGAGGCCCGAAGAGGCGGGCCATGGCCGACAGGAATGCCTGTATCTCGGCCGGAGTCGCCCCCGAACCCGGGAAGGACGGGTAATGCGGGGGCGGCTCCACAGGCACTCCCGGAGCCGCGGGGCGGGGACGGTGCCGACAGGAGCCTTAGCCGAGTCGCGAGACCGGCGAGGCGAAGTCGTGGAGCGATGACGCTTCTTAGACTTTTTATGCTTCGACTTACCGGAGGAGTGCGAAGGCTTGGACCCCGACGACCGATGAGGATTCCGCGACCGGCCACTCGACCTCTCACGTGACTGGGGCTTGGTGTGGCGCGGAGCCGACTGCCGGACCTCGAGGAGCTTTCGAGACCGCTCTCGCAAAGCCTTCGGGCGCAAGGCCCGGCAGTCGGGGCACGACTTTGTGTCGTGGTCGCGGCCGAGACAGTAGAGACACTCTAAATGCGGGTCTGTGATCGACATCATACGACCACAGACGTCGCAGGGCTTGAAGCCGGGCATCCCTACCGACACCTTCGGAGTCGAGAAACTCGTGGAGAAAAACAGTGAAAAATCACCAAAAAGATAGTCAAAAAATTACTAGGGCACTGCTCTTCCCGGATCTGCGCTTACTGGCGCGGAAAAAGAAGAACTGACGTCAGCGCGCAGGGGCTGCGTCTAAGTACTGCCCGCGACGTCATCCCAGTGATCCCGACGACGGACGCGGAGCCGCACGACGCCGCCTACCGACGCGCAAGGGTACTGCTACGCAAAAACTTTCCGGATCCAGCCTGACGCCTGGGGATATTCTAAGGTAAGGAATCTGTCACTAACGTGTCTCTTTCAGATGAACGTATATCTGCCTTCAGGATCAGTCAACACTTCTTCGCTTATAAATGGGATACCAGTTCTCACACAGATGAGGACACCCCGTGCGTGGGCCGAGTAGGTCGTGCCATACACTTGGCCTCTCCATCTTCTGCGCAGGCGCTCTAGTTCCACTTGAGACGTGTGTCTCTTGGAGTCGTGCAATACCGGCAGCCCTGCGCTGTAAATAGGCGTATATTGAGTATCTACGTGACGCACAAGTTACTACTTGTGTAACGATATATCTGTAAGAGACATTAGTTAGTGATAGATTCCTTACCTTAGAATATCCCCAGGCGTCAGACTGGATCCGGAAAGTTTTTCGTTAGCAGTACCTCTGCGCGTCAGCAGGTGGCGTCGTGCGGCTCCGCGTCCGTCGCTGACGTTGTAAGCGCCGAGATGACGTCACGGAGACTACTTAGGCGTCACCCATGCGCGCGGATGTCAGTTCTGTACACGACTTTTCGCGCCAGGAACGCAGAGCCATGCAAGAAACTGACCATTGGTGCCATGAAACTAGGGCCCTGAAAGGGATGACCTTAACCATAGAAATGAGTTCGCAGAACGGGGAGGATGGGTGGGGCGGTAAGGAATCTATCACTAACTAATGTCTCTTACAGAAATATCGTTACACAAGTAGTAACTTGTGCATCTGAAAGAGACACGTTAGTGATAGATTTCTTACCTTAGAATAGATACCCCAGCAATACCAACCCCGGTGGAGGGTCTGCGAATGGATTACACCAGAAAGTCACGGAGAACAGAACGGCCAAAGAAGCCGTCTCTCCGGACCTGATTGTCAAGGCAGTAATGCTTGGTAAACGTGTGCAGCGAGGCCCACGTAGCTGCCTGACAAATATCCTGCAAGGGGAAGCCGCGTCCCAAGGCAGTAGTGGCTGCTGTCGCCCTGGTAGAATGGGCACACAGCCCCACAGGAGGCTCCTTCTTAGCCAACGAGTAACAGGCTTTGATGCAGAGAACGACCCACCGAGAGATGGTCTGTTTGTGCACAGCCCGACCTTTTTTGGCGCCCGCGTAGCCAACAAAGAGCTGGTCCTCCACCCGGAACTGTCGAGTGCGCTCCAGGTAGAACGAGAGCGCACGTTTTGGGTCCAGACGGTGGAGCCTCTCTTCCTCTTTTGAAGGATGCGGAGGCGGAAAGAAGGTGGGCAAAGTGATGGTCTGCCCAATGTGGAAGGGCGTGACAACCTTTGGCAAGAAAGAAGGACGGGTCCTTAAAACCACCTTGTCCGGAAGAACAGAAAGGAAAGGAGGTTTTTAAGAAAGAGCCTGGAGCTCACTCACTCTTCTGGCAGAGGTGATAGCTACCAGGAAAGCCGTCTTGAGAGTGAGAAGACACAAAGGACAGGTATGAAGGGGCTCGAAGGGAGCGCACATCAGATATGTCAAGACAAGATTTAAATCCCATTGAGGCATAATGAACGGCACGGGAGGAAACGTGTGCATAATGCCTTTCAGGAAACGGTTAACAACTGGAGATTTAAACAAGGAAGGCTGATCTGGAAGCCTGAGAAAGGCGGAGATGGTCATAAGATAACCTTTGATAGTGCCCAGAGCAGAGCCCTGCTGGGCCAAAGAAAGAAGGAACAGAAGGACTTCGGAAAGAGGGGCAGAAAGGGGATCCACAGCCTTAGCTGTGCACCATGCCACACACTTGTTCCACCTGCAGGCGTATACCGATTTAGTGGAGGGACGCCTGGCTGCCAGAATGACATCACAGACTTCGGGAGGAAGATCGAAAGCTGTCAACTGTCACCGCTCAATCTCCACGCATGGAGGTGGAGGCTGGACAGGTTCGGGTGGAGGACCGTCCCCTGCTGCTGCGACAGAAGATCCTCCCGAAAAGGCAGACGGATCGGGGTATCGAGCGCCATGTCGAGTAGCTCGGGATACCAGTATCTTCATGCCCAATCCGGAGCCACAAGAATGACTTGGGCCCGGTCGCGCCGAATCTTCTTCAGCACTCTGGGCAGAAGCGGTATAGGCGGAAAGGCGTACAACAGACCGCAACTCCACTCGCGATGAAAAGCGTCACCGAGCGAGTGCCGCCTTGGAAATTCCAACGCGCAGAACTGATGACATTGCACGTTCTCTTCGGTGGCGAATAGATCTAACCAAGGCTCTCCCCACTGCAGAAAGAGACCTTGCGCCACGTCCGAGTTCAGACGCCATTCGTGATCCATCAAGCAGCGGCGGCTGAGTTCGTCCGCCCTGGCGTTCAGAGAACCTGCCAGGTGTTGAACCACCAAGGTAATACTCTGATGTTCCAGCCATGTCCAGAGGCGCAGAGCCTCCTGACATAGGGTCCACGACCCCACCCCGCCCTGCTTGTTGCAATACCACATGGCGGTGGTGTTGTCCGTGAACACCTGCACTACACTTCCCCGGACAGAGGGAAGGAATGCCTTCAGTGCAAGTCGGATCGCCCGCAGCTCCAAAAGATTGATATGGAGCTGGGACTCCGCCGGAGACCAGAGGCCTCTGATCTCCGCCTCTCCCAAGTGGCCACCCCATCCCAGGAGGGACGCATCCGTCACCACTGTGTGCCCCGGTTGGGGAAGGGAGAGGGATCTGCCATTGACCCAATCGCGATTCGTGAGCACTGCAGAGCCCGCATATGCCATCTGGCATGTTGCACCAGCAGGCCGCAGGAGGCCATCAGGCCCAGGAGCCGGAGGGTCATCCTGACCGAAACACAGGATAGGGGCTGAAAGACCGGAATCATAGCCTGAATATCCCGGACTCGCTGCTCGGGAGGATAAACCCGAAACAGCGTCGAATCCAGAACCGCTCCGATGAAGGGGAGCTTCTGAGAGGGACTCAGGTGCGACTTCGGCACGTTGATGGAGAACCCCAGCAAATGCAGGAGGTCGGCCGTAGTCTGAAGGTGGGTGACGACTGCCTGGGGCGAGCCCGCCTTCAACAACCAGTCGTCGAGGTAGGGGAAGACTGACACCCCTGACCTGCGCAGATGAGCTGCGACCACCGTCATCACCTTCGTGAACACCCGAGGGGCGCTTGTAAGGTCGAAGGGGAGCACGGCAAACTGAAAATGCTCCCGGCCTACCATGAACCGCAGGTAACGCCGGTGGGCCGGCAGGATGGGGATGTGAAAATAGGCGTCCTGCAAGTCCAACGCTACCATCCAGTCTCCAGGGTCGAGGGCAGCCAAGGCCAGAGTCAACATCTTGAAATTCTCCTTCCGGAGGAAGCGATTGACGTTCCTGACGTCCAAGATGGGGCGCAAGCCCCCCTTGTCCTTCTTGGGGACCAGAAAGTAGTGGGAATAACAACCACTCCCTACTTCTGGCCCAGGAACACACTCAATGGCCCCCTTGGCCAAGAGGGCCGTGACTTCCTGCAGGAGAAGTGCCAAGTGGTCCCCCGACATGCGGTGGAACTGAGGTGGCATGGCTGGAGGGGGGGACCGAAAGGGAAGGGCGTAACCCTTGCAGATGATCTGCAACACCCACTTGTCCGATGTGATAGCGTGCCAGTGGGGAGATGATGGCGGATCCTGCCACCCACTGGCGTGGGGTGCCCCCAAAGCTCGGATTAGGAAGGTTTGGAGGCAGAAGCAGCGGGGGCGGAGGTGGACTGACCCCCACGCGGATTCCCAGACCCGCCCCTGCGGAAACCGCGTCCGTGGCCGCGTTGAGGCTGGTTCTGCATAGGTTTGCTGAAGGAACGTGCCTGGGCGCCCTTTCCGTGGCCACGAAAGGAACGAAAACCAGGAGTGGCTGGGCTTTTCGTGGAAAGACCTAAGGACTTGGCCGTGGCCCGCGAGTCCTTAAAACACTCCAGCGCACTGTCGGCCTTATCGCCAAACAGGCGAGTGCCATCAAAGGGCATGTCCATGAGCGAGCTTTGGACATCTGGCAAGAACCCGGTAGATCTCAACCAGGCGTGGCGATGAAGCGCCACAGTCGTAGAAATCGCTCTACCTAGTGAGTCCGCGGTGTCCAAACCACACCGAATGGCGAACTTAGCCGCATCTTTACCCTCAGCAATAGCTTGGGACAGCACAGCTTGGGTCTCCTCAGGACACTGAGGCAACACCTGTGCAACTGTATCCCACACCGCGTGGGAATAGCGGCCCAATAGGCAAGCGGTGTTCACCGACCGCAGCCCCAAGCTGGCCGAAGAGAACAACCGCTTGCCAAACTGCTCCAGCTTCTTGGAGTCCTTATCCGGCGGAGCCGTGGGGAAGGCACTCTGGGACGTCGAAGCTTGGATGACCAGTCTTTCAGGCGTAGGATGAGTGGTCAGAAAGGCAGGGTCGCCGGGCGATGACGCCTGGCGACGTTCTTATCCACAGGGGCCCCTGTGGCTGGTCGCGACCAAGTGCCCAGCAAGACGTCAGTGAGGGTGTCATTAAATGGCTACAGGGGCTCCAACGAAGTGGACGCCGTCTGCAGCACCTCAGTGAGGAGGTTAGTTTTGAGGGCCACCGTAGGGAGATCAAGGTTGAGAACCTCAGCTGCCCGACGGAGCACCATCGTGTAGGAGGCGCCCTCCTCCATGGTAGGCGGGGGAGAGGCAAACCCCGGGTCAGAGGAGACGTCGAGGTCGCTGGCATCCTCCAAATCGTCCGCCCAGTCCTGCTGAGAGTCACACTGACGAGCAAGAGGGTCCTCGGACCCCTCCCAGTCGTCCTCCACCTCCGCTGCATGTGGCACAGACCGCGGCGGCAGGGCAGGAGCCGGAGAGGGAACAAACGGAGCAAAGAACAGCGCCGGCCGGGGCCGGACCAGCGCCGTGTCCCAATGCGGATCCCAGGTAGGAGCAAAATGATCCTGGAACCTGGGCAAGGGCGGGACAAATGGCACCCACTGAGGCGGAGCCGAGGGAGGCGCTGGGGCCGGAGCGATGGACCTTGTGGCGCCGTGGCCGGAGCCGACGGCGCAGGATCCTGTGGCGCCGAAGCTGGATCCGCCGGCGGCGTCGACGGCCCAACAGGATCCTGACACGGGACCGCGGGGCCCGAGGGCGCGCCGGCGGGAGCCCGAGGCCTAAAAAGGCGGTCCATGTTAGCAAGAAACTCTTGCACCTGTGCGGGAGTCGCCGACGGACCCGGGTAAGGTGGGTAGGCCGCGGGACTCTCGAGCTCCGAAGGAGCCACAGGGGCAAAGCCCCTGTCCCCCTCGTCCGCATCCGGGGACCGACGGGGGGACGTCTGAGAGCGAACATGCTTCTTCGACTTCTTTTTGTGTCGTCTCTTACCCGAATCCGAGGGTGAAGACTTGGAGCCTGAGGAGCGATGACTGTGGCCCCGCGAGCGTTCCCTGGAACGGCCCCTGGACCGGGAACGGCGCTGGGACGAGTGCCGGACCTCCAGCAGCTTATGGTGCCACTCCCTCAAGGCCTTCGGGGCCATGGCCCGACAGTCCAGACAGGACCGGGAGTCGTGGTCGGTCTCCAGGCAGTAGAGGCAGACATCGTGGGGGTCCGCCACCGACGCACAAGTTACTTACTTGTGTAACGATATATCTGTAAGAGACAGTAGTTAGTGACAGATTCCTTACCTTAGAATATCCCCAGGCGACAGGCTGGATCCAGAAAGTTTTTGCGTAGCAGTACCCTTGCGCGTCGGTAGGCGGCGTCGTGCGGCTCCTCGTCCGTCGTCGGGACCGCCGGGATGACGTCGCGGGCAGTACTTAGACGCCGCCCCTGCGCGCTGACGTCAGTTCTGTACACGACTTTCCGCGCCAGGAACGCAGAGCCATGCAAGAAGCTGACATAGGTGTCTAAAAATACTAGGGCCCTGAAAGGGATGTCCTTAACCCTAGAAATCAGTTTGCAGAACGGGGCGGATGGGTGGGCGGTGAGGAATCTGTCACTAACTACTGTCTCTTACAGATATATCGTTACACAAGTTAGTAACTTGTGCATCTGAAAGAGACACGTTAGTGACAGATTCCTTACCTTAGAATAGATACCCCAGCAATACCAAAGCCGGTGGTGGGTCTGCGAACAAAGATCAGACAAGGAAGTCACGGAGGGCAGAGCGGCCAAAGAAGCCGTCCCTCCGGACCTGGCTGTCAAGGCAGCAATGCTTGGTAAACGTGTGCAGCGAGGCCCACGTAGCTGCCTGACATGTATCCTGCAGCGGAACACCGCGGCCTAAAGCCGTGGTAGCAGCCGTTGCCCTGGTGGAATGGGCACGCAGCCCAACAGGAGGCTCCTTCTTAGCCAAAGAATAGCAGGCTTTGATACACAAGGTGACCCAGCGGGAGATGGTTCTCTTGTGCACCGCCCGACCTTTTTTGGCGCCCACGTAGCCAACAAAGAGTTGGTCATCCACCCGGAAGTGTTGTGTGTGGTTGATATAAAAAGAAAGCGCACGTTTTGGGTCCAGACGGTGGAGCCTCTCTTCCTCTCTGGAAGGATGCGGAGGCGGAAAGAAGGTGGGCAAAGTGATGGTCTGCCCAATGTGGAAGGCAGTAACCACCTTTGGCAAGAAGGACGGACGCGTCCTAAGAACAACCTTGTCTGGATGGACAGACAGAAAGGGAGGTTTGCATGATAGAGCCTGGAGCTCACTCACCCGCCGAGCGGAGGTGATGGCCACCAGAAAGGCTGTCTTCAAAGTAAGAAGACGAAGAGGACAGTTATGTAGAGGCTCAAAGGGAGCGCACATTAAAAAGGTAAGAAGCAAGTTTAAGTCCCACTGAGGCATGACAAACGGAACAGGAGGGAAGAGGTGTGTAATGCCTTTTAGAAACCTGTTAACAACAGGGGACTTAAAAGAGAGGGCTGATCAGGGAGCCTGAGGAAGGCCGAGATCGCACAAAGATAGCCCTTGATGGTACCCAGGGCAGAACCCTGTTGGGCCAGAGAAAGAAGGAACAGAAGAACCTCAGAAAGAGGGGCAGAGAGGGGATTCACAGCCTTTGCTGTGCACCATGCCACAAACTTGTTCCACCTGCAGGCGTATACCACCTTAGTGGAGGGACGCCTGGCTGCCAGAATCACATCACAAACTTCGGGAGGCAAGTCGAAAGGAATCAACTGCCGCCGCTCAATCTCCAAGCAAGCAGGTGTAGACTGGACAGGTTCGGGTGGAGGACCGTCCCCTGCTGCTGCGACAGAAGATCCTCCCGAAGAGGCAGACGGATCGGGGGATCGACGCTCATACTGAGTAGCTCGGGATACCAAACTCTTTGAGCCCAGTCCGGAGCCACAAGAATGACTTGGGCCCGGTCGCGCCGAATCTTCTTCAACACTCTGGGTAGAAGTGGTACAGGCGGAAAGGCGTACAACAGACCGCAACTCCACTTGCGACGAAAAGCGTCGCCGAGCGAGTGCCGCCTTGGAAATTCCAACGCGCAGAACTGATGACATTGCGCGTTCTCTTCGGTGGCGAATAGATCTAACCAAGGCTCTCCCCACTGTAGAAAGAGTCCTTGCGCCACTTCCGAGTGAAGACGCCATTCGTGATCCATCATGCACCTGCGGCTGAGTTCGTCCGCCCTGGCGTTCAGGGAACCTGCCAGGTGTTGAACCATCAAGAATATGCCCTGATGTTCCAGCCATGTCCAGAGGCGCAGAGCCTCCTGACATAAGGTCCACGACCCCACCCCGCCTTGTTTGTTGCAGTACCACATGGCGGCGGTGTTGTCGGTGAACACCTGCACTACCTTCCCTTTGACAGAGGGAAGGAATGCCTTGAGTGCAAGTCGGAGCGCCCGGAGCTCTAGAAGGTTGATATGGAGCCGGGACTCCGCCGGAGACCAGAGGCCTCTGATCTCCGCCTCTCCCATGTGACCGCCCGATCCCAGAAGGGACGCGTCCGTCACAACTGTGTGCTCTGGCTGGGGAAGGGAGAGGGGTCTGCCCATGACCCATTGCCGGTTCGAGAGCCACCACTGCAACTGTTTTGCAGTCCCCTCCGAGATCTGGACGTGATCGGACAGGTTGCCCTGGTGCTGCGCCCACTGGAACTTCAGGTCCCACTGCAGAGCCCGCATATGCCATATGCAAGAAAACATACAGAGGATGTATAGGCCGAAAATGAGTCATAAATAAAAGTGGAAACCTAGTTACACAACTTAAACATGAAATGAAAAATAAAAGGTCATTGCAACAAGATCAAAAGGTCGAGCTGTGACTGTGTGGGGGAGAAAAGTGGATGGAATTGCAGACCAAGAAGCAAAACAAAATAAATACATGGTGAATGAGGTACAACAAGGGGTTTAAAGTAATAAAATTGAAAGAGCAGCCTGTAAAAGTAACAATCACGCACTATGCGGAACGTATTGGAATTACATGCAGGAGAATACGCCCAGTGTTCAAAATGAGCAGGTTCTAAGGGAGGCTGTAATCGCAAAACAATGTATACAAAAAGCTAATCAGGTGTAAGACAAACTCGGTGTACAAGGGCTCCTGAATGGAGTATAGGTCACCAAGAGTTAACAGGTGGACCTCTGAAACACGAATGGGTAAGACAAAACGCACAGTGAACGAAATGGTGATCACGAGCAAGCTCCATGGTGAGCTGGATAAGTAAGACAGAACAACATGCAGGAAATACGAAAAAAACACAGCCTAGTATGTGGCTCTATAAGAAGTAGTGGGCTGCCCTTAGTGAAGATTGTTTAATGTATATAACCAGTAGGTGATAGAGGAAAAAAGGGGGTTTAAGGTAAATACCTGAGTGGCGGTGCAAACAAGGTAGTTTCTATAGAGAGGAAAAGGGAAACAGGTAAGGAAAATGGGGTGAGCTGAGAGAGGAAAATGGTGCGTGAAGGGAAAGCTGAAGTGAACGCTTACCTAATGGCCGTTGAAAATTCCAAAACGGCAAGGAAGAGCAGTGCGGACCAAGGTAGGTGATCCACTGCCAAGTGAAAAAGAAAAGGGAGACGGATATCGCAGGGCGGCGGATGGGCCAAGGTGGACTACTGACCTGAGGGAAGACGGAAAGGGGGAATGAGGTGAAGTGCCAAGGAAGGGGGGGGGGGAAACAAGCTAGAGTACTGAGGAATCGAAGGCTTACCTATAGTAATGCTGATGAAGTCTGGGGCGACGTGTATTAGCCAGGTGCTAAGTAGCACAGGAGGAGAACTTAGATTGTGCGTTCCAGGTCAGTAATCCAGGGTGACAACGGCGGATGCGCCGGAGTACAGGAAACTGAAAAAGGGGGAGAAAAAGGTGTAAGGAGATACACCAGGGATTGTGAGCTAACAAACAGTCGGCTCGTGTAGAAGAGACTACGTGGCTTACCTGGGAGATGTGGTGTCCCTGGCGGAAAATGGTTCGGGCGGATATCCGGAAGGGGAGGGGCGGAGGCGGGGTTAAATAGGCACGGTGGAGAAAGACTAGACCGCAAATGGAAAAAGCAGGGGCAGGCCGCATAGGACGTCATGTATAGAGTAGAAACGTGTAGGAAGTAGTACTGGAAAGAGGGATGTAAGCCCCAGGTTGAAAGAAAAAGGAAAAAAGGAAAAGAGGAAAAGGGAAGGAGAAAATAACCCAGGCTGAAGGAAAGAAGGGAAAAGGGGAAGAACAAACGTACGTGAGATAAAGAGAATCCAATAGGTAGAGGATATCAAAAGGAGAAAAAGGAGAGAAAAAATTGATAGAGCATTTAAGAAATTATTATCTTACTCCTGAAACATGGAGTGCATGTCAGAAGATCGAAACAGTAATGTTAAAACTCGGAGGGAGGTAACTGAAACGTAGTGTACCATAATGAACATGTGCTCGCAGGGTGACACGCATATACAAAATCTTCATGAGTGTCACTATGAAAGCTATACTTGCATGATGCTTAGCCTAAAGCTAACAGCTAAGTGACATGAGATATGATTGAGGTGACAATAGTGGGCGCCGCTGTGACATGACGTTCACCCGAATGGTAAAGCGAAGTGACATTAGATCATAAGTTGTGACATTATAAGAGCAAAAGTGGGTGAGAATCGCACAAGGTAACTTAGGTTCAAAACTATATAATCCAATTGACAGATGGCTACTAGGTTCCTGTCTCATGACTTAGACAGAAAAGATGACAGTTCTTGATCATAGTAACACGAACGGTGCACGAGAATGTCTGGTTCATCATGTATTCCAACAGAAAATGATGAGGCTCATGGCTCGTGGAATAGTCAGTGACCAGTGATTATTCACCTAAAAAATAATGAAGCTCATGATCCGTGTTTAATCCGTGTTGCACCGTCTGAAGGCACATAATCCATGTTGCTTCCAGACGCCTGAGCCTCAATTCTCTGTTACCTCCTCTGGCAATAGTGGCAGCCACATCAAATCCGAAGAACGAGAGGCGTCTTTTGGAGGCTTGCGTGGGACAAGTGGCTACGTGTACTGCCATGGGGTATCTGGAATCCTGGCGTTGGAGTGCTCTGATGTGTTCACCAATTCGTTCTTTCAATGGTCTGATGGTGCTCCCTACATACCATAGTTTGCAGGTGCACTCTAGAATGTATATCACAAATTTGGTGTTACAATTGATGTTGCAGTTGATCAGGTATTTCTTCTTGTTGATTGCTGTGAGATTCTTGATGCCATTCTGGGCAAATCTGCAGACACCACAACAACCACATTTAAAGAAACCCAACGTGTGCGTTTTGAGCCATGAGTGACTAATGTAAGGACGAGGCACAGTAGGACCGAGTCTCGTTTTAAGAGTTCTGCCACGTCTGTAGGTGATCAGAGGTCTTGTGGTGATGACATCTTTAAGCGTAGTATCTGCTAGTAGTACACCCCAATGTTTGTTAAGACTTCTCTTTATGGCTAGACCCATGTCACTAAAATCGGTAATCAATCTCACTGGTTGATCTTGTTTGGTAACTGTGTTTTTGTCACATAATGTTTTGTGTCTCTCTAACCTTTGGATTCTTTTCTCAGCTTTATTTATGGTGCGTGCATTATAACCTCTAGCTTTGAACCTAGATTTCATATTGGAGATGCATTTCTGAAATTCAGGTTCTTCACTGCAGTTCCTTCTAGCTCTAACGAATTCCCGTAGGGTATCCCTTGAAGTTGATTAGAGGGGTGGGAACTTTCAGCATGCAGGATGGCATTGCATGACGTCTCTTTCCTATATAGTCGACTATGTAGTGTGTTAGACTTGATGTAGAGTTCCACATCGAGAAATGTGATGCTCGACTTGCTACAAACATTAGTGAACCTCATGTTCATGTCATTGGAGTTGAGATAAGTGAAAAACTCTTCTAGTTTATCTTGGGACCCTGACCAAAGTAGAAGACAGTCATCTATGTAGCGTCCCCAATAGATTATGCAGTCAACCCATGGAGCTCCCTTGATACCCCAGATCCAAATGGATTCTAGAACACCCAGGTAGAGATTGGCAAATGATGGTGAAAATTTGGAGCCCATGGCTACGCCTTTGGTCTGTTTGTACCACACATTGTCGTAGAGGAAGAAGTTATTATTGAGAATGATGTCCATCATGGCAGTTAACATGTTAGTGTGTTGCCAAAGTGTGGCTGGCCTGTTGTGTAAAAGGCTAGTGATAGCTTTAAGACCCACCTCTGGTTCAATGGTGGTGTAGAGAGAAACCACATCTAAGGTTGCTAAAGTCATATCCGGTTGCCATTGGACATCAGCCAGGATGCTCAGGATATGTTTGGTGTCCTGTATGTGTGAAGGTAAATTCTTGACCATGGGACCCAGAAAAAGGTCAACATATTGGGCAAGTCTCTCCGTGGGTCCGCCTATACCTGATACTATGGGTCTACCAGCTGGAAAGGGGCCCGGTTTGTGTATCTTGGGAAGGGTATACAGCCAAGGGAATGCAGGTCTGTGTACCTTCAAATAAAGCAGTTCCTGATCGTCAATAAGACCCAAAGCATGCCAATCAGAAAGGCATTTGTTGGTCTTAATATGGAGTGTACCAGTGGGATTTTGATTCAATTGTTCATAACAGGAGGTGTCCTCTAGTTGAGTAAGGATTTCCTTGTGGTAGTCGGTACGGTTCATAACCACGACATTCCCACCTTTGTCGGCCTCTTTGATTATTAAATCAGGATTGGAACTTAATGTTTTGAGAGCCACCCGTTCTTCTCTATGTAAGTTGTCTTTGGTCCTATGTTTTGAGTGAAGAGTTTTCTTTTCATGTTTGTCTATGTCCGTGAGAACTAAGTTGTAAAAAATATCAACGGAATTGCCCCCTGGGAGAATGGGAGTCCATCTAGACTTCGTCTTGAGACCACTATTCAGAGTGAGGTCTGTTTCAATATCCAGTTCCAGTTCCAGAAGATCTTCCATATTCATGGGAGGGTCGTCCATATCCGTAAGGGACAGGAGTAAATGAGTGTCCTGAATATCTTTGATACTTTGTACACCCAAAGAATTGTCGGTACAGATGTTCTTGATGGTTAAAAAGAGACGAAGCTGACTACAGAGAGGGACGTGTTTTTACTTTCGCCAGAAAATACGATCAGTTACTTCAGACCGCCACACCTGGTAACAAATCAATTAGACCAGACACTTCATCCATCTCATCCAGTTCCACCTCTCTCAACACCATTGCCAGCAGTGACAGTGAACCTGATAACCTAACTAACAACTTGAACAGACCTACCCTCAATAAATCATCTTTTTTACGAGAGGTCCTAACGATACGAAGGGAGAACAGGACACAACAAAGACTAGGAGTCCAAGACAGAAAACCCGTAGAGGGAAGAGGTCAGGACTCAGAAGAGTACAAGAAGAAATTAAGATCTGGGGACGGGAAAAACAAATAGATTCACAGGATCTAGGTGTACAGGTAGTTAACCTTTCCTCGCATACTCTGAACAGTGGGATGATCTCACTACTAAGCAGAGGCTTAAGTTTCAATCCACACGAACAAGGAGATACCTGTAGACACAAAATAGACCTCTTTAAATTTATTAGGAGTCTTAAGATCAGTAAACACTTCAGTAGTTTCCCAACCACCACTAAGACCATCAAGAACATCTGTACCGACAATTCTTTGGGTGTACAAAGTATCAAAGATATTCAGGACACTCATTTACTCCTGTCCCTTACGGATATGGACGACCCTCCCATGAATATGGAAGATCTTCTTCTGGAACTGGATATTGAAACAGACCTCACTCTGAATAGTGGTCTCAAGACGAAGTCTAGATGGACTCCCATTCTCCCAGGGGGCAATTCCGTTGATATTTTTTACAACTTAGTTCTCACGGACATAGACAAACATGAAAAGAAAACTCTTCACTCAAAACATAGGACCAAAGACAACTTACATAGAGAAGAACGGGTGGCTCTCAAAACATTAAGTTCCAATCCTGATTTAATAATCAAAGAGGCCGACAAAGGTGGGAATGTCGTGGTTATGAACCGTACCGACTACGACAAGGAAATCCTTACTCAACTAGAGGACACCTCCTGTTATGAACAATTGAATCAAAATCCCACTGGTACACTCATTATTAAGATCAACAAATGCCTTTCTGATTGGCATGCTTTGGGTCTTATTGACGACCAGGAACTGCTTTATTTGAAGGTACACAGACCTGCATTCCCTTGGCTGTATACCCTTCCCAAGATACACAAACCGGGCCCCTTTCCAGCTGGTAGACCCATAGTATCAGGTATAGGCGGACCCACGGAGAGACTTGCCCAATATGTTGACCTTTTTCTGGGTCCCATGGTCAAGAATTTACCTTCACACATACAGGACACCAAACATATCCTGAGCATCCTGGCTGATGTCCAATGGCAACCGGATATGACTTTAGCAACCTTAGATGTGGTTTCTCTCTACACCACCATTGAACCAGAGGTGGGTCTTAAAGCTATCACTAGCCTTTTACACAACAGGCCAGCCACACTTTGGCAACACACTAACATGTTAACTGCCATGATGGACATCATTCTCAATATTAACTTCTTCCTCTACGACAATGTGTGGTACAAACAGACCAAAGGCGTAGCCATGGGCTCCAAATTTTCACCATCATTTGCCAATCTCTACATGGGTGTTCTAGAATCCATTTGGATCTGGGGTATCAAGGGAGCTCCATGGGTTGACTGCATAATCTATTGGGGACGCTACATAGATGACTGTCTTCTACTTTGGTCAGGGTCCCAAGATAAACTAGAAGAGTTTTTCACTTATCTCAACTCCAATGACATGAACATGAGGTTCACTAATGTTTGTAGCAAGTCGAGCATCACATTTCTCGATGTGGAACTCTACATCAAGTCTAACACACTACATAGTCGACTATATAGGAAAGAGACGTCATGCAATGCCATCCTGCATGCTGAAAGTTCCCACCCCTCTAATCAACTTCAAGGGATACCCTACGGGGAATTCGTTAGAGCTAGAAGGAACTGCAGTGAAGAACCTGAATTTCAGAAATGCATCTCCAATATGAAATCTAGGTTCAAAGCTAGAGGTTATAATGCACGCACCATAAATAAAGCTGAGAAAAGAATCCAAAGGTTAGAGAGACACGAAACATTATGTGACAAAAACACAGTTACCAAACAAGATCAACCAGTGAGATTGATTACCGATTTTAGTGACATGGGTCTAGCCATAAAGAGAAGTCTTAACAAACATTGGGGTGTACTACTAGCAGATACTACGCTTAAAGATGTCATCACCACAAGACCTCTGATCACCTACAGACGTGGCAGAACTCTTAAAACGAGACTCGGTCCTACTGTGCCTCGTCCTTACATTAGTCACTCATGGCTCAAAGCACAAGTTACTAACTTGTGTAACGATATATCTGTAAGAGACAGTAGTTAGTGACAGATTCCTTACCTTAGAATATCCCCAGGCGTCAGGCTGGATCCGGAAAGTTTTTGCGTAGCAGTACCCTTGCGCGTCGGTAGGCGGCGTCGTGCGGCTCCGCGTCCGTCGTCGGCGTCGTGATCGCCGGGATGACGTCGCGGGCAGTACTTAGGCGCCGCCCCTGCGCGCTGACGTCAGTTCTGTACAGGACTTTCCGCGCCAGGAACGCAGAGCCATGCAAGAAGCTGACATAGGTGTCTGAAAAATACTAGGGCCCTGAAAGGGATGTCCTTACCCCTAGAAATCAGTTCGCAGAACGGGGAGGATGGGTGGGGCGGTAGGAATCTGTCACTAACTACTGTCTCTTACAGATATATATCGTTACACAAGTTAGTAACTTGTGCATCTGAAAGAGACACGTTAGTGACAGATTCCTTACCTTAGAATAGATACCCCAGCAATACCAACCCGGTGGTGGGTCTGCGAACAAAGATCAGACAAGGAAGTCCTGGAGGACAGAACGGCCAAAGAAGCCGTCCCTCCGGACCTGACTGTCAAGGCAGTAATGCTTTGTAAACGTGTGCAGCGAGGCCCACGTAGCTGCCTGACAGATAACCGGCAGCGGAACACCGCGGCCCAAGGCCGTGGTAGCAGCCGTTGCCCTGGTGGAATGGGCACGCAGCCCAACAGGAGGCTCCTTCTTAGCCAAAGAATAGCAGGTCTTGATGCACAAGGTAACCCAGCGGGAGATGGTCCTCTTGTGCACCGCCCGACCTTTTTGGCGCCCACGTAGCCAACAAAGAGCTGGTCATCCACCCGGAAGTGTTTTGTGCGGTCAATATAGAAGGAGAGCGCACGTTTTGGGTCCAGACGGTGGAGCCTCTCTTCCTCTCTGGAAGGATGCGGAGGCGGAAAGAAGGTGGGCAAAGTGATGGTCTGCCCAATGTGGAAAGCAGTAACCACCTTTGGCAAGAAGGACGGACGCGTCCGAAGAACAACCTTGTCTGGATGAACAGACAGAAAGGGAGGTTTGCAAGATAGAGCCTGGAGCTCACTCACCCGCCGAGCGGAGGTGATGGCCACCAGAAAGGCTGTCTTCAGAGTCAGAAGACGAAGAGGACAGTTATGTAGAGGCTCAAAGGGAGCGCACATTAAAAAGGTAAGAACCAAGTTCAAGTCCCACTGAGGCATCACAAACGGAACAGGAGGGAAGAGGTGAGTAATGCCTTTTAAGAACCTGTTAACAACAGGGGACTTGAAAAGGGAGGGCTGATCAGGGAGCCTGAGGAAGGCCGAGATAGCACAAAGATAACCCTTGATGGTACCCAGGGCAGAACCCTGTTGGGCCAGAGAGAGAAGGAACAGAAGGACCTCAGAAAGAGGGGCAGAAAGGGGATTCACAGCCTTTGCTGTGCACCATGCCACAAATTTGTTCCACCTGCAGGCGTATACCACCTTAGTGGAGGGACGCCTGGCTGCCAGAATCACATCACAAACTTCGGGAGGCAAGTCGAAAGGAATCAACTGCCGCCGCTCAATCTCCACGCAAGCAGGTGTAGACTGGACAGGTTCGGGTGGAGGACCGTCCCCTGCTGCTGCGACAGAAGATCCTCCCGAAGAGGCAGGCGGATCGGGGGATCTACGCTCATATTGAGTAGCTCGGGATACCAAACTCTTCGAGCCCAGTCCAGAGCCACAAGAATGACTTGGGCCCGGTCGTGCCGAATCTTCTTCAACACTCTGGGTAGAAGTGGTATAGGCGGAAAGGCGTACAACAGACCGCAACTCCACTCGCGACGAAAAGCGTCGCCGAGCGAGTGCCGCCTTGGAAATTCCAACGCGCAGAACTGATGACATTGCGCGCTCTCTTCGGTGGCGAATAGATCTAACCAAGGCTCTCCCCACTGTAGAAAGAGTCCTTGCGCCACTTCCGAGTGAAGACGCCATTCGTGATCCATCATGCACCTGCGGCTGAGTTCGTCCGCCCTGGCGTTCAGGGAACCTGCCAGGTGTTGAACCATCAGGAACATGCCCTGATGTTCCAGCCATGTCCAGAGGCGCAGAGCCTCCTGACAAAGGGTCCAAGACCCCACCCCGCCCTGTTTGTTGCAGTACCACATGGCGGTTGTGTTGTCTGTGAACACCTGCACTACCTTCCCCTTGACAGAGGGAAGGAATGCCTTGAGTGCAAGTCGGATCGCCCGGAGCTCCAGAATGTTGATATGGAGCCGGGACTCCGCCGGAGACCAGAGGCCTCTTATCTCCGCCTCTCCCATGTGACCGCCCCATCCCAGAAGGGACGCGTCCGTCACAACTTTATGCTCTGGCTGGGGAAGGGAGAGGGATCTGCCCATGACCCATTGCCGGTTCGAGAGCCACCACTGCAACTGTTTTGCAGTCCCCTCCGAGATCTGGACGTGATCGGACAGGTTGCCCTGGTGCTGCGCCCACTGGAACTTCAGGTCCCACTGCAGAGCCCGCATATGCCATCTGGCATGATTGACAAGCAGGATGCAGGAGGCCATGAGGCCCAGCAGCCTCAGGGTCATCCGTACCGAAACCCAGGATAAAGGCTGAAAGATCGGAATCATAGCCTGAATATCCCGGACTCGCCGTTCGGGAGGATAGGCCCGAAACTGCGTCGTGTCCAGAACTGCTCCGATGAAAAGGAGCTGTGGAGAAGGAATCAGATGCGACTTCGGCACATTGATGGAGAACCCCAGCGAGTGCAGGAGTTCGGCCGTAGTCTGGAGGTGGGAGACGACTGCCTGGGACGAGCCCGCCTTCAGCAGCCAGTCGTCGAGGTAGGGGAAGACTGAAACCCCTGCCCGGCGCAGATGAGCTGCGACCACCGCCATCACTTTCGTAAACACCCGAGGGGCACTGGTAAGGCCAAAGGGGAGCACGGTGAACTGAAAATGCTCGGGGCCTACCGTGAACCGAAGGTAACGCCGGTGGGCCGGCAGGACAGGGATGTGGAAATATGCGTCCTGCAAGTCCAACGCTACCAACCAGTCTCCAGGGTCGAGGGCAGTCAAGACCTGAGCTAGGGTGAGCATCTTGAACTTCTCCTTCCGGAGGAAGCGATTGACGTTCCGGAGGTCCAAGATAGGACGCATGTCCTCCTTGTCCTTTTGGGCACCAGGAAGTAGTGGGAGTAGCAACCACGCCCTACTTCTGGGGTCGGAACATGCTCGATGGCCCTGTTGGCCAAGAGGGCCGTGACTTCCTTCTGCAGAAGTACCAAGTGATCCCCTGACATGCGGTGGAATTGAGGTGGCATGGCTGGGGGGTGGTCTCGAAGGGGAGGGAGTAGCCCCTTCGGACAATGTCCAAGACCCACCTGTCCGAGGTGATGGTACGCCAGTGGGGAAGGTGATGGCGGACCCTGCTCCCTACTGGCGTGCTGTGCACCTGAAAGGAGGGACTAGGAGGGCTTGGAGGCCGCGGACGGGTTGGAGGTGGTGGCCTGACCCGCGCGCTGGTTGCCCGATACGCCACGGCAGAATCCACGTCCTCGGCCACGCGAAGACGCCTGCTGCGCGGGCCGGTGGCTGGGCTGCTGACGTGAAGGGGCGCCCCTACCGTGGCCACGAGAGGGGCGAAAAGCAGAAGTCAGCGGAGGGCGTGTAGCAGAAAGGCCCAGGGACTTGGCAGTAGCCCGTGAGTCCTTAAAGCGCTCCAACGCATGGTCTGCTTTGGACCCAAAAAGACCAACTCCATCAAAGGGCATGTCCATGAGAGTATTCTGGACATCCCCTGAAAAACCAGTGGTTCTCAGCCAGGCGTGTCGTCGCAGCGCCACCGTCGTTGCAATAGACCTGCCCAGCGAGTCGGCGGTATCAAGGCCACATCGTATCGTGTATTTGGCCGCATCCCTTCCTTCCGCAATGGCGCGGGAAAGCAGTGTCTGGACCTCCTCAGAACACTGGGGCAAAACAGTCGCCACCGAATCCCACAAGGAGTGGGTATATCGGCCCAAAAGACAAGCGGTGTTGATGGACCGCAAGCCAGCACTGGAGGAAGAAAAACCCTTCTTCCCAAATTGATCCAGGCGTTTGGATTCCCTATCCGGAGGGGCGGTAGGGAAGGCGGTTTGGGAAGCGGAGGCTTGGACAACCAAGCTCTCAGGAGTGGGGTGGACAGAGAGAAACAGGGGGTCGCCCGGAGCTGGGCGATGGCGTCGGGACACGTTCCTATCCACAGGAGCCCCTGTGTTGGGCTTGGACCAGGCGCCCAAAAGAACGTCAGTGAGGGCGTCGTTAAACGGCAGCACAGTCTCCGTAGAGGAGGCTGCCGGCTGAAGCACCTCTGTCAAGATATTAGTCTTGACCGCCACAGTAGGGAGTTGGAGACGCAAGGCCCCAGCCGCCCTACGCAACACCGTTGCAAAATTGGCTCCCTCCTCCGTAGCCACGGGAGGAGACAGCATGCCAGTGTCAGGGGAAGTATCGAGACCACTGGCATCCCCTAGACCCTCTGTCCAGTCCTCATCGTACTAACACTGTTGTGTCAGAGGGTTATCAGACCCCTCCCAGTCCTCCTGGTCCTCCTCTGGTTCAAAATAAGGAGGAGGAGGGACATTTGGGACCCAAGGTCCCATCGGCGCCGGAACCGGCGTCGAGCGACGTCGGTCCGGGTCCATGTCCGGAGCCGGAAGGAACTGGGGACGACGCCGCCCGGAGCCCCAGGCGGCGTCGAGAACGGCACCGGAGACATCGGCGGAGGTGTCGTTAGGTCGACCGGCGTCGATGGGGGTTGTGGAGCCGGGATAGAGGTCGGGGCCGGAGCCGGGATCGAGGCTGGAGGCACGGGCGACGCCGGGGCCGGAGCCGTCGGCGACGCCGGAGCACCCCAAAAGGGCCCGCGGGGCCCGAAGGCGCACCGGAGGGACCTTGAGGCCCGAAGAGGCGGGCCATGGCCGACAGGAATTCCTGTACTTGGGCCGGATCCGCCCCCGAACCCGGGAAGGACGGGTATTGCGGGGGCGACTCCATAGGCATGTCCGGGGCCGCGGGGACGGTGCCGGGAGGGGCCTCAGCCGAGTCGCGAGAACGGCGAGGCGAAGTCCTAGAGCGACGATGCTTTTTGGACTTTTTGTGTTTGGACTTACCGGACGAAGAAGACTTCGATGCCGACGACCGGTGTGGACTCCGCGATCGACCCCTGGACCTCTCACGCGACCGGGGCTTGCGCGGAGCCGAATGCCGGGCCTTGAGGAGCTTTCGAGACCGCTCTAGCAAAGCTTTCGGGTTGAGGGCCCGGCAGTCGGAACAAGACTCTGTGTCGTGGCCTCGGCCGAGGCAGAAGAGACACTCCCGATGCGGGTCTGTGATGGACATCATCCGAGCACAGGCGCCGCAACGTTTAAACCCGGGCATCCCTACGACACCTTGAAGTCGATTCGAAGAAAAACAGTGAAAAAATTCACCAAAAAAGTTAGTCAAAAAATGACTAGGGCACTGCTCTTCCCGGATCTGCGCTTGCTGGCGCGGAAAAAGAAGAACTGACGTCAGCGCGCAGGGGCGGCGCCTAAGTACTGCCCGCAACGTCATCCCGGCGATCACGATGCCGACAACGGACGCGGAGCCGCACGACGCCGCCTACCGACGCGCAAGGGTACTGCTACGCAAAAACTTTCCGGATCCAGCCTGACGCCTGGGGATATTCTAAGGTAAGGAATCTGTCACTAACGTGTCTCTTTCAGATACGCACACGTTGGGTTTCTTTAAATGTGGTTGTTGTGGTGTCTGCAGATTTGCCCAGAATGGCATCAAGAATCTCACAGCAATCAACAAGAAGAAATACCTGATCAACTGCAACATCAATTGTAACACCAAATTTGTGATATTCATTCTAGAGTGCACCTGCAAACTATGGTATGTAGGGAGCACCATCAGACCATTGAAAGAACGAATTGGTGAACACATCAGAGCACTCCAACGCCAGGATTCCAGATACCCCATGGCAGTACACGTAGCCACTTGTCCCACGCAAGCCTCCAAAAGACGCCTCTCGTTCTTCGGATTTGATGTGGCTGCCACTAACGCCAGAGGAGGTAACAGAGAATTGAGGCTCAGGCGTCTGGAAGCAACATGGATTATGTGCCTTCAGACGGTGCAACACGGATTAAACACGGATCATGAGCTTCATTATTTTTTAGGTGAATAATCACTGGTCACTGACTATTCCACGAGCCATGAGCCTCATCATTTTCTGTTGGAATACATGATGAACCAGACATTCTCGTGCACCGTTCGTGTTACTATGATCAAGAACTGTCATCTTTTCTGTCTAAGTCATGAGACAGGAACCTAGTAGCCATCTGTCAATTGGATTATATAGTTTTGAACCTAAGTTACCTTGTGCGATTCTCACCCACTTTTGCTCTTATAATGTCACAACTTATGATCTAATGTCACTTCGCTTTACCATTCGGGTGAACGTCATGTCACAGCGGCGCCCACTATTGTCACCTCAATCATATCTCATGTCACTTAGCTGTTAGCTTTAGGCTAAGCATCATGCAAGTATAGCTTTCATAGTGTCACTCATGAAGATTTTGTATATGCGTGTCACCCTGCGAGCACATGTTCATTATGGTACACTACGTTTCAGTTACCTCCCTCCGAGTTTTAACATTATTGTTTCGATCTTCTGACATGCACTCCATGTTTCAGGAGTAAGATAATAATTTCTTAAATGCTCTATCAATTTTTTCTCTCCTTTTTCTCCTTTTGATATCCTCTACCTATTGGATTCTCTTTATCTCACGTACGTTTGTTCTTCCCCTTTTCCCTTCTTTCCTTCAGCCTGGGTTATTTTCTCCTTCCCTTTTCCTCTTTTCCTTTTTCTTTCAACCTGGGGCTTACATCCCTCTTTCCAGTACTACTTCCTACACGTTTCTACTCTATACATGACGTCCTATGCGGCCTGCCCCTGCTTTTTCCATTTGCGGTCTAGTCTTTCTCCACCGTGCCTATTTAACCCCGCCTCCGCCCCTCCCCTTCCGGATATCCGCCCGAACCATTTTCCGCCAGGGACACCACATCTCCCAGGTAAGCCACGTAGTCTCTTCTACACGAGCCGACTGTTTGTTAGCTCACAATCCCTGGTGTATCTCCTTACACCTTTTTCTCCCCCCTTTTTCAGTTTCCTGTACTCCGGCGCATCCGCCGTTGTCACCCTGGATTACTGACCTGGAACGCACAATCTAAGTTCTCCTCCTGTGCTACTTAGCACCTGGCTAATACACGTCGCCCCAGACTTCATCAGCATTACTGTAGGTAAGCCTTCGATTCCTCGGTACTCTAGCTTGTGTTTCCCCCCCTCCCCCCTTCCTTGGCACTTCACCTCATTCCCCCTTTCCGTCTTCCCTCAGGTCAGTAGTCCACCTTGGCCCATCCGCCGCCCTGCGATATCCGTCTCCCTTTTCTTTTTCACCTGGCAGTGGATCACCTACCTTGGTCCGCACTGCTCTTCCTTGCCGTTTTGGAATTTTCAACGGCCATTAGATAAGCGTTCACTTCAGCTTTCCCTTCACGCACCATTTTCCTCTCTCAGCTCACCCCATTTTCCTTACCTGTTTCCCTTTTCCTCTCTATAGAAACTACCTTGTTTGCACCGCCACTCAGGTATTTACCTTAAACCCCCTTTTTCCTCTATCACCTACTGGTTATATACATTAAACAATCTTCACTAAGGGCAGCCCACTACTTCTTATAGAGCCAGATACTAGGCTGTGTTTTTTTTCGTATTTCCTGCATGTTGTTCTGTCTTACTTATCCAGCTCACCATGGAGCTTGCTCGTGATCACCATTTCGTTCACTGTGCGTTTTGTCTTACCCATTCGTGTTTCAGAGGTCCACCTGTTAACTCTTGGTGACCTATACTCCATTCAGGAGCCCTTGTACACCGAGTTTGTCTTACACCTGATTAGCTTTTTGTATACATTGTTTTGCGATTACAGCCTCCCTTAGAACCTGCTCATTTTGAACACTGGGCGTATTCTCCTGCATGTAATTCCAATTCGTTCCGCATAGTGCGTGATTGTTACTTTTACAGGCTGCTCTTTCAATTTTATTACTTTAAACCCCTTGTTGTACCTCATTCACCATGTATTTATTTTGTTTCGCTTCTTGGTCTGCAATTCCATCCACTTTTCTCCCCCACACAGTCACAGCTCGACCTTTTGATCTTGTTGCAATGACCTTTTATTTTTCATTTCATGTTTAAGTTGTGTAACTAGGTTTCCACTTTTATTTATGACTCTCATTTTCGGCCTATACATCCTCTGTATGTTTTCTTGCCAGTTTATTTTATGTTTTGTATCCCCCCCAGCCCTGAAGAGTCACGGGTTACTACCCCTTTGTGACGAAACACGTGTCGGCTGGTTGTTTTTGCTTTGGCTGGTTGCTTTTGCTTTGTTACTATATTAAACACCTATGATTATCATTCTGGTGTAGACCTTCTACATTTCAACAGTTTGAGACATTTCTTCTAGTATTATACCCTCATTACGTGTGCCCAGGACCGTACCTACTTCACTTGTGGTGGCCTGACCCGCACGCTGGTTGCCCGAACCGCCACGGCGGTATCCACGTCCTCGGCCACACGAAGACGCTTGCTGCGCGGGCCGGTGGCTGGGCAGCTGACGTGACTGGGCGCCCCTTCCGTGGCCACGAAAGGGGCGAAAAGCAGAGGTGAGCGGAGGGCGTACAACAGAAAGGCCCAGGGACTTGGCAGTAGCCCGTGAGTCCTTAAACCGCTCCAGCGCATGGTCTGCCTTTGAACCAAAAAGACCGACTCCATCAAAGGGCATGTCCATGAGTGTATTCTGGACATCACCAGAGAAACCAGTTGTTCTCAGCCAGGCGTGGCGACGTAGCGCCACCATCGTCGCAAGCGATCTGCCCAGCGAGTCAGCGGTATCAAGGCCACAACGGATGGTGTATTTAGCCGCATCTCGCCCTTCCGCAATGGCGCGGGTAAGCAGTGTCTGGACCTCCTCAGAACACTGCGGCAAAACAGCCGCCACCGAATCCCACAGGGAGTGGGTATATCGGCCCAAAAGGCAAGCGGTGTTGACGGACCGCAAGCCAGCACTGGAGGAAGAAAAAGCCTTCTTCCCAAATTGGTCCAGGCATTTGGATTCCCTATCCGGAGGGCGGTAGGGAAGGCGGTTTGGGAGGCAGAGGCTTAGACAACCAAGCTCTCGGGGGTGGGATGTTGGGAGAGAAACAAGGGGTCGCCCGGAGCAGGGCGATGGCGTCGGGCCACGTTCCTATCCACAGGAGCCCCTGTGGTGGGTTTGGACCAGGCACCCAAAGAACGTCAGTGAGTGCATCATTAAACGGCAGCACAGTCTCCGAGGAGGAAGCCGCCGGCTGAAGCACTTCTGTCAGGAGGTTAGTCCTGACGGCCACAGTAGGCAACTGGAGATGTAAGGCCCCAGCTGCTCTACGCAACACCGTTGCAAAATTAGCTCCCTCCTCCGTAGCCACGGGAGGAGACAGCATGCCAGTGTCAGGGGAGGTGTCTAGACCACTGGCATCCCCAAGTTCCTCAGCCCAGTCCGGATCATACTCACACTGTTGTGTGAGAGGGTCCTCAGATCCCTCCCAGCTCTCCTGGTCCTCCTCTTGTTCAAAATATGGAGGAGGAGGGACATTTGGGACCCAAGGTCTCATTGGCGCCGGAGCCGGCGTCGAGCGACGTCGGTCCGGCTCCATGTCCGGAGCCGGAGAGAACCGGGGAACGACGCCGTCCGGGGCCCCGGACGGCGTCAGGAACGGCACGGGGGACATCGGCGTGGTTAGGTCAACCGGCGTCGATGGGGGTTGCGGCACCACCGGAGCCGGGGCCGGAGCCGAGATGAAGGCTGGTGGGACAAGCGGCGCCGGGACCGGAGTCGACGGCGGCGCCGGGGCAACCCCATCAGGGCCCGCGGGGCCCGAAGGCGCACCGGAGGGGCCTGAAGGCCCGAAGAGGCGGGCCATGGCCGACAGGAATTCCTGTATTTCGGCCGGAGTCGCCCCCGAACCCGGAAAGGACGGGTAATGCGGGGCGGCTCTACAGGCATATCCGGGGCCGCGGGGGACGGTGCCGACTGGGGCCTCAGTCGAGTCGCGAGACCGGCGAGGCGAAGTCTTAGAGCGATGACGCTTCTTAGACTTTTTGTGCTTCGACTTACCCGAGGAGCGCGAAGACTTGGACTCCGACGACCGGCGGGGACTCCGCGACCGGCCCCTCGACCTCTCCCGGGACCGGGGCTTGGTGCGGCGCGGAGCCGACTGCCGAACCTCGAGTAGCTTTCGAGACCGCTCTCGCAAAGCCTTCGGATGAAGTTTCCGGCAGACAGGGCACGACTTCGTGTCGTGGTCTCGGCCGAGACAGAAGAGACACTCGAGATGCGGGTCCGTGATCGACATCATGCGACCACAGGCTCCGCATGGCTTGAAGCCGGGCATCCCTACGACACCTAGGAGTCGTGAAGACTCGATGAAGAAACAGTGAAAAAATTCACAAAAAAGGTTAGTCAAAAATTGACTAGGGCACTGCTCTTCCCGGATCTGCGCTTACTGGCGCGGAAAAAGAAGAACTGACGTCAGCGCACAGGGGCGGCGTCTAAGTACTGCCCGCGACGTCATCCGGGCGATCACGACGCCGACGACGGACGCGTAGCCGCACGACGCCGCCTACCGACGCGCAAGGGTACTGCTACGCAAAAACTTTCCGGATCCAGCCTGACGCCTGGGGATATTCTAAGGTAAGGAATCTGTCACCAACGTGTCTCTTTCAGATTGTTGCAGTAGCACATGGCGGTGGTGTTGTCCGTGAACACCTGCACTACTCTTCCCCGGACAGAGGGAAGGAATGCCTTCAGTGCAAGACGAATCACCCGGAGCTCCAGAAGGTTGATGTGGAGCCCGGACTCCGCCGGAGACCAGAGGCCTCTGATCTCCGCCTCTCCCATGTGGCCGCCCCATCCCAGAAGGGACGCGTCCGTCACCACAGTGTGGTCTGGTTGGGGAAGGGAGAGGAATCTGCCATTGACCCAATCGTGGTTCGTGAGCCACCACTGCAGTTGACGTGCAGTGCCCTCCGAGATCTGGACGCAATCGGACAGATTCCCCTGATGCTGCACCCACTGGAACTTCAGGTCCCACTGCAGAGCCCACATATGCCACCTGGCATGATCGACCAGCAGGATGCAGGAGGCCATGAGGCCCAGCAGCCTCAGAGTCATTCTGACCGAAACCCGGGATAGAGGCGGAAAGATCGGAATCAGACTGAATATCCCGGACTCGCTGTTCGAGAGGATAGACCCGAAACCGCGTCGTGTCCAGAACCGCTCCGATGAAGAGGAGCTTCTGAGAGGGAATCAGGTGTGACTTCGGCACATTGATGGAGAACCCCAGCGAATGCAGGAGGTCGGCCGTAGTCTGGAGGTGGGAGACAACTGCCTGGGGCGAGCCCGCCTTCAACAGCCAGTCGTCGAGATAGGGGAAGACTGAAACCCCCGATCTGCACATATGAGCTGCGACCACCGCCATCACTTTCGTGAACACCCGAGGGGCGCTGGTAAGGCCAAAGGGGAGCACGGTAAATTGAAAATGCCTGTGGCCTACCGTGAACCGTAGGTAACGCCGGTGGGCCGGCAGGACGGGGATGTGAAAATAAGCGTCCTGCAAGTCCAACGTTACCATCCAGTCTTGCGGGTCGAGGGCAGACAAGTCCTGAGCGAGCGTCAACATCATGAACTTCTCCTTCCGGAGGAAGCGGTTGACGTTCCTGAGATCCAAGATAGGACGCAGGCCCTTGTCCTTCTTGGGGACCAGAAAGTAGTGGGAGTAGCAACCATGACCTACTTCTGGGACAGGAACGCGCTCGATGGCTCCCTTGGCCAAGAGTGCCAAAACTTCCTGTTGGAAAAGGCCCAGGTGATCCTCCGACATGCGGTGGTATTGAGGTGGCATGGCTGGAGAGGTAGTCTCGAAGGGGAGGGAGTAGCCCCTTCGGACTATTTGCAAAACCCACCTGTCCGACGTGATGGTGCGCCAGTGGGGGAGGTGATGGCGAATCCTGCCGCCCACTGGCGTTTGATGGGCCTGAAAGGTCGGACTAGGAGGGTTTGGAGGCTGCTGCGGAGGGGGGGGGTGTTGGTGGACTGGCCCGCCCGCTGGCCCCCGGAACCACGACGGTTGTTTCCACGTCCCCGGCCGCGCAAAGGTTGGGTAACTTGCTGCGGCCTGTGGCTCTGGGCGGGACATAGCGGGGCACCCCTTACGTAGCCACGAAAGGGGCGAAAAGCAGACTGCGCAGGGCAGGTGGAGAGGCCCAAGGACTTGGCCGTAGCCCGGGAGTCCTTGAAACGCTCTAGAGCGATGTCTGCTTTGTCTCCAAGAAGGCGACGGCCATCAAAAGGCACGTCCATCAAGGTGTTCTGGACATCCCCTGAAAAGCCAGTCGACCTCATCCAGGCGTAACGACTTAGTGCTACCGACGTTGAAATGGTCCTGCCCAGAGAGTCGGCTGTATCCAGCCCACAACGTATGGCAAACTTCGCTGCATCCCTCCCGGCGGCAACAGCCTGGGAGAGCACTGCCCGGGCCTCCTCCGGACACTGAGGCAGCACCTGCGCCACCGTATCCCACACCGAGTGGGAATAACGGCTCAAGAGACATGCGGTCTTTACCGACCGCAGTCCTAAGCTAGCGGAAGAGAACATTTTCTTCCCAAGGTGGTCCAGCTTCTTGGATTCCCTTTCCGGGGGAGCGGTAGGGAATGCGCTTTTGGAAGTGGAGGCTTGGACTACCAAGCTCTCCGGGGTGGGGTGTTGGGAGAGGAAAGTGGGGTCGGCCGGGCGGTGGCATCGGGCCGACCCCGGCCTCCGTGTTGGGCCTGGACCCCGTGCCTAAAAGGACATCGGTGAGGGACTCATTGAACGGCAGCAAGGGCTCAGAAGAGCTCGCAGCCGGCTGAAGCACCTCTGTCAGGAGGTTAGTCCTGACCGCCACCGTAGGAAGCTCTAGGTTGAGAGCCTCGGCCGCCCTACGCAACACCACTGCGTTTGACGCTCCCTCCTTCGTAGCCACGGTAGGAGACAACATGCAAAGGTCAGGGGAGGTGTCCAAACCACTGGCATCCCCCAGTTCCTCTCTCCAGTCCTGTTCACTGTCCAACTGGTCAGTCAAAGGGTCACCTGACCCCTTCCCAGTCCTCCTCCTCATCCTCTGGGTGCCATTCTGGTTGAAAAGGGACCCCAGTAGTGAACAGGGGCACAAAAACCCCTTGCGGCGCCGGATCCGGCTCCACGTCTGGGGTCGACGCGGGCCAGGGGGCCGACCGGCGTCGAACGATGTAGTGGTGCCGGTGGAAGCGGCGCCGGTGGAGGTGTAATGAAGTCAACCGGAACCGATCCGGATCCAGGCCTGGATCCAAGGGGGGCCTGCGGCGCCGGAGCTGATGGCGGAGAAAGCCTAGGACCCCCCAACCGAGTCCGCGGGGCCCGAAGGAGCGCCGGCGGGTTTGGTCCGCCCAAAGATGGCATGCATCGCCTCGTAGAACATACGAAGCTGGGCAGGAGTCGCTCCGGGTCCCGGAAAGGGAGAGAAACGCGGAGTCGACTCGTCGGGCTCAGAGCACGGAGCCGCGGGAGGGGCACCACCCGCGTCCCTCGACGGAGCGCCCGCCCGACGAGGGGTAGTCGAAGGGTGACGGTGCTTCTTCGACTTCTTCTTATGCTTCGACTTACCCGGTCCCTCGACCTCCCTCGCGACCGGGACCTCGAACGGCGCGGAGCCGACTGCCGGTGCTCAAGCAGCTTTCGGGACCGCTCCCGCAAAGGTTCGGTGCCATCGACCGGCAATCGGAGTACGACTTGGGGTCGTGGTTGCGCTCCAGGCAGAAGAGACACACGCGGTGCGGATCTGTCACCGACATCATCCGATGACAGGAACCTCATGGCTTGAAGCCGGGCATCCCTCGTGCACCTTAGGAGTCGAACACTCGAAAAAGAAGTCGACAAAAGTCGAGAAAAAGTCAGTCAAAACATGACTGGCGGTACCGCTCTTCCCGGATCTGCGCTGGCTGGCGCGGAAAAAGAAAGAACCGACGTCAGCGCACAAGGGCGACTTCTAAGTATTTACCGCAACGTCATCCGGCGACCACGACGCCGGACGCGGAGCAGACCGACGCCACCTTCCGACGCGCAGAGGTACTGCTGACGAAAAAACTTTCCGGATCCAGTCTGACACCTGGGGGTAATTCTAAGGTAAGGAATCTATAACTAACGTGTTTCTTTCAGATGTTCAGCTTCTTCATGTGGGTGCCTCACCCCGTGTTTGTTAAGTTAACAGCGGCAGTTGAATGGTCTGCCTATTGTTATGTTGCTAATGTTCCACCATTGCATCTTCCTGTGTTCTCTTTCTGTTACAAACACTAAATCCTCTTAACTAGCTGTTGCCTGTGACTAGTATCTTTGCAGCCACTACTGGATCAGTCTTAAGTGGAGTCTGGCATTCTGTATGAACAGTATACATGATGCCATCATAACCATTAGTTTCCCCACCGTCCCGTCAGAGTTTGCCCCTTCTGGTAGAGGCAACATTGTTGTTTGAATTATATTCTCGAAGGAGAAGGCTCTTTCCTATCTTGAGTCTAGTCTGCCCTCCAGGACTTTTTTTTTCCTTCGTGGTTCAGTGGACGATTTTCCTCATTGATGAAAAACCCCAGGCTGTACAGTGTTTCCATGACCTTGGCTGTATTGTCTTTGCACTGCTGGTATGACGACTTATATCAGCTAGTCATCGAGGCAAGGGCGGTCGTGATTTCACCTTCTTAGGTGTGCTGCTACAGCAACCAAGTATTTTGTGAATACTTTGGGTGCAGATTTTATCCTGAATGGCAAAACGTGATCTGGTAGTGTACAGTTTCTACTACGAATCTTAAGAATTTTCTGTGCCTCTTGTTCATTGGCATGTGTAGATATATGTCCTTGAGGTCTATTGTTGTCATATAATCCCCCTTTTTGAGGAGTAGGATTACTTCCTCCAGTGCTGTCATCTTGAATTTTTGTGTCTTGATGCACCTGTTGAGGGACCGAAGGTCTAAAAAAGTCTTAAGGACGTCTGGTTTTGGTACTAGGTAGTAGACAGAGTACACTGCTTAGCCCCTTTCGGGTTATAAGACTCTTTTTTATAGCTTTTTTTGCCCAGCAGGTCGGGGACTTTCCGTCTCAGGTATACAATGTCCTTTGTGGTTCCACCCTTGATAAGTGAGGTATAGTGTGCACAGAGTCCAGTGGATCCCCAAAGGTAGGCAGAGGTAAAGTTAGATAGCACCTCACTCTCTATTTGTGGTAGTGTGGTCGAGCAGTAAGGCAGTATCAGAGGACAGTGTTAAGCATTTGTTGTACCCACTCAATCAGCAAATGATTTCACACACTCAAAGACTGAACTTCAGACCAATTGGTTTTGTATAAAAATATTTTAGTTATTTTATTTCCTAGAACCAAGCAAGCCTGGCACAGGTAAGTTGATAAATACTTTGCAGTAAATATACAGTTTGAAATGCAGTTGTAAATGTACTTTGAAATGGTTACAGTTTGAATTACTGGTAATGCAATACTGTGAAATGCTGTACATATACTTTGTATCGATTTTGCAATAAGAATTACAGGTAAGTTACTTTTACGTTACTTTTGAGATTACTTTTTCTACTCAGTGTGGGACATTTCCTAGAGAAAAGGCAAGTAAAATCAGTTTTGCACAATTGTTATTTTTCAGGTTTCCATACAAATCAACACCACACTAAGAACATTTTTTCTGAGAAAAACAGTCAATGGATTCCTATGGAGAGAAATGAAGTTAACGGTTATCAGGTAAGTAATCGGTCTTTGGAGTTGAGCTTCTGGGGTTAGAACAAGGGTTCCCCCAGGGTCAAGGATGCACTCTCGTTACACCCTCAGCGGCACTAGGGCGGCCGGGTGCAGAGTGCCGAGGCCCAATGTTATCCAATGGGAGATAGGGGGCCTCCGGTTGGTGGCTGCTGGCGAGCAGGCCACAAGGTTGTGGGAGCCAAGCTCCTGGTGTTGGGCTCAGGGCAAAAGGGGATCCTGTTTAGCACAAAAAGTGCAGTGGCGGCTGGGTGCAGGGTGCTGGTTTGGCGTCGGGTGCCCTGTTGTTTTCAATGGGGATTTTCGGTTTTGGTTTTCAGCTGCAGACTCAGGTCCAGGAAGACTTCCAGGAGGAACCAACAGCTGGGCAGGTAAGTTGGAGGGCTCGGGGACGTAGGTGCACCTCGGGTTCTGTTCTCCAGTGCGCAGGGCGGCTGGATGCAGGGGTGTCTTTTGAGGTCGGATTTCACCTTACCGGGCCACTCGTGGTTGGGTGGGGGGGTCTCCGTGCAGAGGCTGCAGGCGACGTTGGGGAGTCCTGGAGGGGTCAACCCACGGTGGACTCGGACTCTGGAGCGCTGGGGGACCTCGCTGGGACAGGTGGGCCACTCGAACTCGGGCCGTAGGCAACGGGTGCAGTGATGGTTCCAGGCGTCGGGTTTCTTTTTCCTCAGCAGGCTCGCAGTCTTTCTTTGGGGTTTCTTCTGAACAGAACTGCTGTTCACAGGAGATCCGGTCTTTCTTGAAGGCAGTCAGTCCTCCCAGGGGTTCTGGAGGTCGCTGGCTGCAGGACAAGACAATTTTTGGCACAGGATCTCTGGAAACTGCAGACGGGCCGGTAGGGCTGGGGCCCAAGTCAGTTGTTCTCTGCAGTCTCCTCTGCTGGGCGTCTTCTTTCGTCCTTTTTTAGGTCTCGCCTGAGCCAGCGCATGCGCTGCACTGTCGAGAGTTTTAGTAAGCGGGTTTTGGAAGTGCAAACAGTGGCTTTTGCTGGCGACTAGCCTGCGTTCACGCGAGCGTGCACGATCAGGCGCCATATGGCTTCCCTCGCCATCTGGACGCTCGCGTGAACGCAAGCTGGTCGCCAGCAAAAGCCACTGTTTGCACTTCGAAAACCCGCTTTCTCACGATTACTTTCACGGCCGCGCCAGTTTCACGGCCGCGCGGCCAATGCTTGTTCCTTTTATCCTATGCCCCAAGCTCCTCAGTTGCTCCCCTGCTCTCGTTTCCTTATCTTTCTCCTCCGCCATCCACCATACTGTGATGACTTCTCCTTCGACTCGCTCCTTCTTTCCTCTCTGCTCCGCCGATCATAGCTAAGTTCGTCACTGCTCAAAAATGACAAAAGGAAATTGTCCCGACTTAGCTGCTCATGGAGCGTGGAGTTTATTGGACAGTGCCTCTTTGCATTTCATAAGTAATGTATCTCTGAAATGGCCTATTTAAATTTTTAAAGACTGTTCTTTTCCCCTCGGTATGAGCTGCAGGCATGGTCATGTTTTGTATTTGGCAGTGAGATCGACCTGCCCTTTGTGTTGGACTGCTGTTGGTTGTTTCGCTTCTCGGGTACTTTCAAGCGATGGACTACTCAGCAGGACTGCCCCCTTCCAATGCGGCGGTTGTTTGTAGAGGAGGATAGTTCTGGTAATATCCTGCACTGGATCAGTGGGAAGGCACGTTCACAAACTTATCCTGAAAGGCAGTATTTCTAACTGTTCTCGACTCTTCCCATGTATTTTTGCAGACTGAAGGAAATACATGAGTTCTGTTTCAGCAGGGTGGGTCAGACGTTCAGGTTGAACTGTCCAGGTATCCTCTTTTGTGAATTTTCTTTCCAATTCACCTCCAAAGTTCATGGAAGTTCGAGTCAGCTCTATAGATGTGCCCGGACTGGACCAGAAGCTTGTTTTTTTTTTTAAAAGCATTCACCCTGACTTGCTCCGAGAGCGCCATCGTAAACAAGGCTGTCCTTATCTTGTCACGTTAGATGGCGCTGTTAGAAGTGGACCTCGTAAAGTGACTTCAAAGGCAAACCACTTCTCAAAACAGCAGAGATCGTTCCTTCTATCCTTTCTATTGACCCGCATTCGGCATCCCTGTTCTTGGCAGGAAGGAGCTATTGAAGCAATAAACTAACAGCTGAAGCCACAGTTGGCACGGTTTGCTATTTTTAACTAACGGCGCATTCACTTTTTGAAAATAAACTAGTATGGCAAACTTTTTGAATGTTGACCACACGAAAAAGGTGTTTAATTATTTTGAGGCAAAATGAAGAAACATAGCAAACCTTTCGCCTCATATCGTACCCCTGTTGTTTACAATTGTTTCCTGAGCTAGGAAAGGGGTGGGTCAGGACTGCATATGCGGTTGTTTACTACAGCTCTTGAGTGCAGCCGGGCTCCGCTGCTTCTCTGAAGGCCAGTTATTCATTATTTCCCCCTACTGGTTTATTCTGCCAAATGTATGTTCTTCATGTGGGGATGTGTGCCATTGTATGAATGGTACGCACTGTCTCAACAACATTAACATTGCCAATAGATTGCTGAGACATATTGACTTTTTATTTTTAACTTATACCCACGTGTTTCTTCTCATCCTATGCTTCTCCCCTCCCCATAAGCCCCCCGTCCACATTTTTTCCACCCCCCTTCCAGATTTATTCTCCACTCCCTCAGACCCTCCTGTACCTGTTTCTTCCCCCCCTTCCCAGTCTCCATTTCTTCTCCCTCTCCCACCCGCCTAAAGGGAAAATAAAGCACTATGAAGCAGCCAGCACTGGCCGCTTTATAGTGCTTTTTTTTTTTTATCATCCCGTTATCCACCCCCACCTCTGCCCTGTACCCAACCACTGGACTTTAAACACTATTGAAGAGTAACTTAGATGTTCAGTAATTCCGTGTCACTTCAGAACAAAACCTACCACAATTCCTTTCCTTCCCACAGGATGCAGCACATATAATAACAAGCATTGGCATAACCAATAGGTCTCGCCTTTGGGACCTTATAAGTATTTAGTTATGCAGCACAATACCCTTGGTGCAACAACATCAACTGTTGCATGAGTAAACACTTATAAGGTCCCAAAGGCGAGACCTATTGGCTATGCCAATGCTGGTCTTCTTAGGTTGCGGGAATCTGCCTTCTTGGTTCAGGGCTGCCCCCTAAATACTGTATTTAGGGGGCGTTTTAGGGGTCTCGAGGTCAGTAGCCAATGGGCTACTGACCTTAGGGTGACTACACCCTTGGTGTGCTCACCCCACGTGGGGGAGTGAGCACAATCCCTAATCCTGATTGGGGAGTGCCTGCCATCTGCAAGATGGCGGGCACTGAAGAGTGGGCTTCACCTCGCCTCCCCAACCTGAGGGGTGGAGTTGGCAGAGGTGGGCACACCTTCTGGGCTGGCTATTTTTTCCTACCTGTCTTCCCGCCGAAAAGGAGGGGAGACAGGAAGGGGGCATGCTCCTGATAGCAGGAGAGGCTGGGGGTCGCATTACAAAGGCCGCTAGGCCTTTGAAGCTCCCCTGCCACAGATGGCTCTTCCTGGCCTGGGGGAGGTGTGAACACCTCCGCCCAGGAAAGGCTTGGTTTCTGGCCTCAGGGAGTCCAGAAACATGTCTTGTGGTGGCAGGCTGGTGTGTACCAGTCAGGGAACCCACCAGAGGCTGGTCGTTTTTCAGGGGGCATCTCTAAGATGCCCTCTGTGTGCATTTTTCATTAAATCCCACACTGGCATCAGTGTGGGTTTAATGTGCTGAGAAGTTTGATACCAAACTTCTCAGTTTTCAGTGTAGCCATTATGGTGCTGTGGAGTTCGTAATGACAAGCTCCCAGCACCATATACTCTTAATGGCAGCACTGCACTTACAATGTCTAAGAAAGGACTTAGACACTGTAGGGGTACAGGGCTCATGCACCCGTACCCTCACTACTGGCATAGGGCACCCAGCTAGAGGGGTGACTGATCTATGCCAGGGCAGTGGGTTGTAGGCATGGCACACGGGGATGTGTGCCATGTCGACTCTTCACTTTGTTCTGCACCAAATCACGCAGCCTGCAAAGGCAGTGTGTGTGTGTGTGTGTGTGTGTGTGTGTGTGTGTGTGTGTGTAAAGGTACAGGGCCTCTAAAGGTGCACAATAAGTGCTGCAGCCCTTAGAGGTCTTCCCTGGTCACAGTGCCCTGGGTACCTGTGGTACCATTTACCAGGGGCTGACCTGTGGCCAGAGATGCCAATTGGGTTAGGTTTGGGGAAAGAACACAGGCCCTGGGAACCTGATTGGCAGGGACCCAGGGCACATCAAGTCAAAGTGCATCAGTGGTCTGGCGAAAAGTGGGGGGGTAACTGCAACAGAAAGCCACTTTCCTACATTGTCCTTCTCAATCATTAAAAGAGACTCATTCCTCCTGTGAAAGCCATGTTCACCAGAGGCGCTTGCACCTACTGCTTAAACAATAATACATTTCGCCAGAAGTGCCTCCTGAGAGTTGTTATGGTGCAGAGTTGTTTGCTGGAGGTATCGGCAGGCCTGAAGCGCTGATTTTTGTCAGGTGTTGATAATGGTGTTCCCCTCCTGGATGAAAGCCATGACTCTTCTTTTGACATTGTTCTGGGAGGTGTTGCTGGAGACTCAATCTCCGCTCACTGGCTGGTGGGCATTGGAGTTTGCGATACTCCTTTGGTCAGCTGTAGACACAACAATGGAGTTGGCAGGGACTGTACCCCTGATGTAAGCACAATCTTATGCTGAAGGTCTGTAGTTTTTCTCCATACGTGGAGTGACTGCCTTTGCTGTTGCCTGGTCTCTGAAAGTTTCCCTTTTCTGGTCCAGCATACTTAGGAGCATTGGCTCTTCCATTCAAAGGCAGCAGAGTTTCCATCAAGAAATAAGATTTCCCTTGCCCCCCTTTCAGCCTGATGCCATAGGGGTCTGCCGCTGGCTAGACTTACAATGCATTATATATTGAAATGTCATCTGGTGGGGAGGGCCTCGAAGGACAGGTATCTGTAGCCTTCACTGGAGAGTCTGCATCAATATTCTGCTCCTCTGTCTGCCCTGGTGATGCCAGTAGCTCCCGCTGTGGTTCAACTGGTTTTTCCTTTGAGGGGTTAAGTAGGATCCCAGCTCCCGTTAAGGAGTCATTACACTCCTCCTTCCTTTAGATTAAAGCCTTATTCTCTGCCTCAAGGCATCTCTTCTTCCGTTCAAGGGTACTTCGACCACAGGGGGCTTATTTTTTGGCACCGAAGTCTCTCCCTCGCAGATCATCTTCTCCCTCCTGGGATCGTGATCACCTTTTAGCATTGAGGCAGGTTCTGAAGGCTTGTCTCCTTTGAGTTTGGATCAGAGGGGCTCTCTGGGCTTGTGTTTGCCTTCCACAGATGTGGTCTTGGAAGTAGATGTAGACTTTTGGTGTTTAGACTCAGACACCTACAGCGCTTTCCCCAATTGCCCATGCAGTACCTTTTGTTTACAGCCTTGGACTTCCTTCGGTTATGGTATTTTCGGTGCTGTCTCAATCTTGGCATCAGATTCTTGTCTTGCATCATCTTTGCTGTAGACCTCCTCTCTGCTGGGGATGCGCCTGTCTGGCCAAGCCATTGAGTAGTGCTCCCACCTTTATTTACCTCTGGCCTTGAATGTCTCTGGCTGGATCTCAGTGCAGGCTTTGCAGCCCTCCGATATGTGGTCTTCTGGGAGACACAAGTGGCAGACCTAATAACTGTCACTCTGCGTAAACTTGTGGTGGCATTTAGGGCATAAACTGAATGGCGTGTCCTCCTTACTAAAAATGGAGGGACATAACACCAAATGGTCGCCTATAATGCCCGCAAACCCCCTCCCCCCCCAAAAAACCTAAAACAAAAAAATAAACAGTAAGCAGGACCTAACCACGAGATGGTGGAATCATTGCACAGAATGTGTATTCAGAAAGATTCACTATGCAAAACATCTTTCTAATGTGGCACAACGTCAATAAAAATAATTGCTCCATTCAGCCCACAAGCTTGCCTATTCTTGAACTTGTTCCACTCCTGGATCAGAGAATCTTTACCGTCATTTTGAGGGGTTGACTTGGATCCTTCATTTGCTGACATGATTGGGGGGCGGCCTTATTTATTTTTCTTGCTGCATTGCCTGGGTGTGCATTGCTTCTCCTTACTACACTCCACTCTTGCTTTACTTTTCATTTTTTAACATTTTGATTTTGTGAGAGTCTACCAGCTGCTCACTGAAGCCAGGACATTTGATTTGGCCCCCGTGCCATCATCTTCCCTTCATCTTCATTTTTTTAAAATTGATTTTCTTTTCTTTCTTTTTTTTTTCATGTGTTCAGCAGTTCAATTCTGCTGGTGAGCTGCATGCTTTTTGGCCCCCTCTTTAATTTTTTCCATGCAGTCATATTCCCTCTATCTGCTGCTTTTTTAAATGATTTTTAAATGATTTTTTTTGTAAGGGCTTGACAGCTGCATTATTCTTCTACTGTGAAGCAACAATCTAATACATCATTTCAAGATGGCAATAAACATCCTGTCCTGGAATGACAAATTAAGAACAAACTGGGAAAAAACCTACATGGCCTCCACGTAAGTATGCACACTGCAGCAGTCTTGGAATGATTTTTCTAAATACTTAAGAAAATAACATTCCAAGACGGCCACTATATATGCATGTGCATAATGGTCATCTCATTTGCTTAAAAACAATCTTTCCATGATCGCTGCAATCCATGCGCATGCAGTGGCCGACTTGTGATTTTATTTTTCTAATTAATTTATCCTTCTAAGATAGTGGAAGGCCATCTTGGAGCAGTATAAAAAAAAAAAAAATACTCACAAGCATAGAACTGGCCAATAGAGTTCATGGGCAAGACCTACTGGCTTTGCTATTGCTTGCTAGTTCTCTTTTGGTGAAGGGACACCCATTACCATGCTAGAAGTGTCGATATTGCTGGTACAACACAGTTTTCAAACTGAGTTTTATTGACATAAGTCTTGGTATTTTCTAAAGAATATGAGGGGGATAAGTGGATTATGCAATATATATTTCATTGCTAAGTACACACATGTATGATAGGTATCCAGTTAACTCATTTTGCATTTTAAATAAATCATTTCAAAATGTTTGCTCTTGCTATTCTTTTCCCCCCACTCCACCTTACGCAGTCTCCCAGTCTTCTAAAATCAATATTTTCTAAAGCAGCATTATGTCAATCAATGATCTGAAATAACATTTTATTTTTATATACATTGCAAATAAATTAGGGCGTGAAAATATTTTATTTAATTAAGTGAATTCATGTATATCCCAAATGGGTCTAGCAGCTATCAGAGTTTCCTAATTTTGCTAAATGTATCCCTGGCATTGTTGTTCACCCACAACTGATTTTCTCACTAGTGCTAGGTGGCACTAAAGAAACTAAATAGATGCTTTTCCTTGCAAAAATGTAAAAGGGGAGTGAAAGTCACAATTTTAAC
Source organism: Calotriton arnoldi (assembly GCA_963921515.1). NCBI lineage: Eukaryota > Metazoa > Chordata > Amphibia > Caudata > Salamandridae > Calotriton > Calotriton arnoldi. The sequence goes on from CAWUFW010016477.1 coordinate 244,687, forward strand.
ATGAAAACTAACCAGCAGAAAACGTATGAATTACAGAAAGTAATTATAGTATATGTTAGAATTATAAGCAATTCAGGAGAAAGAATTTCCAACCCTGAAAACCTCTCATATAAATGTGGAAAATTCAAAGTTACAAAGGTTTTTTTCAGAGGGTGAAGAATGGTTCAATTTTTCCATACTATGTAAGCTGAAGTTAAAGTCAAGAACAAAAGATCCTGAATATGTTATAGCACAAACATACAATGCAAATGAAAGACATCAGTAGAACATACCTTTCCCGTTAATAGAAGAATCCTCATTTCCTCTGTAATGCAACTCTTGTTACTGCATGATTCCTAGTTGAGAAAATTGAAGTGATTACGTTCCACTGTAGAAATTATGCATGATTCACACTAAATTGGGTTAACAATGTTGACATGCAAACATTCTGGCATTCAAGTAGTTTTATGCTCCAGGTGTCATCTCAATTTCAAAGTAGACATATTGTGTACTGAAGATGGTCCTTATTTGGACTTCTAGCACATGTGAAAACATTTCAGGAATAATTTCCTAAGTATACATTTTTATTTGTATTAATGACCATTATCGCTAGAATTTTCATGTGGTTCACTGTTCAACTAGTTTAACAAACAACACACTTATCTGCAGTTTAAAAAGGTTCAAGTTCATGATGGACAAGCTTAGTAAGAAGGTATACAGCATGTTTTTAAATGTATTATTAGTAGGCTACCAGGAGTTATTCCTACAGTGCACTGCAAATATTTTCATTCATATATTACCTTGTTGAAGCGGTCAAGCACACGAAGGACACTGCAGCATTTATTTTTTCACCTATCAATCTCGGTTTTTGAAGGCAGTTCTATGCCTTTCCTACCATGTGAAAATACAACCCTGTTTTACCCTCCAAAAAGTTCCACTTACTGTACTTGACCCCCAGCCTGTAGGCGTCTGTTTACGATAAAGTGTGTAAGACTACACATACAGGTTGCAGCTTGTAAATTATTAGCTCCAGGGTGCTACCTAGGAAAGTGGCAAAAGCATCGCAGTCCATAGAGCTTTTTCTGGACACATTAAATGAACTGTAGCACAAGTTACTAACTTGTGTAACGATATATCTGTAAGAGACAGTAGTTAGTGACAGATTCCTTACCTTAGAATATCCCCAGGCGTCAGGCTGGATCCGGAAAGTTTTTTGCGTAGCAGTACCCTTGCGCGTCGGTAGGCGTAGTCGTGCGGCTCCGCGTCCGTCGTCGGCGTCGTGGTCGCCGGGATGACGTCGCGGGCAGTACTTAGACGCCGCCGCTGCGCGCTGACGTCAGTTCTGTACACGACTTTCCACGCCAGGAACGCAGAGCCATGCAAGAAGCTGACATAGGTGTCTGAAAAATACTAGGGCCCTGAAAGGGATGTCCTTAACCCTAGAAATCAGTTAGCAGAACGGGGAGGATGGGTGGGGCGGTAAGGAATCTGTCACTAACTACTGTCTCTTACAGATATATCGTTACACAAGTTAGTAACTTGTGCATCTGAAAGAGACACGTTAGTGACAGATTCCTTACCTTAGAATAGATACCCCAGCAATACCAACACCGGTGGTGGGTCTGCGAACAAAGATCAGACAAGGAAGTCCTGGAGGACAGAACGGCCAAAGAAGCCGTCCCTCCGGACCTGACTGTCAAGGCAGTAATGCTTTGTAAACGTGTGCAGCGAGGCCCACGTAGCTGCCTGACAGATATCCTGCAGCGGAACACCGCGGCCCAAAGCCGTGGTAGCAGCCGTTGCCCTGGTGGAATGGGCACGCAGCCCAACAGGAGGCTCCTTCTTAGCCAAAGAATAGCAGGCTTTGATACACAAGGTTACCCAGCGGGAGATGGTTCTCTTGTGCACCGCCCGACCTTTTTTGGCGCCCACGTAGCCAACAAAGAGCTGGTCATCCACCCGGAAATGGCGTGTGCGGTCGATGTAAAAGGAAAGCGCACGTTTTGGGTCCAGACGGTGGAGCCTCTCTTCCTCTCTGGAAGGATGCGGAGGCGGAAAGAAGGTGGGCAAAGTGATGGTCTGCCCAATGTGGAAGGCAGTAACCACCTTTGGCAAGAAGGACGGACGCGTCCTAAGAACAACCTTGTCTGGATGGACAGACAGAAAGGGAGGTTTACATGATAGAGCCTGGAGCGCACTCACCCGCCGAGCGGAGGTGACGGCCACTAGAAAGGCAGTCTTCAGAGTCAGAAGACGAAGAGGACAGTTATGTAGAGGCTCAAAGGGAGCGCACATAAGAAAGGTAAGAACCAAGTTCAAGTCCCACTGAGGCATCACAAAGGGAACAGGAGGGAAGAGGTGTGTAATGCCTTTTAGAAACCTGTTAACAACAGGGGACTTGAAAAGGGAGGGCTGATCAGGAAGCCTGAGGAAGGCCGAGATGGCACAAAGATAGCCCTTGATGGTACCCAGGGCAGAACCCTGTTGGGCTAGGGAAAGAAGGAACAGGAGAACCTCAGAGAGAGGGGCAGAACGGGGATTCACAGCCTTTGCTGTGCACCATGCCACAAACTTGTTCCACCTGCAGGCGTATACCACCTTAGTGGAGGGACGCCTGGCTGCCAGAATCACATCACAAACTTCGGGAGGCAAGTCGAAAGGAATCAACTGCCGCCGCTCAATCTCCACGCAAGCAGGTGGAGGCTGGACAGGTTCGGGTGGAGGACCGTCCCCTGCTGCTGCGACAGAAGATCCTCCCGAAGAGGCAGACGGATCGGGGATCTACGCTCATACTGAGTAGCTCGGGATACCAAACTCTTCGAGCCCAGTCCGGAGCAACGAGAATGACTTGGGCCCGGTCGTGCCGAATCTTCTTCAACACTCTGGGTAGAAGTGGTATAGGCGGAAAGGCGTACAATAGACCGCAACTCCACTCGTGACGAAAGCGTCGCCGAGCGAGTGCTGCCTTGGAAATTCCAACGCGCAGAACTGATGACATTGCGCGTTCTCTTCGGTGGCGAATAGATCTAACCAAGGCTCTCCCCACTGTAGAAAGAGTCCTTGCGCCACTTCCGAGTGAAGACGCCATTCGTGATCCATCATGCACCTGCGGCTGAGTTCGTCCGCCCTGGCGTTCAGGGAACCTGCCAAGTGTTGAACCATCAGGAACATGCCCTGATGTTCCAGCCATGTCCAGAGGCGCAGAGCCTCCTGACAAAGGGTCCACGACCCCACCCCGCCTTGTTTGTTGCAATACCACATGGCGGTGGTGTTGTCTGTGAACACCTGCACTACCTTCCCTTTGACAGAGGGAAGGAATGCCTTGAGTGCAAGTCGGATCGCCCGGAGCTCCAGAAGGTTGATATGGAGCCGGGACTCCGCCGGAGACCAGAGGTCTCTGATCTCCGCTTCTCCCATGTGACCGCCCCATCCCAGAAGGGACGCGTCCGTCACAACTGTGTGCTCTGGCTGGGGAAGGGAGAGGGATCTGCCCATGACCCATTGCCGGTTCCAGAGCCACCACTGCAACTGTAGTGCAGTCCCCTCCGAGATCTGGACGTGATCGGACAGGTTGCCCTGGTGCTGCGCCCACTGGAACTTCAGGTCCCACTGCAGAGCCCGCATATGCCATATGGCATGATTGACCAGCAGGATGCAGGAGGCCATGAGGCCCAGCAGCCTCAGGGTCATCCGTACCGAAACCCAGGATAAAGGCTGAAAGATCGGAATCATAGCCCGAATATCCCGGACTTGCCGTTCGGGAGGATAGGCCCGAAACTGCGTCGTGTCCAGAACTGCTCCGATGAAAAGGAGCTGTGGAGAAGGAATCAGATGCGACTTTGGCACATTGATGGAGAACCCCAGCGAGTGCAGGAGTTCGGCCGTAGTCTGGAGGTGGGAGACGACTGCCTGGGACGAGCCCGCCTTCAGCAACCAGTCGTCGAGGTAGGGGAAGACTGGAACCCCTGCGCGGCGCAGATGAGCTGCGACCACCGCCATCACTTTCGTGAACACCCGAGGGGCGCTTGTCAGGCCAAAGGGGAGCACGGTGAACTGAAAATGCTCGAGGCCTACCGTGAACCGCAGGTATCGCCGGTGGGCCGGCAGGACGGGGATGTGAAAATAAGCATCCTGCAAGTCCAACGCTACCAACCAGTCTCCAGGGTCGAGGGCAGTCAAGACCTGAGCTAGGGTGAGCATCTTGAACTTCTCCTTCCGGAGGAAGCGATTGACGTTCCGGAGGTCCAAGATAGGATGCATGTCCTCCTTGTCCTTTTTGGGCACCAGGAAGTAGTGGGAGTAGCAACCACGCCCTACTTCTGGGGTCGGAACATGCTCGATGGCCCTCTTGGCCAAGAGGGCCGTGACTTCCTTCTGCAGAAGTACCAAGTGATCCCCTGACATGCGGTGGAATTGAGGTGGCATGGCTGGGGGGTGGTCTCGAAGGGGAGGGAGTAGCCCCTTCGGACAATGTCCAAGACCCACCTGTCCGAGGTGATGGGACGCCAGTGGTGAAGGTGATGGCGGACCCTGCCCCTACTGGCGTGCTGTGCACCGGAAAGGAGGGACTAGGAGGGCTTGGAGGCCGCGGACGGGTTGGAGGTGGTGGCCTGACCCGCACGCTGGTTGCCCGAACCGCCACGGCGGTATCCACGTCCTCGGCCACGCGTAGACGCTTGCTGTGCGGGCCGGTGGCTGGGCAGCTGACGTGACTGGGCGACCCTTCCCTGGCCACGATAGGGGCGAAAAGCAGAAGTCAGCGGAGGGCGTGTAGCAGAAAGGCCCAGGGACTTTGCAGTAGCCCGCGAGTCCTTAAAGCGCTCCAACGCATGGTCTGCTTTGGACCCAAAAAGACCGACTCCATCAAAGGGCATGTCCATGAGAGTATTCTGGACATCCCCTGAAAAACCAGTGGTTCTCAGCCAGGCGTGGCGTCGTAGCGCCACCGTCGTTGCAATAGACCTGCCCAGCGAGTCGGCGGTATCAAGGCCACATCGAATTGTATATTTGGCCGCATCCCTTCCTTCCGCAATGGCGCGGGAAAGCAGTGTCTGGACCTCCTCAGAACACTGGGGCAAAACATCCGCCACCGAATCCCACAAGGAGTGGGTATATCGGCCCAAAAGGCAAGCGGTGTTGACGGACCGCAAGCCAGCACTGGAGGAAGAAAAACCCTTCTTCCCAAATTGATCCAGGCGTTTGGATTCCCTATCCGGAGGGGCGGTAGGGAAGGCGGTTTGGGAAGCGGAGGCTTGGACAACCAAGCTCTCAGGGGTGGGGTGGACAGAGAGAAACAGGGGTCGCCCGGAGCTGGGCGATGGCGTCGGGACACGTTCCTATCCACAGGAGCCCCTGTGTTGGGCTTGGACCAGGCGCCCAAAAGAACGTCAGTGAGGGCGTCGTTAAACGGCAGCACAGTCTCCGAAGAGGAGGCTGCCGGCTGAAGCACCTCTGCCAAGAGATTAACCTTGACCGCCACAGCAGGGAGTTGGAGATGTAAGGCTCCAGCTGCCCTACGCAACACCGTTGCAAAGTTTGCTCCCTCCTCCGTAGCCACGGGAGGAGACAGCATGCCAGTGTCAGGGGAAGTATCTAGACCACTAGCATCCCCTAGACCCTCTGTCCAGTCCTCATCGTACTGACACTGCTGTGTCAGAGGGTCATCAGACCCCTCCCAGTCCTCCTGGTCCTCCTCAGGTTCAAAATAAGGGGGAGGAGGGACATTTGGGACCCAAGGTCTCATCAGCGCCGGAACCGGCGTCGAGCGACGTCGGTCCGGGTCCATGTCCGGAGCCGGAAGGAACTGGGGAACGACGCCGCTCGGAGCCCCAGGCGGCGTCGAGAACGGCACCGGAGACATCGGGCGCCGGCGGAGGTGTCGTTAGGTCGACCGGCGTCGATGGGGGTTGTGGAGCCGGGATCGAGGCCGGGGCCTAAGCCGGAGCCGGGATCGAGGCTGGAGGCACGGGCGACGCCGGGGCCGTCGGCGACGCCGGAGCAACCCCATCAGGGCCCGCGGGGCCCGAAGGCGCACCGGAGGGGCCTGGAGGCCCGAAGAGGCGGGCCATGGCCGACAGGAATTCCTGCACTTTGGCCGGATCCGCCCCCGAACCCGGGAAGGGCGGGTATGGCGGGGGCGACTCCACAGGCATGTCCGGGGCCGCGGGGACGGTGCCGGGAGGGGCCTCAGCCGAGTCGCGAGACCGGCGAGGCGAAGTCCTAGAGCGATGATGCTTTTTGGACTTTTTGTGTTTCGACTTACCGGACGAAGAAGACTTCGATGCCGACGACCGGTGTGGACTCCGCGATCGACCCCTGAACCTCTCACGCGACCAGGGCTTCCGCGGAGCCGAATGCCGGGCCTCGAGGAGCTTTCGAGACCGCTCTCGCAAAGCTTTCGGGTTGAGGGCCTGGCAGTCGGTACAAGACTCCGTGTCGTGGCCTCGGCCGAGGCAGAAGAGACACTCCCAATGCGGGTCGGTGACGGACATCATCCGAGCACAGGCGCCGCAACGTTTGAAACCGGGCATCCCTACGACACCTTGATAGAAAAACAGTGAAAAAATTCACCAAAAAGTATGGTCAAAAATGACCAGGGCACTGCTCTTCCCGGATCTGCGCTTGCTGGCGCGGAAAAGAAGAACTGACGTCAGCGCGCAGGGGCGGCGCCTAAGTACTGCCCGCGACGTCATCCCGGCGATCACGACGCCGACGACGGACGCGGAGCCGCACGGCGCCGCCTACCGACGCGCAAGGGTACTGCTACGCAAAAACTTTCCGGATCCAGCCTGACGCCTGGGGATATTCTAAGGTAAGGAATCTGTCACTAACGTGTCTCTTTCAGATTCTGTCTCTTCTGAACGCACATGTGATTTGCGCCATAGGGCGAGACTTAAATCTCCGGATAGGTTTCAGATCCCTGATACGCGTTCTCCTCGTTCTTCACAGGCACAGACAACTTCGCAAGCCAGTGGAGGGGATCGCCAGGATAGAGGAAGGGGTCGAGAGGCTCCCCAGGGACGAGATCAACCTCCACAACAGGTCAGAGGGAAAGCAGAAGACTTTCAACGCTCTCGTCCACAATTTCAGAAGAAGAAAGTTGCCGCTGTAACAGCGAAATATGCCACAGACGGTGAGAACGAGACTCCTGAATTGGACGTGGGCAGTAACCCTCCTAGACAGCGCCGCGGAAGTTACCATAGTGCGGGAGGCGCTACGTCCTCATATGGAGGTGACAGCAACTGAAACATTCATTACTGTTGAAACGGCAGACACCAGAGTGGCACCCCCGGACAGACTATTTAATATTGTCATCCAAATTGAAGGTGATATACAGAGTGTAATAAAAGGGATATTTTGGGAAAATCTGACCTCTTCATACGACATTTTGTTAGCTGAGGCGGACTGGCCACCCCCATTCGTACTTGCTGCGCGTAAAGGGGAGGAGGCAATCCTTCCGAGCTTTTCTCGACATGTCCCAAAGGACAAAGCGGAGGCTCTTGCAGCTGAGTGGGCTGTGTCCCTGGCTCCTGCGTTATACTGTAACCACGTGGGTTGGGATGAAGATTCTCCCCCCCATGAGATACCTTTACGGTCCCTACCGCAGCCACAACCCCAATATCCCATTAAAAGTGAAGCCAAAGGCCCCGTTTCTGAAATTCTGACGCAATTAGAATATCAGGGAGTAATAGAAACATGCGTATCACCCATGAATAATCCCCTTTTCTCAGTTTCTAAACCAGACGGAACGTACCGCCTAGTATTGGATTACCGGCATTTGAACTCTCATTGTCGGACCTTTGCGGTGCAAAATACCCACAGTTCTGCGCTTGTAGACAGTCTTGTTCGTAAAAAATATAAAACGACACTTGACCTATCCAATGGATTTTACACGCACAACTTAGCCACGGAGTGTAGCCAATGGAGCGCTTTTACCTCCGGTGGTAAACAGTTCAAATTAAGGCGACTCTCTATGGGCTATAAACACAGTCCAGGAGTGTTCGCTGCCCGTGTTGTCTCTTTGTTAGACGGCATAGACCCAGATGCATGTTCGTACGTCGATGATATTTACCTGACCGACGATGAGTTATACCCGCATCTTTCCAGAGTGGACCGCATTATTCTCGAGTTTGCGGTATTAGGTTATAAGTTTAACTTTGCCAAATCACACATTGCTGAATTAACAGTTTTGTTTTTGGGCTATGAGCTCAACAACGAAGGTAAGGGCTTAGCCCCTCACTTCTTGGAAAAATGTGCACTTTTGTGCCCTCCCACTACTCTGAAAAAACTTCAGTCTTTGCTGGGTTTCTTGAACTTCGGGCGTACTTATATTCCCGAATACGCCCAGCGTATCAAGCCATTGTATGCCTTGATACAACCAGATTTTTCGAAGTCTTGCTGGCTTCCGGAGCATACCTCCATTCTGCAGTCACTGCAGACAGACCTTCTTGAGTCTAAGTACCTGTTGACGCGTGATAACCACACAAACCTGGTGATTAGAATAATTCCGGGTACAGTGGGTTTCACGTATTTAACCTTTAACGAGGGTGACACAGTACCAATCGCATACAAGTCACATCAGTACACGTCGGCAGAACTGCGCTTTTCATCTGTGGAGAAAGTTCTAACTGCAGTGCAAATGGCGATTCTGAAGGAGCGCGCACTGGCACAGGGTAAGCGCATTCTACTGGTAACACCCTATCCTGCTCTAGAAGCAGTGACAAAGGCAAGTGTACCGAATTCTAAAGCTTCGCATCCCCGTTGGATACAATGGGCAACTTCTTTGACGTCTCCGGATGTCACATTCATTTTCGATGCTTCTCTACAGACTCAGGAGTTTTTACAGTATGAATTCGTACATCCTCCTCCTCTATCTATACTGCCGCTTGAGGATTACGACTGTGTGATCTACACCGATGGTTCGGCACAACCGGCCACGGGGTCCAAGCATGCTTATTCAGCCGCATGTGCTATTGTTGCAGGTACTTTTGTGAACGGAGAGTTCAAGTCAACCGTAGTGCATACTCAAACACTCGGGGACAGTACTGCGCAATTGGCCGAGCTGCGAGCATTGGTGCTTGCGCTTGAATTCGTAAATCCGGATGTGACCACACTTATTGTATGCGATTCTTATTACTGTGTTCAATCAAACAATGACCATCTATTCTTTTGGTCACAAAACGACTATAGAGACGCTAAAGCTAGCACAATCAAGCATAAGATGCTTTGGGTTCGGGTGGCAGAATTGAGACAACGTTTGCCACTCACACAAGTTGTTCACACCCTAGGCCATCAGCGGGTGGGCGCACACGCTGTTGGTAACGGTCTGGCAGACGAAGCAGCCAGATCAGCAGTAGTCACGTGTTCAGTAGCAGCAGTTACCAGATCCATGTCTAAAATTGACACTGATATTTTGGCAGCTATAGCAGCGACAAAGGAAGGTAATAATTACCCTAGGGGTTTTCCTTCCAAATATTCTTATCAGTTAGGTCCCGAACAGGCTCCTTATGTAACAATACCAAACGTTTGTGATCGGCTGATCCCCAACGCGGACCGCAGACTTTCCTTGATAACGGCTGCACACGAAGGCATGGCTTCGGCACATGCTGGAGTGTCTGCGACCGTTTCCATCTTGCAGCAGCGGTACTGGTGGCGTGGTTTATATAAAGACACCCGTGCTTATGTGCTTTCTTGTGACGTGTGTCAACAGATTAAGCCTTCTACGGTTACAAGACCACCACAGACCTCGCTCTACATTTCTAACAGACCCTTTGGGTGTGTTTACTTGGATCACTGCGGTCCATTTTCGTCAGACACTGCCTATAAATATATCTTAGTGGCAGTGGACTCGTGCACACGTTTCATCTGGGTCTGGCCACAACGGAGTGCTGACGCCCGAAATGTCATCAGGGATTTGCGTGTCTTTGTGGGAATCTTCGCATGCGGTACCTTCCATTCTGACCAAGGTCCAGCGTTTGCCTCTAGGGCGTACAAGGACGCAATGGGTTCACTGGGGGTACGGGTGAAGTTTTCGTCTCCATATAGACCTGAGGGTAATTCAATTGTGGAGCGAATGAACCGTGATTTAAAGCAATCCTTGACAGCCAGGGTCCTAGGTACTGGCAGGAACTGGCTGGCCCACTTGTATACCGTACAACGTGCACTTAATAATCTCCCTAGAAGATCTCTGGGTGGGCGGACCCCATACGAAATGCTCTTTGGCATAAGAATGTTTGTGCCTGACCTTGATGGTCTAGACATGGCGGCGCAATCAGCCAAGTTTGATGTAGATAACCATTCTACTATGTTACAGGACTTACAAGAAGCCCGAGACAAACTTGCAAACGCCCATTTACCTTCAGCCACAGATACTGCTCTGCAGATTCCGGTTGCCGGCTGGTTTCCGAAGATTGGAGACCTGGTTCGAGAGAAGGTGGAGAACAGGAAGGAATTCGGCCCCTCTTATCGTGCACCGGTTCCAGTCCTGGGTTTGAAGGGAACACGTACAGTCATCTTACCACCGCTTCCTGGTCGCAAGGAGAACAGATACATCTCAGTGGAAAATGTCAAGCTACAACAACTGGCCGATCCTAAATAGTGTTACACCAGCGGTTTCTTGTCCTGCAATTTACCGGACTTGCGTTCGAGGCCCTCCTGCCCGAACGGTCACTGATGTTACAATTGAGATGATTGATTTGCCTGAAAGTATACTCGAACCTCCAGATACCCCCTGCATGGACGAGAACGAGTATACCTATCCCGAAACAGAATCTGTGGCTCATTTACCAACAACGCCACTGAGCCCGACACGTTATTCCTTTGACTCGGATTCCACCACGTCGATTGTCCCGTCCAAGTTCAGTATTTTTGTATCCTGGTTTAGAGACAATTTTATGATTCCCCCTTGGACATACATTTGGTTGGTACTTTTCTTGATCTTTTTGTTCATGTCCATTGGCTTTGTCACAGTGTTTTTCTACTGATCAATGGTCACTATTTGCCTGAACGCTCTGCTGTGAACAGTGTTGCTGGAACTTTGGCTCCACATTCTTCATCTCACATCATGAAACGTGACCACACATTGGTGAACATTTCAGCTTTTCCAGTTGCTGATGGCATCGTATGGGATGCGGTAAATTTTCAAATTCATGGACCAACAGAAGTTATTAATGTACCGAATGTCCTTCGAGTTTCCATGGGTGATGTAGTAAAAAGTAATATTCATTCTGATGATTGGGATGTGCATGCAGTTGAAGCATTGTTTGCTGATTTGAAATATCTGAAAGAGACACGTTAGTGACAGATTCCTTACCTTAGAATATCCCCAGGCGTCAGGCTGGATCCGGAAAGTTTTTTGCGTAGCAGTACCCTTGCGCGTCGGTAGGCGGCGTCGTGCGGCTCCGCGTCCGTCGTCGGAAAGGAGGGACTAGGAGGGCTTGGAGGCCGCGGACGGGTTGGAGGTGGTGGCCTGACCCGCACGCTGGTTGCCCGAACCGCCACAGCAGTATCCACGTCCTCGGCCACGCGTAGACGCTTGCTGTGCGGGCCGGTGGCTGGGCAGCTGACGTGACTGGGCGCCCCTTCCGTGGCCACGAAAGGGGCGAAAAGCAGAGGTGAGCGGAGGGCGTACAAGTCAGATCGCCCGTAGCTCCAGAAGGTTGATATGGAGACGGGACTCCGCCGGAGACCAGAGGCCTCTGATCTCCGCCTCTCCCATGTGACTGCCCCATCCCAGAAGGGACGCGTCCGTCACGACTGTGTGCTCTGGCTGGGGAAGGGAGAGGGATCTGCCCCTGACCCATTGCCGGTTCGAGAGCCACCACTGCAACTGTTTTGCAGTCCCCTCCGAGATCTGGACGTGATCGGACAGGTTGCCCTGGTGCTGCGCCAACTGGAACTTCAGGTCCCACTGCAGAGCCCGCATATGCCATCTGGCATGATCGACCAGCAGGATGCAGGAGGCCATGAGGCCCAGCAGCCTCAGGGTCATCCGTACCAAAACCCAGGATAGAGGCTGAAAGATCGGAATCATAGCCTGAATATCCCGGACTCGCCGTTCGGGAGGATAGGCCCGAAACTGCGTTGTGTCTAGAACTGCTCCGATGAAAAGGAGCTGTGGAGAAGGAATCAGGTGCGACTTCGGCACATTGATGGAGAACCCCAGTGAGTGCAGGAGTTCGGCCGTAGTCTGGAGGTGGGAGACGACTGTCTGGGACGAGCCCGCCTTCAGCAGCCAGTCGTCGAGGTAGGGGAAGACTGGAACCCCTGCCCGGCGCAGATGAGCTGCGACCACCGCCATCACTTTCGTGAACACCCGAGGGGCACTTGTGAGGCCAAAGGGGAGCACGGTGAATTGAAAGTGCTCGAGTCCCACCATGAACCGCAGGTAACGCCGGTGGGCCGGCAGGACGGGGATGTGGAAATAAGCGTCCTGCAAGTCCAACGCTACCATCCAGTCTCCAGGGTCGAGGGCAGTCAAGACCTGAGCTAAGGTGAGCATCTTGAACTTCTCCTTCCGGAGGAAGCGATTGACGATCCGGAGGTCCAAGATAGGACGCATGTCCTCCTTGTCCTTTTTGGGCACCAGAAAGTAGTGGGAGTAGCAACCACGTCCCTACTTCTGGGGTCGGAAGCGCTCGATGGCCCTCTTGGCCAAGAGGGCCGCAACTTCCTTCTGAAGAAGCACCAAGTGATCCCCTGACATGCGGTGGAATTGAGGTGGCATGGCTGGGGGGATGGTCTCGAAGGGGAGGGAGTAGCCCCTTCGGACAATGTCCAAGATCCACTTGTCTGAGGTGATGGCACGCCAGTGGTGAAGGTGATGGCGGACCCTGCCCCCTACTGGCGTGCTGTGCACCTGAAAGGAAGGACTAGGAGGGCTTGGAGGCCTGACCCGCACGCTGGTTGCCTGACCCGCCACGGCGGGAGCCACGTCCTCGGCCACGCGAAGACGCTTGCTGCGCGGGCCGGTGGCTGGGCAGCGGACGTGACTGGGCGCCCCTTCCGTGGCCACGAAAGGGGCGAAAAGCAGACGGTAGCGGAGGGCGTACAGCAGAAAGGCCCAGGGACTTGGCTGTAGCCCGCGAGTCCTCAAAGCGCTCCAGTGCATGGTCTGCTTTGTTTCCAAAAAGACCGACCCCATCAAAGGGCATGTCCATAAGGGTGTTTTGGACATCGCCCAAGAAACCAGTGGTCCTCAGCCAGGCATGACGGCGCAGCGCCACTGTCGTCGCAAGCGATCTGCCTAGCGAGTCGGCGGTATCAAGGCCACATCTAATGGTGTATTTAGCCGCATCTCTTCCGTCCGCAATGGCGCGGGAAAGCAGTGTCTGGACCTCCTCAGGACACTGGGGCAGAACCTGCGCCACCGAGTCCCACAGAGAGTGGGAATATCGGCCCAAAAGGCAAGCGGTGTTGACGGACCGCAAGCCAGCACTGGAGGAAGAAAAGACCTTCTTCCCAAATTGATCCAGGCGTTTGGATTCCCTATCCGGAGGAGCGGTAGGGAAGGCGGTTTGGGAAGCAGAGGTTTGGACAACCAAGCTCTCAGGAGTGGGGTGTTGGGAGAGGAACAGGGGGTCGCCCGGAGCGGGGCGATGGTGTCGGGCCACGTTCCTATCCACAGGAGCCCCTGTGGCGGGCTTGGACCAGGTGCCCAAAAGAACGTCGAAGAGCGCGTCATTAAACGGCAGCAGTGGCTCCGAGGAGGTAGCCGCCGGCTGAAGCACTTCCGTCAGGAGGTTAGTCCTGACAGCCACCGTAGGCAATTGGAGGTGTAAGGCCCCAGCTGCTCTACGCAACACCGTTGCAAAGTTTGCTCCCCTCCTCCGTTGCCACGGAAGGAGGAGACAGCATGCCAGAATCAGGGGAGGTGTCCAGACCACTGGCATCCCCAAGCTCCTCAGCCCAGTCTTGATCGAACTCACACTGCTGTGTGAGAGGGTCATCCGACCCCTCCCAGTTCTCTTCGTCCTCCTCTGGTTCAAAATAAGGAGGAGGGACATGCGGGACCCAAGGTCTCATCGGCGTCGGAGCCGGCGTCGAGCGACGCCGGTCCGGCGCCGTGTCCGGATCCGGAGAGAACCGGGGAACGACGCCGCCCGGAGCCCCGGACGGCGTTGGGAACGGCACCGGAGAGATCGGCGCCGGTGGAGGTGTCGTCAGGTCAACCGGCGTCGATCGGGGTTGTGGCAGCACCGGAGCCGGGGTCGGGGCCGGAGCCGGGACTGAGGCTGGTGTGACAAGCGGCGCCGGGACCGGAGTCGCCGGAGAAACCCCATCAGGGCCCGCGGTGCCCGAAGGCGCACCGGGGAGACGTTGAGGCCCGAAGAGGCGGGCCATGGCCGACAGGAACTCCTGTATCTCGGCCGGAGTCGCCGCCGAACCCGGATAAGGGGGGTAATGCGGCGGCCCCACAGGCACTCCCGGAGCCGCGGGGACGGTGCCGACAGGACCCTCAGCCGAGTCGCGAGACCGGCGAGGGGAAGTCGTCGAGCGATGACGCTTCTTCGACTTCTTATGCTTTGACTTACCGGAGGAGTGCGAAGACTTGGACCCCGACGAACGATGAGGACTCCGCGACCGGCCCCTCGACCTCTCACGTGACCGGGGCTTGGTGTGGCGCGGAGCCGACTGCCGGACCTCGAGGAGCTTTCGAGACCGCTCTCGCAAAGCCTTCGGATGCAAGGCCCGGCAGTCGGGGCACGACTTCGTGTCGTGGTCGCGGCCGAGGCAGTAGAGACATTCCTGATGCGGGTCTGTGATCGACATCATCCGACCACAGGCGTCGCATGGCTTGAAGCCGGGCATCCCTACCGACACCTTCGGAGTCGAGAGACTCGTTTAGAAAAACAGTGAAAAATCACCCAAAAACTTAGTCAAAAAATGACTAGGGCACTGCTCTTCCCGGATCTGCGCTTACTGGCGCGGAAAAAGAAGAACTGACGTTAGCGCGCAGGGGCGGCGTCTAAGTACTGCCCGCGACGTCATCCCGGCGATCCCGACACAGACGCGGAGCCGCACGACGCCGCCTACCGACGCGCAAGGGTACTGCTACGCAAAAACTTTCCGGATCCAGCCTGACGCCTGGGGATATTCTAAGGTAAGGAATCTGTCACTAACGTGTCTCTTTCAGATATGCTACTTACCAGTATGCATCTGTTCTTGGCATGTAGAGCTGCAGAGTTGTACACTGTGCATAGATCGCCATCTGGTGTTGGGCTCGGATGCTTGCACTTTGTTGTTGTCTTGGAAGAGTCTTTTGTAGTCACGAGATAGGTGACTCCTCCTTTGGACGATAGTGAGCATGGGCATCGACTCATCCTCAGATTGTTTTTCGCCATGATGGGAAAAGATGGAGTCAGTAAGAAGTAAGAGATGTCCATGTGAATGTATCTAATTAAGATAATACTGGAACAGATACAGGCTCCGGGGAGGCGGGTTTGCGTGTACAACTCTGCAGCTCTACATGCCAAGAACAGATGCATACTGGTAAGTAGCATTTTCCTTTCGAGGCATACGAGCTGCAGATTGTACTCTGTGCATAGACTGTATAGCAGTGTCTCCCTTAGCGGTGGTCACCTGTATCGGTTGCAGTAGTTTGAAACAATGTTTTGAGAACAGCCTGGCCTACAGAAGCTTGTTGCTTTGCCTGCACGTCAACACAATAGTGTTTGGTGAAGGTGTGTGGTGTAGACCATGTAGCTGCTTTACATATGTCATCTAAGGGAATGTTCCCTAAGAATGCCATGGAGGCCCCTAGTTTGCGTGTTGAAAGTGCCCTAGGGGGAATTGTCAATGTGCGTTTAGCCTTTTGGTAGCATATTTGAATGCATTTTACTATCCACCGTGCGATCCCAGCTTTGGAGATGGGGAGAAGGCTACAAACAGTTGTTTTGTTTTGCGAAAGGGCTTAGTTCTGTCAATGTAATAAAGTAGTGCCCTTTTGACGTCTAGTGTATGAATAGCTGTGTGTGCTACAGAGTCTGGGTTTTGGAAAAACACCGGTAATTCAACTGATTGGTTAAGATGAAAGGCAGAAATGACTTTGGGAAGGAATTTTGGATTTGTTCTGAGAACCACTTTGTTATGATGTATTTGTAAGAATGGTTCTTGTATGGTTAAAGCCTGAATCTCGCTTACTCTTCTGAGAGAGGTAATTGCGACAAGGAAAGCAACTTTCCATGTGAGGAACTGAAGTTCACATTTATGTAGAGGTTCAAATGGGGGACCCATGAGCCTGGTAAGGACAATGTTTAAATTCCACACTGGAGAGGGTGGCAGTCTGGGAGGAATTATTCTTTTAAGTCCCTCCATAAAGGCTTTAATTGCAGGTACTCTAAATAATGACAAATGTTGTCTGTTTTGTAAATAAGCGGCGAGCGCTGCTAGATGTAATCGTATGGATGAATATGCTAGATTACATCTTTGTAAGTGTAGCAAATAACAAATGATGTCCTGGATGGAAGCATCTAGTGGATCAATGTTATTATTTTTGCAGTAGATGACAAATCTTTTCTATTTTGCTGCATAGCAAGCTCTAGTAGTAGGGCGTCTGGCTTCTTTAATGATGTTCATACAGTCAGGCGGAAGGTTAAGATAACCGAACTCTAGGACTTCAGGAGCCAGATTGCTAGATTCAGTTGTGCTGGATCTGGGTGCCTTATCTCTCCATGGCTCTGCGTTAGCAATGGTGGGGAGAGGCGTAGTTTTTGGTGTGGAACCACTGAGAGTTCCAGTAGTGTTGTGAACCATGGTTGGCGTGCCCATGTGGGAGCAACCAGGATCATCTTGAGAGACTGTTGTCTGAGTTTGCGTACTACCAGGGGAATCAGTGGGAGTGGCGGAAAAGCGTACGCAAATTTGCCTGACCAGTTCATTCATATCGCATTGCCTTTGGACAATGGGTGTGGGAACCTGGCGGCGAAGGTTGAGCATTTTGCGTTTGCGTGTGTGGCGAACAGATCTATGTCTGGTTGGCCCCACATGTGGAAAAAGGGCTGGAGAACTTGGGGATGAAGTTCCCATTCGTGTATCTGCTGTGTCTGTCGACTTAGCAGACCCGCAATCTGATTGTGAATCCCTGGAAGATGTTCTGCTAGCAGGTATATATTCTGTGGAATGACCCATCTCCAAATGTCTTGTGCGAGCTGGGACAGCTGTAGAGAATGTGTGCCCCCTTGTTTTTGTATGTAGTACATGGCGGTCATGTTGTCTGTGCGGATCAGGACAGTCTTGTGTTGTAGATGTTGTTGGGATGATTTTAATTCTAGGAATATTGCAAGTAATTCCAGGTGATTGATATGGAGCACTTTCTGTTGAGTGGTCCATTTGCCTTGAATTGTATGGTCTAGGAGATGGGCTCCCCAACTGGTGAGTGATGCGTCTGCTGTTGCACAAGTTACTAACTTGTGTAACGATATATCTGTAAGAGACAGTAGTTAGTGACAGATTCCTTACCTTAGAATATCCCCAGGCGTCAGGCTGGATCCGGAAAGTTTTGCGTAGCACTACCCCTGCGCGTCGGTAGGCGGCGTCGTGCGGCTCCGCGTCAGTCGTCGGCGTCGTGATCGCCGGGATGACGTCGCGGCCAGTACTTAAACGCCGCCCATGCGCGCTGGCGTCAGTTCTGTACACGACTTTCCGCGCCAGAAACGCAGAGCCATGCAAGAAACTGACACTGGTGTCTGAAAACTAGGGCCCTGAAAGGGATGACATTAACCCTAGAAATCAGTTCGCAGAACGGGGAGGATGGGTGGGGCGGTAAGGAATCTGTCACTAACTACTGTCTCTTACAGATATATCGTTACACAAGTTAGTAACTTGTGCATCTGAAAGAGACACGTTAGTGACAGATTCCTTACCTTAGAATAGATACCCCAGCAATACCAACCCCAGTGGTGGGTCTGCGAACAAAGATCAGACGAGGAAGTCTCGGAGAACAGAACGGCCAAAGAAGCCGTCTCTCCGGACTTGGCTGTCAAGGCAGTAATGCACAAGTTACTAACTTGTGTAACGATATATCTGTAAGAGACAGTAGTTAGTGACAGATTCCTTACCTTAGAAAATCCCCAGGCGTCAGGCTGGATCCGGAAAGTTTTTTGCGTAGCAGTACCCTTGCGAGTCGGTAGGCGGCGTCGTGCGGCTCCGCGTCCGTCGTCGTGATCGCCGGGATGACGTCGCGGGCAGTACTTAGGCGCCGCCCCTGCGCGCTGACGTCAGTTCTGTACACGACTTTCCGCGCCAGGAACGCAGAGCCATGCAAGAAGCTGAAATAGGTGTCTGAAAAATACTAGGGCCCTGAAAGGGATGTCCTTAACCCTAGAAATCAGTTCGCAGAACGGGGAGGATGGGTGGGCGGTAGGAATCTGTCACTAACTACTGTCTCTTACAGATATATCGTTACACAAGTTAGTAACTTGTGCATCTGAAAGAGACACGTTAGTGACAGATTCCTTACCTTAGAATAGATACCCCAGCAATACCAACCCCGGTGGTGGGTCTGCGAACAAAGATCAGACAAGGAAGTCCTGGAGGACAGAACGGCCAAAGAAGCCGTCCCTCCGGACCTGACTGTCAAGGCAGTAATGCTTTGTAAACGTGTGCAGCGAGGCCCACGTAGCTGCCTGACATATAACCGGCAGCGGAACACCACGGCCCAAGGCCGTTGTAGCAGCCGTTGCCCTGGTGGAATGGGCACGCAGCCCAACAGGAGGCTCCTTCTTAGCCAAAGAATAGCAGGTCTTGATGCACAAGGTAACCCAGCGGGAGATGGTCCTCTTGTGCACCGCCCAACCTTTTTGGCGCCCACGTAGCCAACAAAGAGCTGGTCATCCACCCGGAAGTGTTTTGTGCGGTCAATATAGAAGGAGAGCGCACGTTTTGGGTCCAGACGGTGGAGCCTCTCTTCCTCTCTGGAAGGATGCGGAGGCGGAAAGAAGGTGGGCAAAGTGATGGTCTGCCCAATGTGGAAAGCAGTAACCACCTTTGGCAAGAAGGACGGACGCGTCCGAAGAACAACCTTGTCTGGATGAACAGACAGAAAGGGAGGTTTGCAAGATAGAGCCTGGAGCTCACTCACCCGCCGAGCGGAGGTGATGGCCACCAGAAAGGCTGTCTTCAGAGTCAGAAGACGAAGAGGACAGTTATGTAGAGGCTCAAAGGGAGCGCACATTAAAAAGGTAAGAACCAAGTTCAAGTCCCACTGAGGCATCACAAACGGAACAGGAGGGAAGAGGTGTGTAATGCCTTTTAAGAACCTGTTAACAACAGGGGACTTGAAAAGGGAGGGCTGATCAGGGAGCCTGAGGAAGGCCGAGATAGCACAAAGATAACCCTTGATGGTACCCAGGGCAGAACCCTGTTGGGCCAGAGAGAGAAGGAACAGAAGGACCTCAGAAAGAGGGGCAGAAAGGGGATTCACAGCCTTTGCTGTGCACCATGCCACAAATTTGTTCCACCTGCAGGCGTATACCACCTTAGTGGAGGGACGCCTGGCTGCCAGAATCACATCACAAACTTCGGGAGGCAAGTCGAAAGGAATCAACTGCCGCCGCTTAATCTCCACGCAAGCAGGTGTAGACTGGACAGGTTCGGGTGGAGGACCGTCCCCTGCTGCTGCGACAGAAGATCCTCCCGAAGAGGCAGACGGATCGGGAGATCTACGCTCATATTGAGTAGCTCGGGATACCAAACTCTTCGAGCACAGTCCGGAGCCACAAGAATGACTTGGGCCCGGTCGTGCCGAATCTTCTTCAACACTCTGGGTAGAAGTGGTATAGGCGGAAAGGCGTACAATAGACCGCAACTCCACTCGTGACGAAAAGCGTCGCCGAGCGAGTGCCGCCTTGGAAATTCCAACGCGCAGAACTGATGACATTGCGCGTTCTCTTCGGTGGCGAATAGATCTAACCAAGGCTCTCCCCACTGTAGAAAGAGTCCTTGCGCCACTTCCGAGTGAAGACGCCATTCGTGATCCATCATGCACCGGCGGCTGAGTTCGTCCGCCCTGGCGTTCAGGGAACCTGCCAGGTGTTGAACCATCAGGAACATGCCCTGATGTTCCAGCCATGTCCAGAGGCGCAGAGCCTCCTGACAAAGGGTCCACGACCCCACCCCGCCTTGTTTGTTGCAGTACCACATGGCGGTGGTGTTGTCTGTGAACACCTGCACTACCTTCCCTTTGACAGAGGGAAGGAATGCCTTCAGTGCAAGTCGGATCGCCCGGAGCTCCAGAATGTTGATATGGAGCCGGGACTCCGCCGGAGACCAGAGGCCTCTGATCTCCGCCTCTCCCACGTGACCGCCCCATCCCAGAAGGGACGCGTCCATCACAACTGTGTGCTCTGGCTGGGGAAGGGAGAGGGATCTGCCCATGACCCATTGCCGGTTCGAGAGCCACCACTGCAACTGTCTTGCAGTCCCCTCCGAGATCTGGACGTGATCGGACAGGTTGCCCTGGTGCTGCGTCCACTGGAACTTCAGGTCCCACTGCAGAGCCCGCATATGCCATCTGGCATGATTGACCAGCAGGATGCAGGAGGCCATGAGGCCCAGCAGCCTCAGGGTCATCCGTACCGAAACCCAGGATAAAGGCTGAAAGATCGGAATCATAGCCTGAATATCCCGGACTCGCCGTTCGGGAGGATAGGCCCGAAACTGCGTCGTGTCCAGAACCGCTCCGATGAAAAGGAGCTGTGGAGAAGGAATCAGATGCGACTTCGGCACATTGATGGAGAACCCCAGCGAGTGCAGGAGTTCGGCCGTAGTCTGGAGGTGGGAGACGACTGCCCGGGACGAGCCCGCCTTCAGCAGCCAGTCGTCGAGGTAGGGGAAGACTGAAACCCCTGCCCGGCGCAGATTAGCTGCGACCACCGCCATCACTTTCGTGAACACCCGAGGGGCACTGGTAAGGCCAAAGGGGAGCACGGTGAACTGAAAATGCTCGGGGCCTACCGTGAACCGAAGGTAACGCCGGTGGGCCGGCAGGACGGGGATGTGGAAATATGCGTCCTGCAAGTCCAACGCTACCAACCAGTCTCCAGGGTCGAGGGCAGTCAAGACCTGAGCTAGGGTGAGCATCTTGAACTTCTCCTTCCGGAGGAAGCGATTGACGTTCCGGAGGTCCAAGATAGGACGCATGTCCTCCTTGTCCTTTTGGGCACCAGAAAGTAGTGGGAGTAGCAACCACGCCCTCCTTCTGGGGTCGGAACATGCTCGATGGCCCTTTTGGTCAAGAGGGCCGTGACTTCCTTCTGTAGAAGCACCAAGTGATCCCCTGACATGCGGTGGAATTGAGGTGGCATGGCTGGGGGTGGTCTCGAAGGGAGGGAGTAGCCCCTTCGGACAATGTCCAAGACCCACCTGTCCGAGGTGATGGTGCGCCAGTGGGGAAGGTGATGGCGGACCCTGCCCCCTACTGGCGTGCTGTGCACCTGAAAGGAGGGACTAGGAGGGCTTGGAGGCCGCGGAAGGGTTGGAGGTGGTGGCCTGACCCGCACGCTGGTTGCCCGATCCGCCACGGCGGAATCCACGTCCTCGGCCACGCGAAGACGCCTGCTGCGCGGGCCGGTGGCTGGGCTGCTGACGTGAAGGGGCGCCCCTACCGTGGCCACGATAGGGGCGAAAAGCAGAAGTCAGCGGAGGGCGTGTAGCAGAAAGGCCCAGGGACTTGGCAGTAGCCCGTGAGTCCTTAAAGCGCTCCAACGCATGGTCTGCTTTGGACCCAAAAAGACCGACTCCATCAAAGGGCATGTCCATGAGAGTATTCTGGA
This sequence comes from Calotriton arnoldi, assembly GCA_963921515.1. Classification (NCBI taxonomy): domain Eukaryota; kingdom Metazoa; phylum Chordata; class Amphibia; order Caudata; family Salamandridae; genus Calotriton; species Calotriton arnoldi. The sequence continues at coordinate 266,436 of CAWUFW010016477.1, forward strand.
CATCCCCTGAAAAACCAGTGGTTCTCAGCCAGGCGTGGCGTCGGAGCGCCACCGTCGTTGCAATAGACCTGCCCAGCGAGTCGGCGGTGTCAAGGTCACAACGTATAGTGTATTTAGCCGCATCCCTTCCTTCCGCTATGGCGCGGGAAAGCAGTGTCTGGACCTCCTCAGGACACTGGGGCAAAACATCCGCCACCGAATCCCACAGGGAGTGGGTATATCGGCCCAAAAGACAAGCTGTGTTAACGGACCGCAAGCCAGCACTGGAGGAAGAAAAACCTTTCTTCCCAAACTGATCCAGGCGTTTGGATTCCCTATCCGGAGGGGCGGTAGGGAAGGCGGTTTGGGAAGCGGAGGCTTGGACAACCAAGCTCTCAGGAGTGGGGTGGACAGAGAGAAACAGGGGGTCGCCCGGAGCTGGGCGATGGCGTCGTGACACGTTCCGATCCACAGGAGCCCCTGTGTTGGGCTTGGACCAGGCGCCCAAGAGAACGTCAGTGAGGGCGTCGTTAAACGGCAGCACAGTCTCCGCAGAGGAGGCTGCCGGCTGAAGCACCTCTGTCAAGATGTTAGGCTTGACCGTCAAAGTAGGGAGTTGGAGACGTAAGGCCCCAGCCGCCCTACGCAACACCGTACCAAAATTGGCTCCCTCCTCCGTAGCCACGGGAGGAGACAGCATGCCAATGTCAGGGAAGTATCCAGACCACTGGCCTCCCTAGACTCTCTGTCCAGTCCTCATCGTACTGACAGTGTCGTGTCAGAGGGTCATCAGACCCCTCCCAGTCCAACTGGTCCTCCTCTGGTTCAAAATAAGGAGGAGGAGGGACAGTTGGGACCCAAGGTCCCATTGGCGCCGGAGCCGGCGTCGAGCGACGTCGGTCCGGAGCCATGTCCGGAGCCGGAAGGAACTGGGGGACGCCGCCCGGAGCCCAGGGCGGCGTCGAGAACGGCACCGGAGACATCGGCGCCGGTGGAGGTGTCGTTAGGTCGACCGGCGTCGATGGGGGTTGTGGAGCCGGGATCGAGGCCGGGGCCGAAGCCGGAGCCGGGATCGAGGCTGGAGGCACGGGCGATGCCGGGGCCGGAGCCGTCGGCGACGCCGGAGCAACCCCATCAGGGCCCGCGGGGCCCGAAGGCGCACCGGAGGGGCCTGAAGGCCCGAAGAGGCGGGCCATGGCCGACAGGAATTCCTGCACTTTGGCCGGATCCGCCCCCGAACCCGGGAAGGGCGGTTATGGCGGGGGCGACTCCACAGGCATGTCCGGGGCCGCGGGGCGGGGACGGTGCCGGGAGGGGCCTCAGCCGAGTCGCGAGACCGGCGAGGCGAAGTCCTAGAGCGATGATGCTTTTGGACTTTTTGTGTTTCGACTTACCGGACGAAGAAGACTTCGACGCCGACGACCGGTGTGGACTCCGCGATCGACCCCTGGACCTCTCACGCGACCGGGGCTTCCGCGGAGCCGAATGCCGGGCCTCCAGGAGCTTTCGAGACCGCTCTCGCAAAGCTTTCGGGTTAAGGGCCTGGCATTCGGTACAAGACTCCGTGTCGTGGCCTCGGCAGAAGAGACACTCCCAATGCGGGTCGGTGACGGACATCATCCGCGCACAGGCGCCGCAACGTTTGAAACCGGGCATCCCTACGACACCTTGAGAGATGAAAAAACAGTGAAAAAATTCACCAAAAAGTATGGTCAAAAAATGACCAGGGCACTGCTCTTCCCGGATCTGCGCTTGCTGGCGCGGAAAAAGAAGAACTGACGTCAGCGCGCAGGGGCGGCGCCTAAGTACTGCCCGCGACGTCATCCCGGCGATCACGACGCCGACGACGGACGCGGAGCAGCACGACGCCGCCTACCGACGCGCAAGGGTACTGCTACGCAAAAAACTTTCCGGATCCAGCCTGACGCCTGGGGATATTCTAAGGTAAGGAATCTGTCACTAACGTGTCTCTTTCAGATGCTTGGTAAACGTGTGCAGTGAGGCCCACGTAGCTGCCTGACAAATGTCCTGCAATGGGACACTACGTCCCAAAGCCGTGGTGGCGGCTGTCGCCCTGGTGGAATGGGCACGTAGCCCAACAGGGGGCTCCTTCTTAGCCAAAGAATAGCAGGCTTTGATACACAAGACAACCCAGCGGGAGATGGTCCGCTTGTGTACCGCCCGACCTTTTTTGGCGCCCACGTAGCCAAGAAAGAGCTGGTCGTCCACCCGGAACTGTTGTGTGCGGTTCAGATAGAAAGAGATCGCACGTTTTGGGTCCAGACGGTGGAGCCTCTCTTCCTCTCTGGAAGGATGCGGAGGCGGAAAGAAGGTGGGCAAAGTGATGGTCTGCCCAAGTGGAAGGCAGTAACCACCTTTGGCAAGAAGGACGGACGCGTCCTAAGAACAACCTTGTCTGGATGGACAGACAGAAAGGGGGGCTTGCAAGAAAGCCTGGAGCTCACTCACCCACCGAGCGGAGGTGATAGCCACCAGGAAGCCTGTCTTCAGAGTGAGAAGACGAAGAGGACAGTTATGGAGAGGCTCAAAGGGAGCGCACATTAAAAAGGTAAGAACCAAGTTCAAGTCCCACTGAGGCATCACAAACGGAACAGGAGGGAAAAGGTGTATAATGCCTTTAAGAAACCTGTTAACAACAGGGGACTTGAAAAGGGAGGGCTGATCAGGAAGCCTGAGGAAGGCCGAGATTGCACAAAGGTAGCCCTTGATGGTACCCAGGGCAGAACCCTGTTGGGCCAGAGAAAGAAGGAACAGTAGAACCTCAGAAAGAGGGGCAGAAAGGGATTCACAGCCTTTGCTGTGCACCATGCCACAAACTTGTTCCACCTGCAGGCGTATACCACCTTAGTGGAGGGACGCCTGGCTGCCAGAATCACATCACAAACTTCGGGAGGCAAGTCGAAAGGAATCAACTGCCGCCGCTCAATCTCCATGCAAGGAGGTGGAGACTGGACAGGTTCGGGTGGAGGACCGTCCCCTGTTGCTGCGACAGAAGATCCTCCCGAAGAGGCAGACGGATCGGGGGATCGATGCTCATACCGAGTAGCTCGGGATACCAAACTCTTCGAGCCCAGTCCGGAGCCACAAGAATGACTTGGGCCCGGTCGCGCCGAATCTTCTTCAACACTCTGGGTAGAAGTGGTATAGGCGGAAAGGCGTACAACAGACCGCAACTCCACTCGCGACGAAAAGCGTCGCCGAGTGAGTGCCGCCTTGGAAATTCCAACGCGCAGAATTGCTGACATTGCGCGTTCTCTTCGGTGGCGAATAGATCTAACCAAGGCTCTCCCCACTGTAGAAAGAGTCCTTGCGCCACCTCCGAGTGAAGACGCCATTCGTGATCCATCATGCACCTGCAGCTGAGTTCGCCCGCCCTGGCGTTCAGGGAACCTGCCAGGTGTTGAACCATCAGGAAAATGCCCTGATGTTCCAGCCATGTCCAGAGACGCAGAGCCTCCTGACATAGGGTCCACGACCCCACCCCGCCTTGTTTGTTGCAGTACCACATGGCGGTGGTGTTGTCTTTGAACACCTGCACTACCTTCCCCTTGACAGAGAGAAGGAATGCCTCGAGTGCAAGTCGGTACCAAAAGGGATGATGGACGGAGCGTTTGAGCAAATCAAACACTTACCCCCAGTCAAGTGAGTGCAAGTCGGATCGCCCGGAGCTCCAGAAGGTTGATATGGAGCCGGGACTCCGCCGGAGACCAGAGGCCTCTGATCTCCGCCTCTCCCATGTGACCGCCCCATCCCAGAAGGGACGCATCCGTCACAACTGTGTGCTCTGGCTGGGGAAGGGAGAGGGATCTGCCCGTGACCCATTGCCGGTTCAAAAGCCACCACTGCAACTGTTGTGCAGTCCCCTCCGAGATCTGGACGTAATCTGACAGGTTCCCCTGATGCTGCGCCCACTGGAACTTCAGGTCCCACTGCAGAGCCCGCATATGCCATCTGGCATGATCGACCAGCAGGATGCAGGAGGCCATGAGGCCCAGCAGCCTCAGGGTCATCCGTACCGAAACCCAGGATAGAGGCTGAAAGATCGGAATCATAGCCTGAATATCCTGGACTCGCCGTTCGGGAGGCTAGTCCCGAAACTGCGTTGTGTCCAGAACTGCTCCGATGAAAAGGAGCTGTGGAGAAGGAATCAGGTGCGACTTCGGCACGTTGATGGGGAACCCCAGCGAGTGCAGGAGTCCGGCCGTAGTCTGGTGGTGGGAGACGACTGCCTGGGACGAGCCCGCCTTCAGCAGCCAGTCGTCGAGGTAGGGTGAAGACTGGAACCCCTGTCCGGCGCAGATGAGCTGCGACCACCGCCATCACTTTCGTGAACACCCGAGGGGCGCTGGTAAGGCCAAAGGGAAGCACGGTGAACTGAAAGTGCTCGAGGCCTACCATGAACCGCAGGTAACGCCGGTGGGCCGGCAGGACGGGGATGTGAAAATATGCATCCTGCAAGTCCAACGCTACCATCCAGTCTCCGGGGTCGAGGGCAGTCAAGACCTGAGCTAGGGTGAGCATCTTGAACTTCTCCTTCCGGAGGAAGCGATTGACGTTCCGGAGGTCCAAGATAGGACGCATGTCCTCCTTGTCCTTTTTGGGCACCAGAAAGTAGTGGGAGTAGCAACCACGCCCTACTTCTGGGGTCGGAACGCGCTCAACGGAATATGTGATGTTACAAGGCGATCAAAATGATCGCGGTATGTAACATCGCAGTTTTTACAACGCAAGTCGTTACAACGACTTGCGCTGGAGGGCGCTGGACTTAGGAGTAGTAAGATTTACTATTCCAACACCAGTCTACGTACAGTAGGGAAGGTGTTGGAATAGTAAATCTTACTATTCCTTAGGTTATAGCGCCCTCCAGTGCAAGTCGATGTAACGCTTGCGTTGTAATGGCAGCGTTCTAAATGCATCGCGGTGTAATCACCGCGATGTAAAGGATGTTTCCCACTCAACGGCCCCCTTGGCCAAGAGGGCCGCAACTTCCTGTCGAAGTAGAACCAAATGGTCCCCCGACATGCGGTGTTGCTGAGGTGGCATGGCTGGGGGGGGTAGTCTCGAAGGGGAGGGAGTAGCCCCTTCAGACAATGTCCAAAACCCACCTGTCCGATGTGATTGTGTGCCAGTGGGGAAGGTTATGGCGGACCCTGCCCCCCCACTGGCGTGCTGTGGACTGGAAAGGAAGGACTAGGAGGGCTTGGAGGCCGCGGACGGGGCGGAGGTGGTGGCCTGACCCGGACGCTGGTTACCCGACCCGCCTCGGCGGGAGCCACGTCCTCGGCCGCGCTAAGGCGCCTGCTGCGCGGGCCGGTGGCTGGGCAGTGGACGTGACTGGGAGCCTCTTCCGTGGCCACGAAAGGGGCGAAAAGCAGACTGCTGCGGAGGGCGCGGGGCGGAGAGGCCCAAGGACTTGGCCGTAGCCCGCGAGTCCTTAAAGCGCTCCAGTGCGCTGTCTGCCTTATTGCCAAAAAGGCGGAAACCATCAAAGGGCATGTCCATAAGGGTGTTTTGGACATCGCCCGAAAAACCAGTGGTCCTCAGCCAGGCGTGACGGCGCAGCGCCACTGTCGTAGCAAGCGATCTGCCTAGCGAGTCAGCGGTATCTAGGCCACATTGGATAGTGAACTTCGCTGCGTCTCTCCCGTCCGCAATAGCACGGGAGATAAGTGCCTGGACCTCCTCAGGACACTTGGGCAGCACCTGCGCCACCGAATCCCACAGAGAGTGGGAGTAACGGGCCAAAAGGCAAGCGGTGTTCACAGACAGCAAGCCAGCACTGGAGGAAGAAAAAATCTTCTTCCCAAATTGTTCCAGTTTTTTGGATTCCCTATCCGGCGGAGCCGTAGGGAAGGCGGTTTGAGAGGTAGAGGCTTGGACAACAAAGCTCTCGGGTGGGGTGTTGGGAGAGGAACAGAGGGTCGCCCGGGGCCGGGCGATGGCGTTGGGCTACGTTCCTGTCCACAGGAGCCCCTGTGGTGGGCCTGGACCAGGTGCCCAAAAGAACGTCAGAAAGTGCGTCGTTGAACGGCAGCAGTGGCTCCGAAGAGGTAGCCGACGGCTGAAGCACTTCCGTCAGGAGGTTAGTCCTGACAGCCACTGTAGGGAGCTCGAGGCGCAAGGCCGCCCTACGCAACACCGTTGCATAACTTGCTCCCTCCTCCGTAGCCACGGAAGGAGGAGACAGCATGCCAAGGTCAGGAGAGGTATCCAGACCACTGGCATCACCCAGCTCCTCAGCCCAGTCCTGATAAGGGTCACATTGAGCTGTGAGAGGGTCTTCCGACCCCTCCCAGTCCTCCTTGTCCTCCAAAACAGGTGAAAAGTATGGAGGAGGGACATGAGGGAAGAAAAGTCCCATCGGCGTCGGAATTGGCGTCGAGCGACGTCGATCCGGCTCCGTGTCCGGTTCCGGGGAGAACCTGGGGACGGCGCCGCCCGGGGCCTCGGACGGCGCCGTGAACGGTACCAGTGAGGTCGGCGCCGGTGGAGGTGTGGTTAGGTCAACCGGCGTCGACCGGGATCCAGGCCTGGATCCGAGGGGGTCCTGCGGCGCCGGGGCCGGAGCCGCCGGAGACACTGGGGCCGGAGGCGCCGGTGGTGCCGAAGGAGGACTCCCACTGGGGCCCGAAGGCGCACCGGGGTAACCCTTAGGCCCGAAGATGCGAGCCATGGCCGACAGGAAGTCCTGTATCTCGGCCGGAGTCGACGTCGGACCCGGGACAGATGGGTAGGCCGGCGTCGGCTGTTCGGGTACCCCCGGAGCCGCGGGGGCGGTACCATCTGGACCCTCGGCCAGGTCGTGAGACCGGCGACGGGAGGTCTTAGAGCGACGCTTCTTAGACCTCTTGTGCTTCGCCTTACCTTAAGACGAAGACTTCGACCCCGACGAATGACGACGGCTCCGCGACCGGCCCCTCGACCTCTCCCAGGACCAGGACCTCGAGCGGCGCGGAGCCGAGTGCCGGGCCTCGAGGAGCTTTCGAGACCGCTCTCGCAAAGCCTTCGGGCGAGGGACCGACACTCGGGGCACGACTTGGGGTCGTGGCCGCGCCCCAGGCAGAAGTGACACTCTCGGTGCGGATCCGTAATCGACATCATGCGATTACAGATCTCGCATGGCTTGAAGCCGGGCATCCCTACTGACACCTTGGAGTCGAAGCGACTCGAAAACTTGGACAAAAAGTCTAAAAAAATACTCAGTCAAAAAATGACCGGGGCACTGCTCAATCCGGATCTGCGCTTACTGGCGCGGAAAAAGAAAGAACTGACGCCAGCGCGCATGGGCGGCGTCTAAGTACTGGCCGCGACGTCATCCCGGCGATCACGATGCCGACGACGGACGCGGAGCTGCACGACGCTGCCTACCGACGCGCAGGGGTACTGCTACGCAAACTTTCCGGATCCAGCCTGAAGCCTGGGGATATTCTAAGGTAAGGAATCTGTCACTAACGTGTCTCTTTCAGATATATAAGGATACGAGTATTATCGAAATGCAATGGCTCCTTAAGGCGGGCTTGTTTCAGGATGGAATCCTGATCATGATTATTCAGGATTTTCGCTATGACCGGTCGTGGTCGAGCTCCCGGGGGCGGCTTCTGCATGAGAGCCCGATGCGCCCTCTCAATGATAAAGCAGTTAGACATAGATTCTGGGGGAAGCCAGCTGATTAGCCATTTGGTCAAGAACTGTTCCATATCCCCCCCCTCACCACCCTCTGGGAACCCCACAAAGTGCAGATTACTTCTCCGTGCCCTCCCTTCCGCATCCTCAACACGGGATGCCAGGCCCCTAGTGAGGGTCTCCAATGATGCTACCTTCTTTTGCAAAGTACTGACCGAGTCCTCCACCCCGGAGACCCTGTTTTCAGTCACTGTGATGCGTTCTGTAGCGTTGCGCAGATCCTGACGAAGGAGTAGAACCTCAGAACCTACCTCCCCAATTTTGGTCTCAAGGGCCGTGCGGGACTGCGTAATTGCCTCCAGAAGGGCAGCATTGTCCAGGACACCTCCCCGCGCACCCTCCTGCCCTGCAGCCGAGGCCGCGGGACCAGTGAAGCGTTCCATGGTGCTCTGCTTGGCCGAGCCCCCCCGTGTGCCTGTCCCTTGTCATAATGATACTAGGACTCCGGGCCCGGATAAATCCTCAGCTCCACAGTATGCACAGCACCAGTGATAGGCCACAACGGGTCCACCCCTACACGGTAAGGGCACGTCGGCACCACACAGGAATAGGCCACCGGTCAACTAATCGTGGGACCCCGATCGGGCCACCCCGGATTTCGTAGGAGCCCCCACGCACACACTCCACACGCGTCCCGACCTGGCCGCCGAATCTTACAGCAGGGAGGAGCTCACGCGCGGGGGTGGGAGACCACGACCCGCCGAAGGTGGCTCCGCCACTCAAGGCCACCATGCAGCACCAGGAGTTCCTCACACCCCCCCAAATGCGCACACGGCCCGATATGGCCGCCGGATGTACGCCAGGACCATCGGGGGTGGGGGGGGGGAGAACTTGCAGGATACAGCACAAGGCCGGGCGCCCCCCAACACGAATGCCGGCCACGGCCCCCACAAGCACCCCCAAGATGCGTCGCCGCAGCCCCCTCACTGCCCGCGCGTGGCCCGAACCGACCACCGATGCAGGGCCAGGGCAACAGCGAAGGGGTCCACTCACACCCCCAGGATAGGCCAGCACGGAGCCCCACTGAGGCCACAGATCTCCTGAGGCCAGAGGGCTGTAGATATCTGTGGGGGTACGGGGGGAGGACCCTCCGCAGGTCCGGCGAGCCGCCTCACCCCCTCCTCAGCGGTACATCAGCACTGCGTCCCCCGCCACTCCAACTCAAGCAATGAACCACAACCGGGGCCCAGTATCACCACGGGGCGGACCCCGGAGGCCCACAGCACCGAGGCCGGTCGAATCGCCCACAGGCCCTCCAGCTACAGCACCGCCCCTGCCCCCCGCGCGTGGCCCGATCTGACCACCGAAGCGGGGGCAGGACCACAGGAGCGGGGTACACACACACCCCCACGAACAGCGGTCCAGGGATTCCACCGGAGTAACGGACCGACAGGGTCCGAGAAGGCAGAATGTAGTAGGAGAGCAGGGGGAGGGGAGAGGATCGCTTCGTAGACTCACCAGGCCGCCTCGCCCCCTCCGCCACCGCCGATCGGTACCGCACAATCCGCCGCCTCTCCACGAATAGGGGGGTCCACTGCCGGGGGCCGGCGCTACAATGCAGGGCAGCGCCCGGCTCCGGTCACTCCACACCGCCTCAGGCTCGTCACAGGGCCCACCGGCCGCGCACCTCGACGGATCGGGCTGGAACACGCCCGGAACTGATCGATGACACCACTGTCAGGGACCCGCAGCATGCAGCTCACCCTCACCGCGTTTCCACAGCGGCAGAAAGCATCGAAGCAGGATAAATGAAGGATTTTAGCAGCGGGCTCGGCGGAGCTCGCCTACAATGCGACCGCAATGCTGGCTTGCTAGGCCACGCCCCCCATGTGTTAAGCCTTTTAAGAAACGGTTAACTACCAGGGACTTGAAAAGAGACGGCTGATCTGGCAGCCGAAGGAAAGCAGAGATGGCTGACAGATAGCCCTTGACAGTGCCCAGAGCAGAGCCCTGCTGGGCTAAAGAGAGAAGGAACAAGAGTACTTCAGAAAGAGAGGCCGAAGCACAAGTTACTACTTGTGTAACGATATATCTGTAAGAGACATTAGTTAGTGATAGATTCCTTACCTTAGAATATCCCCAGGCGTCAGACTGGATTCGGAAAGTTTTTCGTCAGCAGTACCCCTGCGCGTCGGTAGGTGGCGTCGTGCGGCTCCGCGTTCGTCGCTGGCGTCGTAAGCGCCGAGATGACGTCACGGAGACTACTTAGGCGCCAACCATGCGCGCTGACGTCAGTTCTGTACACGACTTTCCGCGCCAGGAACGCAGAGCCATGCAAGAAACTGACCACTGGTGCCATGAAACTAGGGCCCTGAAAGGGATGACCTTAACCCTAGAATCAGTTCGCAGAACGGGGAGGATGGGTGGGCGGTAGGAATCTATCACTAACTAATGTCTCTTACAGATATATCGTTACACAAGTAGTAACTTGTGCATCTGAAAGAGACACGTTAGTGATAGATTCCTTCCCATAGAATAGATACCCCAGCAATACCAACCCCGGTGGTGGGTCTGCAAATAGATTACACCAGAAAGTCACGGAGAACAGAACGGCCAAAGAAGCCGTCTCTCCGGACTTGACTGTCAAGGCTGTAATGCTTGGTAAATGTGTGCAGCGAGGCCCACTTGGCTGCCTGACAAATATCCTGCAAGGGAACGCCGCGTCCCAAGGCAGTAGTTAGGCTGCTGTTGCCCTGGTAGAATGGGCACGCAGCCCCACAGGAGGCTCCTTTTTAGCCAAGGAGTAACACGCTTTGATACACAAAACGACCCACCGAGAGATGGTGCGTTTGTGCACGGCCCAACCTTTTTTGGCGCCCACATAGCCAACAAAGAGCTGGTCATCCACCCGGAACTGTTGTGTGCGCGGTAGATAGAACGAGAGCGCACGTTTTGGGTCCAGACGATGGAGCCTCTCTTCCTCTTTTGAAGGATGCGGAGGCGGAAAGAAAGTGGGCAAAGTGATGGTCTGCCCGATGTGGAAGGGTGTGACAACCTTTGGCAAGAAAGAAGGACGGGTCCATAAAACCACCTTGTCCGGATGAACAGAAAGGAAAGGAGGTTTAGAAGAAAGAGCCTGGAGCTCACTCACTCTTCTGGCAGAGGTGATAGCTACCAGGAAAGCAGTCTTGAGAGTGAGAAGACGCAAAGGACAGGTATGAAGGGGCTCGAAGGGAGCGCACATCGGATAGGTGAAGACAAGATTTAAGTCCCATTGAGGCATTATGAAAGGCACGGGAGGAAACATGTGTGTAATGCCTTTCAGGAAACGGTTAACAACCGGGGACTAAAAGAGAGAAGGCTGATCTGGAAGCCGGAGAAAGGCGAGATGGCCGAAAGATAACCTTTGACAGTGCCCAGAGCAGAGCCCTGCTGGGCCAAGGATAGTAGTAACAGAAGGACCTCAGAAAGAGGGGCAGAAAGGGGATCCACAAACTTAGCTGCGCACCATGCCACAAACTTGTTCCACCTGCAGGCGTATACCGTCTTAGTGGAGGGACGCCTGGCTGCCAAAATAACATCACAGACTTCGGGAGGAAGATGGAAAGCTGTCAACTGTCGCCGCTCAATCTCCACGCATGGAGGTGGAGGCTGGACAGGTTTGGGTGGAGGACCGTCCCCTGCTGCTGCGACAGAAGATCCTCCCGAAGAGGCAGTCGGATCGGGGGATCGATCGCCATGTTGAGTAGCTCGGGATACCAGTATCTTCGTGCCCAATCCGGAGCCACAAGGATGACTTGGGCCCGGTCGCGCCGGATCTTCTTCAGCACTCTGGGCAGAAGTGGTATAGGCGGAAAGGCGTACAACAGACCGCAGCTCCACTCGCGACGAAAAGCGTCGCCGAGCGAGTGCCGCCTTGGAAATTCCAACGCGCAGAACTGATGACATTGCGCGTTCTCTTCGGTGGCGAATAGATCCAACCAAGGCTCTCCCCACTGCAGAAAGAGACCTTGCGCCACGTCCAAGTTCAGACGCCATTCGTGATCCATCAAGCACCGGCGGCTGAGTTCGTCGGCCCTGGCGTTCAGAGAACCTGCCAGGTGTTGAACCACCAAGGTAATGCCTTGATGTTCCAGCCATGTCCAGAGGCGCAGAGCCTCCTGACAAAGGGTCCACGACCCCACCCCGCCCTGTTTGTTGCAATACCACATGGCGGTGGTGTTGTCCGTGAACACCTGCACTACACTTCCCCGGACAGAGGGAAGGAATGCCTTCAGTGCAAGTCAGATCGCCCGAAGCTCCAAAAGATTGATATGGAGCCGAGACTCCGCCGGAGACCAGAGGCCTCTGATCTCCGCCTCTCCCAAGTGGCCGCCCCATCCCAGGAGGAACGCATCCGTCACCACTGTGTGCTCCGGTTGGGGAAGGGAGAGGGATCTGCCATTGACCCAATCGCGATTCGTGAGCCACCACTGCAATTGTTGTGCAGTGCCCTCCGAGATCTGGACAAGATCGGACAGGTTGCCCTGATGCTGTGCCCACTGGAACTTCAGGTCCCACTGCAGAGCCTGCATATGCCACCTGGCATGTTGCACTAGCAGAATGCAGGAGGCCATCAGGCCCAAGAGCCGGAGGGTCATCCTGAATGAAACCCGGGATAGAGGCTGAAAGATCGGAATCATAGCCTGAATATCCCGGACTCGCTGCTCGGGAGGATAAACCCGAAACTGCGTCGAATCCAGAACCGCTCCGATGAAGGGGAGCTTCTGAAAAGGACTCAGGTGCGACTTTGGTACGTTGATGGAGAACCCCAGCAACTGCAGGAGGTCGGCCGTAGTCTGAAGGTGGGTGACGACTGCCTGGGGCGAGCCCGCCTTCAACAACCAGTCGTCGAGGTAGGGGAAGACTGACACCCCTGACCTGCACAGATAAGCTGCGACCACCGCCATCACTTTCGTGAACACCCGAGGGGCGCTTGTAAGGCCGAAGGAGAGCACGGTAAATTGAAAATGCTCTTGGCCTACCGTGAACCGCAGGTAACCCCGGTGGGCCGGCAGGACGGGGACGTGAAAATAAGCGTCCTGCAAGTCCAACGCTACCATCCAGTCTTGCGGGTTGAGGGCAGACAAGACCTGAGCAAGCGTCAACATCTTGAACTTCTCCTTCCGGAGGAAGCGGTTGACCTCCCTGAGATCCAAGATAGGACGCAGGCCCTTGTCCTTCTTGGGGACCAGAAAGTAGTGGGAGTAACAACCACGACCTACTTTTGGAACAGGAACGCACTCGATGGCTCCCTTGGCCAAGAGAGCCGTAACTTCCTGCTGGAGAAGGGCCAGATGATCCTCCGACATGCGGTGGTATCTTGGTGGCATGGCTGGAGGGGTAGTCTCGAAGGGGAGGGAGTAGCCCCTTCGGACTATCTGCAAAACCCACCTGTCTGACGTGATGGTGCGCCAGTGGGTGAGGTGATGGCGAATCCTGCCGCCCACTGGCGTTTGATGGGCCTGAAAGGTCGGACTAGGAAGGTTTGGAGGCTGCTGCAGAGGGGGGGTTGGTGGACTGGCCCGCCCGCTGGCCCCCGGAACCACGACGGTTGTTCCCACATCCCCGGCCGCGCGAAGGTTGGGTAACTTGCTGCGGCCTGTGGCTCTGGGCGGAACGTAGTGGGGCACCCCTTCCGTAGCCACGAAAGGGGCGAAAAGCAGACTGCGCAGGGCGGGTGGAGAGGCCCAAGGACTTGGCCGTAGCCCGCGAGTCCTTGAAACGCCTTAGAGCGTTGTCTGCTTTGTCGTCAAAAAGGCGACGGCCATCAAAGGGCATGTCCATCAAGGTGTTCTGGACATCCCCTGAAAAGCCAGTCGACCTCATCCAGGCGTAGCGACGAAGCGCTACCGACATTGAAATGGTCCTGCCCAGAGAGTCGGCGGTGTCCAGCCCACAACGTATGGCAAACTTTGATGCATCTCTCCCGGCGGCCACAGCCTGGGAGAGCACTGCCCGGGCCTCCTCCGGACACTGAGGCAGCACCTGTGCCACCGTATCCCACACGGAGTGGGAATAACGGCCCAAGAGACATGCGGTGTTTACCGACCTTAGTCCTAAGCTGGCGGAAGAGAAAATCTTCTTCCCGAGGTGGTCCAGCTTCTTGGATTCCCTTTCCGGGGGAGCGGTACGGAATGCGCTCTTGGAAGTGGAGGCTTGGACAACCAAGCTCTCCGGGGTGGGGTGTTGGGAGAGGAAAGTGGGGTCGCCCGGAGCCGGGCAATCATCCTGTCCACGGGAGCCCCCGTGTTGGGCCTGGACCAGGTGCCCAAAGGACGTCGGTGAGGGCCTCATTGAACGGCAGCAAGGGCTCCGAAGAGCTCGCAGCCGGCTGAAGCACCTCCGTCAGGAGGTTAGTCCTGACCGCCACCATAGGAAGCTCGAGGTTGAGAGCCTCGGCCGCCCTACGCAACACCACTGCGTATGTTGCTCCCTCCTCTGTAGCCACGGTAGGAGGAGACAACATGCCAAGGTCAGGGGAGGTGTCCAAACCACTGGCATCCCCAGTTCCTCTCTCCAGTCCTGTTCACTTTCCAACTGGTCAGTTAAAGGGTCACTTGACCCCTCCCAGTCCTCCTCATCATCCTCTGGGTGCCACTGTGGTAGAAAAGGGACCCCAGGAGTGAACAGGGGCATGAAAACCCCACCCGGCACCGGATCCGGCTCAGTGTTTACGTCAGGATGGAGGCCGGGGTCGACACCGGCCGGGGGGCCAACCGGCGTCAGACGCGGTAGTGGTGCCGTCGGAAGCGGCGCCGGTGGAGGCTTAACGAGGTCAACCAGCGCCGATCCGGATCCAGGCCTGGATCCAAGGGGTGCCTGCGGCGCCGGGGCCGGAGCCACCGGCAGCGAAGACCTAGGCCCCCCAACCGAGTCCGCGGGGCCCCAAGGCGCGCCGGCGGGGTCGGTTCGCCCAAAGATGGCATGCATCGCCTCGTAGAACGTATGAAGCTGGGCGCGAGTCGCTCTGGGTCCCGGAAAGGGAGGGAAACTCTGAGTCGACTCGTCGGGCTCCGCGCGCGGAGCCGCGGGAGGGGCACCACCCGCGTGCCTCGTCGGATCAGCCGACCGACGAGGAGAAGTCGAAGAGCGACGATGCTTCTTCGACTTCTTCTTGTGCTTCGACTTACCTAACCCCGAGTGCGAAGACTTCGATGATTTCGAACCGGAATGGTGGTGGCTCCGCGACCAGTCCCTCGACCTCCCTCTCGACCCGGACCTCGAACGGCGCGGAGCTGACTGCCGATGTTCAAGCAGGTTTCGGACCCGCTCCCGCAAAGCCTTCGGCGCCATCGACCGGCAGTCAGAGCACGACTTGGGGTCGTGGTCGCGCTCCCGGCAAAAAAGACAGACGCGGTGCGGATCCGTCACCGACATCAGTCGGCTACAGGAACAGCATGCCTTGAAGCCGGGCATCCCTCGTGCACCTGTTCGGGTCGGAGACTCGAAGAAAGAAGTCGACAAAAGTCGAGAAAAAGTTAGTCAAAAAATGACTGAGGTACCGCTCTTCCCGGATCTGCGCTGGCTGGCGCGGAAAAAGAAACAACAGAACTGACGTCAGCGCGCGAGAGCAGCGTCTAAGTAGCTGCCGCAATGTCATCCCGGCGACCACGACACTGAACGCAGAGCCGACCGACTCCACCTTCCGACGCGCAGAGGTACTGCTGACGAAAAAACTTTCCGGATCCAGTCTTAAGTCTGGGGGTAATTCTAAGGTAAGGAATCTATAACTAACGTGTTTCTTTCAGATAAGTGCACCAGGGGCTCGTCCAAACCATAGGCCAAAAGGATGGACCAAAGCTTTGACCTATTGACAAGGCCAAATGCAGAGCTCAAATCCATAAAGGCCAGATAGATTGGCGAGTCCCGAGCTATGGTGTATTTGCCCATAATTAGATTAAGATTTAGGCATTGTTCGTTGGTGCCTATTTTACTCCTAAATCCCAATTGGCAGGGCTCTAGGGTGCCGCTTTCCTCAGCCCACTCTAATATCTTATTGTATAGAACCAGGATTTTTAGGGTGTTGACTATTAGAGAAATGGGCCTGTAGCAGCTAGGTTGGGAGCGATCACCCTTTTTAAAAATCGGAACAATAATACTTGTTGACCATGTGTTGGGTATCGGGGCATGCGTTAGGTTATTAAAAACATTTAACAAAAGGGGCGCCCAAAAATCTGGTTTGCATTTAATGAGGTCGATGGGTAGCCCGTCTGGGCCCGGGGCTTTATTGCCCACGCTCTGTTGGATAGCTTCCTTCACCTCTGACAAAGTTATCTGTATTCTAGTTAGCGCCCGAAGCTTAAAATGGCCTACCTCTTGTACAGGAGCAGCATAAATCTTTGAGAAGTCGTTTTCCCATAACTCACTCGTTATGGTACAGCTTATGGGAGTTAATAGCGGCCCTATTGCCCTTAGGTCCTTGACAGCTGTCCAAAATGTATTCCAATTTTTAGGTCTCGCCTTTTAGGTCTCGCCTAGCGATGCAGCGCCATGCGCTGCTCGCGTAAGCGAGATCTATTGTTGCCGACTTGCTTGTGAAGGGGGACAGGACATGTGCACGCGTATGGCAAGTCCTGGACAGGAGATGTGCACGCGTATGGTGCGAGCAGGAGTTGTAATAACGCCGCAAGCCGTACGCGTGCACATCGACTGTCTGTGCCGAAGCTTAACAGACAGGAGATGTGCACACGTACGTCTTGCGGCGTTATCACAACTCTTGCTCCCACCATACGCGTGCACATGTCCTGTCCAGGCGCGGCGCCCTTTGCTGCTTGTATATCAGCCGGCCGGTGGGCACGTACAGCATGCCTCCCGCTCAACCCCGCTCACCGGCTCTTGTGGGGACTCTGCGTTGCTGCCCGGCTCGTCTCCTCAATAGCAGGGGGGACTCGCCTCTTCACCCGGTCACTGGCGCAGCAACACGCGGGGCTCCGTCTTGCTCACAGGTGCCCCGCCTGAAATCCTGCTCCGGCCGCACCATGCGGCATTCACGAAGGCCGGGTGGGCTCCCGCCGGACTTCCCTCTGCGGGGTGGGCTTCCGCCTCGCTTCTCCTACACGCGGGCTGCAACACGCGGGGCTCCCTCAGCTCACGGGAGCCCCGGACACTTCTGGCCGCGCGCTCCATGCCCCGCCCATGTCCCAGGCAAGGTTGCCTGACTTCCGGGTCGCGCTGAGAACGGCCCGGAGAAGGCTTCTAGAACAGCTCGGGCTGCGGCGGCAAAACGCGGAATAGGCTCCAAAATGCAGAAAACCTTTTGAATTGTGACACAAAGAAAGTAGTTTAAGTATAATCCGTGTGCCTTCAAAATAAATGTCAACTGAGAACTATGTTGTCAGTGAGGTAATCTGGAAAAACACGTTTCTTTAAGAAGCTTTCGTAGGCGCCTCCCTGCTCCGGCCCGCCACCCCGCACACCACCTCCGACCTCCCTCGCATCCCCGGGCCACCACAAGCCCCGCTGTCATCCGCAATTTCACAACCATTCCCGCAACCCGCCTCCGAAGTATGAAGGGCAGATCCAGTCCCCCCAGTCGCCTGCACACTAACAGACGTGGCCATGAACGCTCCGCTGCCTGTGTGTCCCTTGAGCGTGCCACCCACTGTCCCTACCCCACTGCCGGACCCGAGCCTCCACTGCCAAAGATGTAGTGCCGCCCCCGTACCACCTACTGCTATGTCCGCTCATCACGCCCCCTGCTTTATAGCGCATATGTCCACCGGCGGCTAACGCATGGATCGCCACCCCCTCCCGTAACGTCTCCTGTAGCTCACTAATCCTAACTTCACACCTCACTCCTCCTGGATGGAAAACCAGACCCCCCAGGCTCTCTCAAACCGACACAGCATGGCTCTCAGTGCGTGCGGTTCACGTTGCCAGGTCACACAGGAGCAACCGGCCGGAGCAGCGGGGCGCACTCACTCCCCCCCTCGAGGCCCAGACTTTACGACGCTGCATATCAACCCTGCTGGCAGTGGCCCAGACAGCGCCCGACCCCGGCCTGTGTCCCCCAACCGGCCTCAGAAGGATGAAAGGCCGATGGCATGCATACTGAGCCTGGAGCGCCTACCTGGCACTCAAGCAGCTTCTTGTGTCTGCTCCCTGAGTGTGAATGTTAATCCACAACCGGCAGTTTTGTGTGCTGCTTGCTTGGTGTCCCTAAATGGCTACTGGTGGGAATAGTTGCGTCAGGCAGCATCGGCTCAGCTGGGTGATGCCGCGTGTTGAAGGTGTTTCTAATGGAGGCCCTTGTGAGACCGTACCGTACCTTGGCGGCCGAAAGGAAATACGTGTTGCCGTGCCTGGAGGGGGGCTGTTTGAAGGGGTATACTTAGTGGTGTAAAGGTAAAGTACCAGGGAGAGAGGGAGGGGACTGTATTCTGTGATTAGTCTGCTTGTTACAAAGAAGCTAGCGAACGCAACTATAATGTCTCCAACAGCTGCAGAGTTGCAATTTTGTTTATCATCATTTTGCCCCCCCTCCCCACCTCCAGAGCAATATCAAAAACAGTAGGAAGCAGCCATACATTTTATATAAATGTTATTTATGACGCGTCTGTCTTTGAAACCAGTTCCAAATTCAGGCCTGTAGCAGTGGGTTACCAATGCAGTGAGCCCCAGATCAGTGTTTGCTCTTCACCCACTGGTACCTTTATTCCCAGCCCTTTGCAAGCCAATGTCTTCCATCACCCTAACTGTGTACTTGGAGTGAGACAGCAAGAGGCACGGACATCCAGTAAACAAAAATACTTATTAAAAAGCATTTGCAATGCAATAGGTCTTGCATTTGCGAAAGATTGAGCTATTGGCATTGTAAATGACAATTCCTTTTATTTATGTGTTGGTTTTCAAAACAGAAAAATAAAAGGCATTGTCATTTGCAATGCCAATAGCTTAAACTCATGCAAATGCGAGACCTATTGCATTGCAAATGCTTGTTTATACTAGCAGCTTTGGTTAATGCTTCCCAAAGATCTTTTAAAATTTCCCCTTTCCTGTTGGTAGTCGCAACCTTATACCTTTGCCTCGCCAGTTTCACAACTGAATTACACCTTGGGTTGGTTGACAGTGCTCTGCGCAATTGTCTATTTGCTTCAGAGCACTCGTGGTCAAACCATCTGGGTCCGCGTTTCACAGGGGGAATAGGCTTTGATAATAAAGTTTTGATTGCTAAGCAGAGTTTGGTAAAATCGTAAACAGCCTCCGGGTACGGGTCCTGGGCTGATAAGCATGAGTTTATAAGGTGCATATTGGCCTTCGCTAGAGTCTGAAACAATTCGTTATTATTGATACCCCGCCAAGTCAGTCTTAAATTATCAGTGGAGGGCATCAGGTTCCTGGCACCACATTCCAAAGTGAGCGTGGGCCGGGGGGATAGTCTCATCACTATTTTAATTGGGTTATGGTCCCCTTGGCTTGTAGCGATAACTTCTGCTTTCATTAAATAGTCTTCAAGGAGAGGGGAAGTGAAAACAAAATCTATAGTAGATGAGCAACCCCTCCCTCTGAATGTTGGCTCAGGATAGTTGTTAGTATGTGTTACACCCACAATTTCCAAGACATTGGTGAGGTTATGTGTATTCAGATATGTTGCCAACTCAGCACCCCTACGACAAGTTTGCCCAAAGTTACGGAGCCCTGTGCTATGTATCGTATCCGATAATTTCGCATTAAAATCACCACCCAGTAAAATACCGGTAGTTTCGGCTGATTCTTGCTGACAATCTAAGTTGGAGATGAAATCAAATAACTTAATGAAGTTTCCATTGGGAATTGAGTGGAAGTCATTATTGCACAAGTTACTAACTTGTGTAACGATATATCTGTAAGAGACAGTAGTTAGTGACAGATTCCTTACCTTAGAATATCCCCAGGCGTCAGGCTGGATCCGGAAAAGTTTTTGCGTAGCAGTACCCTTGCGCGTCGGTGGCGGCGTCGTGCGGCTCCGCGTCCGTCGTCGGCGTCGTGATCGCCGGGATGACGTCGCGGGCAGTACTTAGGCGCCGCCCCTGCGCGCTGACGTCAGTTCTGTACACGACTTTCCGCGCCAGGAACGCAGAGCCATGCAAGAAGCTGACATAGGTGTCTGAAAAATACTAGGGCCCTGAAAGGGATGTCCTTAACCCTAGAAATCAGTTCGCAGAACGGGGAGGATGGAGTGGGGCGGTAAGGAATCTGTCACTAACTACTGTCTCTTACAGATATATCGTTACACAAGTTAGTAACTTGTGCATCTGAAAGAGACACGTTAGTGACAGATTCCTTACCTTAGAATAGATACCCCAGCAATACCAACCCCGGTGGTGGGTCTGCGAACAAAGATCAGACAAGGAAGTCCTGGAGGACAGAACGGCCAAAGAAGCCGTCCCTCCGGACCTGACTGTCAAGGCAGTAATGCTTTGTAAACGTGTGCAGCGAGGCCCACGTAGCTGCCTGACAGATAACCGGCAGCGGAACACCGCGGCCCAAGGCCGTGGTAGCAGCCGTTGCCCTGGTGGAATGGGCACGCAGCCCAACAGGAGGCTCCTTCTTAGCCAAAGAATAGCAGGTCTTGATGCACAAGGTAACCCAGCGGGAGATGGTCCTCTTGTGCACCGCCCGACCTTTTTGGCGCCCACGTAGCCAATAAAGAGCTGGTCATCCACCCGGAAGTGTTTTGTGCGGTCAATATAGAAGGAGAGCGCACGTTTTGGGTCCAGACGGTGGAGCCTCTCTTCCTCTCTGGAAGGATGCGGAGGCGGAAAGAAGGTGGGCAAAGTGATGGTCTGCCCAATGTGGAAAGCAGTAACCACCTTTGGCAAGAAGGACGGACGCGTCCGAAGAACAACCTTGTCTGGATGAACAGACAGAAAGGGAGGTTTGCAAGATAGAGCCTGGAGCTCACTCACCCGCCGAGCGGAGGTGATGGCCACCAGAAAGGCTGTCTTCAGAGTCAGAAGACGAAGAGGACAGTTATGTAGAGGCTCAAAGGGAGCGCACATTAAAAGGTAAGAACCAAGTTTAAGTCCCACTGAGGCATCACAAACGGAACAGGAGGGAAGAGGTGAGTAATGCCTTTTAAGAACCTGTTAACAACAGGGGACTTGAAAAGGGAGGGCTGATCAGGGAGCCTGAGGAAGGCCGAGATAGCACAAAGATAACCCTTGATGGTACCCAGGGCAGAACCCTGTTGGGCCAGAGAGAAGGAACAGAAGGACCTCAGAAAGAGGGGCAGAAAGGGGATCCACAGCCTTTGCTGTGCACCATGCCACAAATTTGTTCCACCTGCAGGCGTATACCACCTTAGTGGAGGGACGCCTGGCTGCCAGAATCACATCACAAACTTCGGGAGGCAAGTCGAAAGGAATCAACTGCCGCCGCTCAATCTCCACGCAAGCAGGTGTAGACTGGACAGGTTCGGGTGGAGGACCGTCCCCTGCTGCTGCGACAGAAGATCCTCCCGAAGAGGCAGACGGATCGGGGGATCTACGCTCATATTGAGTAGCTCGGGATACCAAACTCTTCGAGCCCAGTCCGGAGCCACAAGAATGACTTGGGCCCGGTCGTGCCGAATCTTCTTCAACACTCTGGGTAGAAGTGGTATAGGCGGAAAGGCGTACAATAGACCGCAACTCCACTCGTGACGAAAAGCGTCGCCGAGCGAGTGCCGCCTTGGAAATTCCAACGCGCAGAACTGATGACATTGCGCGTTCTCTTCGGTGGCGAATAGATCTAACCAAGGCTCTCCCCACTGTAGAAAGAGTCCTTGCGCCACTTCCGAGTGAAGACGCCATTCGTGATCCATCATGCACCTGCGGCTGGAGTTCGTCCGCCCTGGCGTTCAGGGAACCTGCCAGGTGTTGAACCACCAGGAACATGCCCTGATGTTCCAGCCATGTCCAGAGGCGCAGAGCCTCCTGACAAAGGGTCCACGACCCCACCCCGCCTTGTTTGTTGCAGTACCACATGGCAGTGGTGTTGTCTGTGAACACCTGCACTACCTTCCCTTTGACAGAGGAAGGAATGCCTTGAGTGCAAGTCGGATCGCCCGGAGCTCCAGAAGGTTGATATGGAGCCGGGACTCCGCCGGAGACCAGAGGCCTCTGATCTCCGCCTCTCCCATGTGACCGCCCCATCCCAGAAGGGACGCGTCCGTCACAACTGTGTGCTCTGGCTGGGGAAGGGAGAGGGATCTGCCCATGACCCATTGCCGGTTCGAGAGCCACCACTGCAACTGTTTTGCAGTCCCCTCCGAGATCTGGACGTGATCGGACAGGTCGCCCTGGTGCTGCGCCCACTGGAACTTCAGGTCCCACTGCAGAGCCCGCATATGCCATCTGGCATGAGTGACCAGCAGGATGCAGGAGGCCATGAGGCCCAGCAGCCTCAGGGTCATCCGTGCCGAAACCCAGGATAAGGGCTGAAAGATCGGAATCATAGCCTGAATATCCCGGACTCGCCGTTCGGGAGGATAGGCCCGAAGCTGCGTCGTGTCCAGAACTGCTCCGATGAAAAGGAGCTGTGGAGAAGGAATCAGATGCGACTTTGGCACATTGATGGAGAACCCCAGCGAGTGCAGGAGTTCGGCCGTAGTCTGGAGGTGGGAGACAACTGCCTGGGGCGAGCCCGCCTTCAGCAGCCAGTCGTCGAGGTAGGGGAAGACTGAAACCCCTGCCCGGCGCAGATGAGCTGCGACCACCGCCATCACTTTCGTGAACACCCGAGGGGCACTGGTAAGGCCAAAGGGAGCACGGTGAACTGAAAATGCTCGAGGCCTACCGTGAACCGAAGGTAACGCCGGTGGGCCGGCAGGACGGGGATGTGGAAATAGGCGTCCTGCAAGTCCAACGCTACCAACCAGTCTCCGGGGTCGAGGGCAGTCAAGACCTGAGCTAGGAGTGAGCATCTTGAACTTCTCCTTCCGGAGGAAGCGATTGACGTTCCGGAGGTCCAAGATAGGACGCATGTCCTCCTTGTCCTTTTGGGCACCAGAAAGTAGTGGGAGTAGCAACCACGCCCTACTTCTGGGGTCGGAACATGCTCGATGGCCCTCTTGGCCAAGAGGGCCGTGACTTCCTTCTGTAGAAGCACCAAGTGATCCCCTGACATGCGGTGGAATTGAGGTGGCATGGCTGGGGGGTGGTCTCGAAGGGGAGGGAGTAGCCCCTTCGGACAATGTCCAAGACCCACTTGTCCGAGGTGATGGGACGCCAGTGGTGAAGGTGATGGCGGACCCTGCCCCCGACTGGCGTGCTGTGCACCTGAAAGGAGGGACTAGGAGGGCTTGGAGGCCGCGGACGGGTTGGAGGTGGTGGCCTGACCCGCACGCTGGTTGCCCGAACCGCCACGGCGGTATCCACGTCCTCGGCCACGCGAAGGCGCTTGCTGCGCGGGCCGTTGGCCGGGCTGTGGACGTGACTGGGCGCCCCTTCCGTGGCCACGAAAGGGGCGAAAAGCAGACGTATGCGGAGGGCGCACAACAGCAAGGCCCAGGGACTTAGCAGTAGCCCGTGAATCCTTGAAACGCTCCAGCGCATGGTCCGCCTTTGAACCAAAGAGACCGACTCCATCAAAGGGCATGTCCATGAGAGTATTCTGGACATCCCCTGAAAAACCAGTGGTTCTCAGCCAGGCGTGGCGACGCAGCGCCACCGTCGTTGCAAGCGATCTGCCCAGCGAGTCGGCGGTATCAAGGCCACAGCGGATGGTATACTTAGCCGCATCACGCCCTTCCGCAATAGCGCGGGTAAGCAGTGTCTGGACCTCCTCAGAACACTGCGGCAAAACATCAGCCACCGAATCCCACAGGGAGTGGGTGTATCGGCCCAAGAGGCAAGCGGTATTAACAGACCGCAAGCCAGCACTGGAGGAAGAGAAAGCCTTCTTCCCAAAGTGATCCAGGCGCTTGGATTCCCTATCCGGAGGGCGGTAGGGAAGGCTGTTTGGGAGGCAGAGGCTTGGACAACCAAGCTCTCAGGGTGGGGTGTTGGGAGAGAAACAGGGGTCGCCCGGAGCCGGGCGATGGCGTCGGGCCACGTTCCTATCCACAGGAGCCCCTGTGGTGGGTTTGGACCAGGCACCCAAAAGAACGTCAGTGAGTGCATCGTTGAACGGCAGCACAGGCTCCGAAGAGGAGGCCGCCGGCTGAAGCACTTCAGTCAGGAGGTTAGTCCTGACGGCCACTGTAGGCAACTGGAGATTTAAGGCTCCAGCAGCTCTACGCAACACCGTTGCAAAATTAGCCCCCTCCTCCGTTGCCACGGGAGGAGACAGCATGCCAGAGTCGGGGAGGTATCCAGCCCACTGGCATCCCCAAGTTCCTCAACCCAGTCCGGGTCAAACTCGCACTGTTGTGTGAGAGGGTCGTCAGACCCCTCCCAGCTCTCCTGGTCCTCCTCAGGTTGAAAAGATGGAGGAGGAGGGACATAAGGGACCCAAGGCCTCATCGGGCGCCGGAACCGGCGTCCGGGCGACGCCGGTCCGGCTCCATGTCCGGACCCGGGGAGAACCGGGGAACGACGCCGCCCGGGCCCCCGGACGGCGTCGGGAACGGCACCGGGGACATCGGCGTCGGGCGGAGGCGTGGTTAGGTCAACCGGCGTCGATGGAGGTTGCGGCACCACCGGAACCGGGGTCGAGGCCGGGGCCGGAGCCGAGGCCGGGACGAAGGCTGGTGGGACAGGCGACGCCGGGACCGGAGTCGACGGCGACGCCGGAGCAACCCCATCTGGCCCGCGGGGCCCGAAGGCGCACCGGAGGGACCTTGAGGCCCGAAGAGGCGGGCCATGGCCGACAGGAATTTCTGTACTCGGCCGGAGTCGCCCCCGAACCCGGGAAGGACGGGTAATGCGGGGGCAACTCGACAGGCACGTCCGGGGCCGCGGGGCGGGGACGGTGCCGACAGGGACCTCAGCCGAGTCGCGCGACCGGCGAGGCGAAGTCTTAGAGCGATGACGCCGCTTAGACTTCTTGTGCTTCGACTTACCGGAGGAGCGCGAAGACTTGGATTCCGACGAACGGCGGGGACTCCGCGTCCGGCCCTCGACCTCTCCCGGGACCGGGGCTTGCTGCGGCGCGGAGCCGACTGCCGGACTTCAAGGAGCTTTCGAGACCGCTCTCGCAAAGCCTTCGGATGAAGTTTCCGGCAGTCAGGGCACGACTTCGTGTCGTGGCCTCGGCCGAGGCAGAAGAGACACTCGAGGTGGGGGTCCGTGATGGACATCATACGACCACATACCTCGCAGGGCTTAAAGCCGGGCATCCCTACGACACCTTAGGAGTCGTGAAGACTCGTTGAAGAGAACAGTGAAAAATTTCACAAAAAGATAGTCAAAAAGTGACTAGGGCACTGCTCTTCCCGGATCTGCGCCTACTGGCGCGGAAAAAGAAGAACTGACGTCAGCGCGCAGGGGCGGCGCCTAAGTACTGCCCGCGACGTCATCCCGGCGATCACGACGCCGACGACGGACGCGGAGCCGCACGACGCCGCCTACCGACGCGCGAAGGGTACTGCTACGCAAAAAACTTTTCCGGATCCAGCCTGACGCCTGGGGATATTCTAAGGTAAGGAATCTGTCACTAACGTGTCTCTTTCAGATGCAAAATGTAATCAGATAAAAAGAAACGCTCCTTTTATAAAGTAGGGCTTGAAAATTATTGCTATTGGTGAGTAGGGCCTTGATGCTACAACCGGCAGCTATGTTAATCCGAATAGATAAACCCCCCGAGGGACGACCAAACTTAGGGGTAGGAGCTACAATGTTGTAACATTGAAACCCATCAATGTGTAGTTCCTGGGTCGCCCAAGTCTCTTGAAGCATGACTATGTCCTGTTTATTTACTAGGTGTAGCCAGTCAGGGTACCCCAATCTCGACTGAAGGCCTGCTACATTCCAGCTCAAGATACTCAATTCTGTGTTGGCCTGGGTCTTAGATAGCACTTGCTGATCATCTAACTTAACTACGGGGAGGGGGGCACAAACACCTGTAGATTATCAAGGGGGCCTGGTTGATGTTCCAATGAGGGTGGTTGTCAATCCTGGGTATCAAGTTCGGATAAAACCTGAAACCTATTATATGAGGTGGGAGATACATGCTCATTTACAATGGGCCTAAGTGTTGGTTTATAAAAATAGCCGAGTGGTAAGGAGCAGATGTTGGTACTTTGGTTAGATGTTAACTCTCAAGCTCTCAATAGGCATCGTACCATATGAGGCTTGCGGAAGTTAATCACAATACAGTCACCGTCTATGTTCTTGGGGGACGGGCCAACCCACCCGACTCTGCGAACCATGATGATCTCGTTCATGTCAGATGGGTGGAACCTTTTGTGCTTTGTTAACCAATCCACACACTTGTTACGTAGGTCAACCCGGGACTCCCTCTGGTCTCTTTTGAGGGTAGGGACACCGGCCAGAACTAATACATATGGACAGGTGGCCGGGGGCAAACTCAAAACATCTGTCTTAGGCCTCAGATGGTTTTTGCTTGAGGTGTCTATTGAACTCCTGCTTGGGTTGCTAGGCATGAATCCGGCATGTAAGCATTCAGGGTAGGTACTACGCCTTCGGCTGAAGTTCGGATGCAAGGTTGTGACTAGGTCATCTGCGGGTGGTGCACTACTCCTTAGATTAGGATTTAATACCGCATCAGGCCTAACTGTGCAGCACTCCCTAACTTGTCTGCAAGTGGGACAGGCGCTACTTCTGGGGACACTAGAAGATACTGGGATCGCAGAAGCTGGGGTGGGAGCAATAGCAATGGTATTTGAATCTGGGTTTAGACTAGTGTTAACAATGAGACCATCCCCCAGGGCAGCCATAGGTTGTGCTGTCGCCATCGGTGGGCTAAGCTTTCCCACAGCTGTATCAAGGCGAGCTAGGCGTTCTAAGAGGGAGGTGAATTTATACTCCAGCAAATCATTAAATCGCCTAAACACAGAATCAATATCAATAACAGAGTTCATAATTGTGTCTCCTCCGCCCCTGTTATCCAACAGTGCCTCCGTCTGTGTGCTGATGGAAGATGCGAAGCCCCGTTATAACCTTCCCCAGGGGTACCAGTGCTTATAGATGACTGCATCCATGCGGACAGACAGTTACTGGATGCGCTTAGCCTGGGTGGTTGTTTCCTCTTGGCACAGACAGGTTTCCCACATTTCTTCTTGCGTTTGGTGAACGGATTTTCCACTGGTGTAGGAACATCAATATCTAATTGCGTTTCAGGTATATTGCCAGATGAACTTATACTGGCGTGCACTGAGGTGGTAGAGTTATTGGGCTGTGGTGAAACATGTTCGTGTACAGGGCCCAGTACAGAGTCAGGGTCAGGATCAGATAAAGCCCCTCTGATATGTGGATTCATTAATGGACCCTCGTTACCCAAAGACAGGCGGCGCTCAGTTAGTTCAATTTCCCCTGACACGATGTTAACCACCCTTTCTAGCATACTTTTAATGCTGCTGCTGATAGGACGTACGTTTGATTGCCCGATGCGCTTCCCCATGGTATAAATTATATCAGTTCGTAAATTTCGGGGAAGTCCAAGACATTGGACTTGGAGGGACTCACCTCTGAACGATTGGTGACCCAAAAGGGGGGTAGCCCTGCCCTGCCTCTTCCTGTCGCGGACGGGCCCGCCCTTGGCCCGGGCACGCCTGCACGCGTCCCGCGCTGAGGGAGGGCTGGCGTTAATTTATGCGCCTCCAGGCGCTTTCGGTGCACGTAGGCGGCAGCGGCCGCGAAGAGAGCTGGAGATTGTGGTTCCTGGCCCCACCACGACTGCCTCAGGAGCGTCCCGCGCTGCGGGAGTGCTGGCGTTAATTTATGCGCCTCCAGGCGCTTTCGGTGCACGTAGGCGGCAGCGGCCGCGAAGAGAGCTGGAGATTGAGGTTCCTGGCCCCACCACGACTGCCTCAGGAGCGTCCCGCGCTGCGGGAGTGCTGGCGTTAATTTATGCGCCTCCAGGCGCTTTCGGTGCACGTAGGCGGCAGCGGCCGCGAAGAGAGCTGGAGATTGTGGTTCTTGGCCCCACCACGACTGCCTCAGGACGATATGCCTACTTATTAGTTACATCGACTACTCAGGGCGATATGCCTAGATATCACACTATGGGTGCTACAATACAGAGGTATGCAAGACAATTTACGTTTCTAAGCAAAGTTACTTTTGTTCCATACAAAAAGCAGGTCGACAAATTGAACATTTCAGAGTAAAAACCACAACATGGGTTCCAATGGAGAAAACATATGTTATTGGTTTGCAGGTAAGTAAACGACTTACAATGCTGGGTGTCTGGGGTTAGAACCAAAGTTCTCCAAGGTTCAAGGAGGCACTTGAGTTGGACCACCAGCGGCTCTAGGGCGACCGGGTGCGGAGGCCCAACATTAGCCAAAGGGGGTGGGGGGGCCTTCGGTTGAGGCTGCAGGCGTTGGGTAGAGGATCAAGGCAGGTCGGGGAGCACCGGATCCCAAGTCAGGATCGCTGGGGAGACCTCCTTGTGGTGTTGGGTCACTAACTTGGGCCGTGGGCGTCGGGGGTGCAGAACCGCAGAGTCGCCTGGATCCGTGGTCTGTGTTGGAGTCTTTTGGGTTGAGCAAATCCGGTGCTCACAGGAGACAGTCTTTTTGGTGCAGGCAGGGAGGGTCCCCCGGGTTCTGGGTGGCTGCTGAACATGCCGGGGTTTCGCTGGTTGCAGGTCGAAGTCGGGATAGGCCAGTAGGGCCAAATCAGTTGTCCTCTTCTTCCTCGGCCAGCCCGGCTCTTCGGTCCTTTTTCTTTCTTCTTCTCGAGACTGAGGAGGGAAGGTTCAGTCTCATCACTAAATACTAAATTTAGGGGTGTTACAGGGCGGTGCATGTCAGGACCAATGGGTCCCTTTGTTTGAATGAGTACATTCCCTATTATGCCACCCTCCAGTGGGAGGGTGGCATGAGCCTCTCCCTAATTGGCTGGGTCTCCTCATCTTCAAGATGGAGGGGCTGACACACAAGTTACTAACTTGTGTAACGATATATCTGTAAGAGACAGTAGTTAGTGACAGATTCCTTACCTTAGAATATCCCCAGGCGTCAGGCTGGATCCGGAAAGTTTTTGCGTAGCAGTACCCTTGCGCGTCGGTAGGCGGCGTCGTGCGGCTCCGCGTCCGTTGTCGTGATCGCCGGGATGACGTCGCGGGCAGTACTTAGACGCCGCCCCTGCGCGCTGACGTCCAGTTCTGTACACGACTTTCCGCGCCAGGAACGCAGAGCCATGCAAGAAGCTGACATAGGTGTCTGAAAAATACTAGGGCCCTGAAAGGGATGTCCTTAACCCTAGAAATCAGTTCGCAGAACGGGGAGGATGGGTGGGGCGGTAGGAATCTGTCACTAACTACTGTCTCTTACAGATATATCGTTACACAAGTTAGTAACTTGTGCATCTGAAAGAGACACGTTAGTGACAGATTCCTTACCTTAGAATAGATACCCCAGCAATACCAACCCCGGTGGTGGGTCTGCGAACAAAGATCAGACAAGGAAGTCCCGGAGGACAGAACGGCCAAAAAGCCGTCCCTCCGGACCTGGCTGTCAAGGCAGTAATGCTTGGTAAACGTGTGCAGCGAGGCCCACGTAGCTGCCTGACATATATCCTGCAGCGGAACACCGCGACCTAAAGCCGCGGTAGCAGCCGTTGCCCTGGTGGAATGGGCACGCAGCCCAACAGGAGGCTCCTTCTTAGCCAAAGAATAGCAGGCTTTGATACACAAGGTGACCCAGCGGGAGATGGTTCTCTTGTGCACCGCCCGACCTTTTTGGCGCCCACGTAGCCAACAAAGAGCTGGTCATCCACCCGGAAGTGTTGTGTGCGGTTGATATAAAAGGAAAGCGCACGTTTTGGGTCCAGACGGTGGAGCCTCTCTTCCTCTCTGGAAGGATGCGGAGGCGGAAAGAAGGTGGGCAAAGTGATGGTCTGCCCAATGTGGAAGGCAGTAACCACCTTTGGCAAGAAGGACGGACGCATCCTAAGAACAACCTTGTCTGGATGGACAGACAAAGGGAGGTTTGCATGATAGAGCCTGGAGCTCACTCACCCGCCGAGCGGAGGTGATGTCCACCAGAAAGGCTGTCTTCAAAGTAAGAAGACGAAGAGGACAGTTATGTAGAGGCTCAAAGGGAGCGCACATTAAAAAGGTAAGAACCCAAGTTTAAGTCCCACTGAGGCATGACAAACGGAACAGGAGGGAAGAGGTGTGTAATGCCTTTTAGAAACCTGTTAACAACAGGGGACTTAAAAGAGAGGGCTGATCAGGGAGCCTGAGGAAGGCCGAGATTGCACAAAGATAGCCCTTGATGGTACCCAGGGCAGAACCCTGTTGGGCCAGAGAAAGAAGGAACAGAAGAACCTCAGAAAGAGGGGCAGAGAGGGGATTCACAGCCTTTGCTGTGCACCATGCCACAAACTTGTTCCACCTGCAGGCGTATACCACCTTAGTGGAGGGACGCCTGGCTGCCAGAATCACATCACAAACTTCGGGAGGCAAGTCGAAAGGAATCAACTGCCGCCGCTCAATCTCCACGCAAGCAGGTGGAGACTGGACAGGTTCGGGTGGAGGACCGTCCCCTGCTGCTGCGACAGAAGATCCTCCCGAAGAGGCAGACAGATCGGGGGATCGACGCTCATACTGAGTAGCTCGGGATACCAAACTCTTCGAGCCCAGTCCGGAGCCACAAGGATGACTTGGGCCCGGTCGCGACGAATCTTCTTCAACACTCTGGGTAGAAGTGGTATAGGCGGAAAAGCGTACAACAGACCGCAACTCCACTCGCGACGAAAAGCTTCGCCGAGCGAGTGCCGCCTTGGAAATTCCAACGCGCAGAACTGATGACATTGCGCGTTCTCTTCGGTGGCGAATAGATCTAACCAAGGCTCTCCCCACTGTAGAAAGAGTCCTTGCGCCACTTCCGAGTGAAGACGCCATTCGTTATCCATCATGCACCTGCGGCTGAGTTCGTCCGCCCTGGCGTTCAGGGAACCTGCCAGGTGTTGAACCATCAGGAATATGCCCTGATGTTCCAGCCATGTCCAGAGGCGCAGTGCCTCCTGACATAGGGTCCACGACCCCACCCCGCCATGTTTGTTGCAGTACCACATGGCGGTGGTGTTGTCTGTGAACACCTGCACTACCTTCCCTTTGACAGAGGGAAGGAATGCCTTGAGTGCAAGTCGGATCGCCCGGAGCTCCAGAAGGTTGATATGGAGCCGGGACTCCGCCGGAGACCAGAGGCCTCTGATCTCCGCCTCTCACATGTGACCGCCCCATCTCAGTAGGGACGCGTCCGTCACGACTGTGTGCTCTGGCTGGGGAAGGGAGAGGGATCTGCCCATGACCCATTGCCGGTTTGAGAACCACCACTGCAACTGTTTTGCAGTCCCCTCCGAGATCTGGACAGTGTTTGGACAGGTTGCCCTGGTGCTGCGCCCACTGGAACTTCAGGTCCCACTGCAGAGCCCGCATATGCCATCTGGCATGATCGACCAGCAGGATGCAGGAGGCCATGAGGCCCAGCAGCCTCAGGGTCATCCTTACCGAAACCCAGGATAGAGGCAGAAAGATCGGAATCATAGCCTGAATATCCCGGACTCGCCGTTCGGGAGGATAGGCCCGAAACTGCGTCGTGTCCAGAACTGCTCCGATGAAAAGGAGCTGTGGAGAAGGAATCAGGTGCGACTTTGGCACATTGATGGAGAACCCCAGCGAGTGCAGGAGTTCGGCCGTAGTCTGGAGGTGGGAGACGACTGCCTGGGACGAGCCCGCCTTCAGCAGCCAGTCGTCGAGGTAGGGGAAGACTGGAACCCCTGCCCGGCGCAGATGGGCTGCGACCACCGCCATCACTTTCGTGAACACCCGAGGGGCACTTGTGAGGCCAAAGGGGAGCACGGTGAATTGAAAATGCTCGAGGCCCACCATGAACCGCAGGTAACGCCGGTGGGCCAGCAGGACGGGGTTGTGGAAATAAGTGCCTGCAAGTCCAACGCTAGCATCCAGTCTCCAGGGTCGAGGGCAGTCAAGACCTGAGCTAAGGTGAGCATCTTGAACTTCTCCTTCCGGAGGAAGCGATTGACGTTCCGGAGGTCCAAGATAGGACGCATGTCCACCTTGTCCTTTTTGGGCACCAGAAAGTAGTGGGAGTAGCAACCACGTCCTACTTCTGGGGTCGGAACGCGCTCGATGGCCCTCTTGGCCAAGAGGGCCGCAACTTCCTTCTGAAGAAGCACCAAGTGATCCCCTGACATGCGGTGGAATTGAGGTGGCATGGCTGGGGGGTGGTCTCGAAGGGGAGGGAGTAGCCCCTTCGGACAATGTCCAAGACCCACCTGTCCGAGGTGATGGCACGCCAGTGGTGAAGGTGATGGCGGACCCTGCCCCCTACTGGCGTGCTGTGCACCTGAAAAGAAGGACTAGGAGGGCTTGGAGGCCGCGGACGGGGCGGTTGGTGGCCTGACCCGCACGCTGGTTGCCCGATCCGCCACGGCGGAAGCCACGTCCTCGGCCACGCGAAGACGCTTGCTGCGCGGGCCGGTGGCTGGGCAGCGGACGTGACTGGGCGCCCCTTCCGTGGCAACGAAAGGGGTGAAAAGCAGATGGCTGCGGAGGGCGTACAGCAGAAAGGCCCAGGGACTTGGCTGTAGCCCGTGAGTCCTTAAAACGCTCCAGCGCATGGTCTGCCTTGTTTCCAAAAAGACAGACCCCATCAAAGGGCATGTCCATAAGAGTGTTCTGGACATCACCCGAAAAACCAGTGGTTCTCAGCCAGGCGTGACGGCGCAGAGCCACTGTCGTTGCAATAGACCTACCCAGCGAGTCGGCGGTATCAAGGCCACATCGAATGGTGAATTTAGCCGCATCTCTTCCTTCCGCAATGGCGCGGGAAAGCAGTGTCTGCACCTCCTCAGGACACTGGGGCAAAGCTTGCGCCACCGAGTCCCACAAAGTGTGGGAATATCGGCCCAAATGGCAAGCGGTGTTGACAGACCGCAAGCCAGCACTGGAGGAAGAAAAGACCTTCTTCCCAAATTGATCCAGGCGTTTGGATTCCCTATCCGGAGGAGCGGTAGGGAAGGCGGTTTGGGAAGCAGAGGCTTGGACAACCAAGCTCTCAGGAGTGGGGTGTTGGGAGAGGAACAGGGGGTCGCCCGGAGCGGGGCGATGGCGTCGGGCCACGTTCCTATCCACAGGAGCCCCTGTGGCGGGCTTGGACCAGGTGCCCAAAAGAACGTCAGAAAGTGCGTCGTTAAACGGCAGCAGTGGCTCCGAGGAGGTAGCCGCCGGCTGAAGCACTTCCGTAAGGAGGTTAGTCCTGATGGCCACTGTAGGCAATTGGAGGTGTAAGGCCCCAGCTGTTCTACGCAACACCGTTGCAAAATTTGCTCCCTCCTCCGTTGCCACGGAAGGAGGAGACAGCATGCCAGGGTCAGAGGAGGTGTCCAGGCCACTGGCATCCCCAAGTTCCTCAGCCCAGTCCTGTTCGTACTCACACTGCTGTGTGAGAGGGTCCTCCAACCCCTCCCAGTCCTCTTCGTCCTCCTCAGGTTCAAAATATGGAGAAGGAGGGACACGCGGGACCCAAGGTCTCATCGGCGTCGGAGCCGGCGTCGAGCGACGCTGGTCCGGCGCCGTGTCCGGATCCGGAGAGAACCGGGGAACGACGACGCCCGGAGCCCCGGGCGGCGTCGGGAACGGCACCGGAGACATTGGCGCCGGTGTAGTTAGGTCAACCGGCGTCGATGGGGGTTGCGGCAGCACCGGAGCCGGGATCGAGGCCGGGACCGAGGCAGGTGTTACAGGTGGCGCCGGGACAGGAGTCGTCGGCGGCGCCGAGGAAACCCCATCAGGGCCCGAAGGCGCACCGGAAGGACCTTGAGGCCCGAAGAGGCGGGCCATGGCCGACAGGAATTCCTGTATCTCGGCCGGAGTCGCCCCCGAACCCGGGAAGGACGGGTAATGCGGGGGCGGCTCCACATGCACTCCCGGAGCCGCTGGGGCGGGGACAATGCCGACAGGAGCCTTAGCCGAGTCGCGAGACCGGCAAGGCGAAGTCGTGGAGCGAAGACGCTTTTTAGACTTTTTGTGCTTCGACTTACCGGAGGAGTGCGAAGACTTGGACCCCGACGACCGATGAGGACTCCGCAACCGGCCCCTCGACCTCTCACGTGACCGGGGCCTGGTGTGGCGCGGAGCCGACTGCCGGACCTCGAGGAGCTTTCGAGACCGCTCTCGCAAAGCCTTCGGGTTTAAGGCCCAGCAGTCGGGGCACGACTTCGTGTCGTGGTCACGGCCGAGACAGTAGAGACACTCTAAATGCGGGTCTGTGATCGACATCATACGACCACAGACGTCGCAGGGCTTGAAGCCGGGCATCCCTACAGACACCTTCGGAGTCGGAGACCAAAAAGATAGTAAAAAAATGACTAGGGCACTGCTCTTCCCGGATCTGCGCTTACTGGCGCGGAAAAAGAAGAACTGCTGTCAGCGCGCAGGGGCGGCGTCTAAGTACTGCCCGCGACGTCATCCCGGCGGTCACGACGCCGACGAGTGACGCGGAGCCGCACGACGCCGCCTACCGACGCGCAAGGGTACTGCTACGCAAAAACTTTCCGGATCCAGCCTGACGCCTGGGGATATTCGAAGGTAAGGAATCTGTCACTAACGTGTCTCTTTCAGATGTGTGTGTTTCACCTCGCCTCTACCACCTGAGGGGTGGGGTTGGCAAAGGTGGGCACACCCATCTTCCTAACTTGGTTTTCCCATTGATTCTCCAGCCCAAAGTGGGGGTCAAAACCTGTGGGAGCTGGTTGCTGGGGGCAGCAAAAGGCATGGACAGCTAACAAACGTGGCAGGCCTTTGAAGCCTCCCCTTCGTGGACCCAGCCCATCCTGGGGGAGGAGGCATGAGACCTCTGCCCAGGATGGGCTTTGCTTCTGGACCCAGAGAGCGGAGGCCCTCTACCCAGGGGTCTAGAAACCTGTCTGGTGCTGGCAAATGGCAGGTAGCCATTTATGAACCACACCAGGGCTGGTCGTTTTTCAGGGGGCAATACATAAATACCTAAGTAAAAATCTTTAAGATGCCCTCTGAGTGCATTTTACAGTAAATCCCACACTGGCATCAGTGTGGGTTTAATGTGCCGAGACGTTTGCTACCAAACTACCCAGGCTTCAGTAAAGCATTATGGAGCTGTGGAGTTTGTAATGACCAACTCCCACACCATGAACTCTTTTTGGCTTTATTTTTATTTTACGGAGTTTTATATAGCGCGAACTTGACCCGAAGGTATCAGGTATCAGAGCGATTTACATAGCACCAATTGCCTTACATGAGGACACATTCATTTTTGTTAGGCACGTTTGTTAGGTAAGCTTTACTGCACTTACAATGTCTAAGAATGTACTTAGACACTGTAGGGGTACAGTACTCCTGCAACTGTACCCTCACCTTAGGGCTAGTGCACTCTGCTAGAGGGGTGACTTACCTACGTCTCAGGCAGTGGGTTGCAGGCATGGCACACAGGGATGTGTGCCATGTCGACTCTTTACTTTTCTCTGCACCAAAACACGCAGCCTGCAATGGCAGTGTGTGGGTTTTAAGGTGCAGGGTCTCTAAGGGTGGCACAATAGGTGCTGCAGCCCTTAGAGGTCTTCCCTGCTCACAGTGCCCTTGGTACCCATCCATTGTACCTTTTACAAGGGGCTTACCTGTGGCCAGAGATGTGCCAATTGTGGGTACAACGGTAAAATTTTGGGAAAGAACAAGGGCACTGGGAACCTGCTTGGCAGGGACCCAGGGCACATAATTCAAAGTGAATCAAAAATATGGCAAAAAGTCGGGGAGTTACTGCAACAGAACCCAATTTCCTACACAAGCCTCCCCCCAGCCCAAAGGCCAGGAGACTCCGCCAAACCTGAAACACTTTAACGCACAAGTTACTAACTTGTGTAACGAAATATCTGTAAGAGACAGTAGTTAGTGACAGATTCATTACCTTAGAATATCCCCAGGCGTCAGGCTGGATCCGGCAAGTTTTGCGTAGCAGTACCCCTGCGCGTCGGTAGGTGGCGTCGTGCGGCTCCGCATCCGTCGGCGTCGTGATCGCCGGGATGACGTCGCGGCCAGTACTTAGACGCCGCCCATGCGCGCTGGCGTCAGTTCTGTACACTACTTTCCGCGCCAGAAACGCAGAGCCATGCAAGAAACTGACACTGGTGTCTGAAAACTAGGGCCCTGAAAGGGATGACCGTAACCCTAGAAATCAGTTCGCAGAACGGGGAGGATGGGTGGGCGGTAGGAATCTGTCACTAACTACTGTCTCTTACAGATATATCGTTACACAAGTTAGTAACTTGTGCATCTGAAAGAGACACGTTAGTGACAGATTCCTTACCTTAGAATAGATACCCCAGCAATACCAACCCCGGTGGTGAGTCTGCGAACAAAGATCAGACGAGGAAGTCTCGGAGAACAGAACGGCCAAAGAAGCCGTCTCTCCGGACTTGGCTGTCAAGGCAGTAATGCTTGGTAAACGTGTGCAGCGAGGCCCACGTAGCTGCCTGACAAATGTCCTGCAATGGGACACCACGTCCCAAAGCCGTGGTGGCGGCTGTCGCCCTGGTGGAATGGGCACGTAGCCCAACAGGGGGCCCCTTCTTAGCCAAAGAATAGCAGGCTTTGATACACAAGACGACCCAGCGGGAAATGGTCCGCTTGTGTACCGCCCGACCTTTTTTGGCGCCCACGTAGCCAACAAAGGGCTGGTCGTCCACCCGGAACTGTTGTGTGCGGTTCAGATAGAAGGAAAGCGCACGTTTTGGGTTCCAGACGGTGGAGCCTCTCTTCCTCTCTGGAAGGATGCGGAGGCGGAAAGAAGGTGGGCAAAGTGATGGTCTGCCCAATGTGGAAGGCAGTAACCACCTTTGGCAAGAAGGACGGACGCGTCCTAAGAACAACCTTGTCTGGATGAACAGACAGAAAGGGGGGCTTGCAAGTAAGAGCCTGGAGCTCACTCACCCGCCGAGCGGAGGTGATAGCCACCAGAAAGGCTGTCTTCAAAGTGAGAAGACGAAGAGGACAGTTATGGAGAGGCTCAAAGGGAGCGCACATTAAAAAGGTAAGAACCAAGTTCAAGTCCCACTGAGGGAGCACAAACGGAACAGGAGGGGAAAAGGTGTGTAATGCCTTTAAGAAACCTGTTAACAACAGGGGACTTGAAAAGGGAGGGCTGATCAGGAAGCCTGAGAAAGGCCGAGATTGCACAAAGGTAGCCCTTGATGGTACCCAGGGCAGAACCCTGTTGGGCCAGAGAAAGAAGGAACAGAAGAACCTCAGAAAGAGGGGCAGAAAAGGGACTCACAGCCTTTGCTGTGCACCATGCCACAAACTTGTTCCACCTGCAGGCGTATACCACCTTAGTGGAGGGACGCCTGGCTGCCAGAATCACATCACAAACTTCGGGAGGCAAGTCGAAAGGAATCAACTGCCGCCGCTCAATCTCCACGCAAGGAGGTGGAGACTGGACAGGTTCGGGTGGAGGACCGTCCCTGCTGCTGCGACAGAAGATCCTCCCGAAGAGGCAGACGGATCGGGGATCGATGCTCATACTGAGTAGCTCGGGATACCAAACTCTTCGAGCCCAGTCCGGAGCCACAAGAATGACTTGGGCCCGGTCGCGCCGAATCTTCTTCAACACTCTGGGTAGAAGTGGTATAGGCGGAAAAGTGTACAACAGACCGCAACTCCACTCGCGACGAAAAGCGTCGCCGAGCGAGTGCCGCCTTGGAAATTCCAACGCGCAGAACTGCTGACATTGCGCGTTCTCTTCGGTGGCGAACAGATCTAACCAAGGCTCTCCCCACTGCTGAAAGAGACCTTGCGCCACCTCCGAGTGAAGACGCCATTCGTGATCCATCATGCACCTGCGGCTGAGTTCGTCCGCCCTGGCGTTCAGGGAACCTGCCAGGTGTTGAAGCATCAGGAATATGCCCTGATGCTCCAGCCATGTCCAGAGGCAAAGAGCCTCCTGACATAGGGTCCACGACCCCACCCCGCCCTGTTTGTTGCAATACCACATGGCGGTGGTGTTGTCTGTGAACACCTGCACTACCGTCCCTTTGACAGAGGGAAGGAATGCCTTGAGTGCAAGTCGGATCGCCCGGAGCTCCAGAAGGTTGATATGGAGCCGGGACTCCGCCGGAGACCAGAGGCCTCTGATCTCCGCCTCTCTCATGTGACCGCCCCATCCCAAAAGGGACGCGTCCGTCACAACTGTGTGCTCTGGCTGGGGAAAGGAGAGGGATCTGCCCATGACCCATTGCCGGTTCGAGAGCCACCACTGCAACTGTTTTGCAGTCCCCTCCGAGATCTGGACGTGATCGGACAGGTTGCCCTGGTGCTGCGCCCACTGGAACTTCAGGTCCCACTGCAGAGCCCGCATATGCCATCTGGCATGATTGACCAGCAGGATGCAGGAGGCCATGAGGACCAGCAGCCTCAGGGTCATCCGTACCGAAACCCAGGATAAAGGCCGAAAGATCGGAATCATAGCCTGAATATCCCGGACTCGCCGTTCGGGAGGATAAACCCGAAACTGCGTCGTGTCCAGAACTGCTCCGATGAAAAGGAGCTGTGGAGAAGGAATCAGGTGCGACTTCGGCACGTTGATGGAGAACCCCAGCGAGTGCAGGAGTTCGGCCGTTGTCTGGAGGTGGGAGACGACTGCCTAGGACAAGCCCGCCTTCAGCAGCCAGTCGTCGAGGTAGGGGAAGACTGGAACCCCTGCCCGGCGCAGATGGGCTGCGACCACCGCCATCACTTTCGTGAACACCCGAGGGGTGCTGGTAAGGCCAAAAGGGAGCACGGTGAACTGAAAATGCTCGAGGCCTACCGTGAACCGCAGTCAACGCCGGTGGGCCGGCAGGACGGGGATGTGGAAATAAGCGTCCTGCAAGTCCAACGCTACCATCCAGTCTCCAGGGTCGAGAGCAGTCAAGACCTGAGCTAGGGTGAGCATCTTGAACTTCTCCTTCCGGAGGAAGCGATTGACGTTCCGGAGGTCCAAGATAGGACGCATGTCCTCCTTGGGCACCAGAAAGTAGTGGGAGTAGCAACCACGTCCTACTTCTGGGGTCGGAACGCGCTCGATGGCCCTCTTGGCCAAGAGGGCCGCAACTTCCTTTTGAAGAAGCACCAAGTGATCACCTGACATGCGGTGGAATTGAGGTGGCATGGCTGGGGGGATGGTCACGAAGGGCAGGGAGTAGCCACTTCGGACAATGTCCAAGACCCACCTGTCCGAGGTGATGGCACGCCAGTGGTGAAGGTGATGGCGGACCCTGCCCCTACTGGCGTGCTGTGCACCTGAAAGGAAGGACTAGGAGGGCTTGGAGGCCGCGGACGGGCGGGGTTGGTGGCCTGACCCGCACGCTGGTTGCCTGACCCGCCACGGCGGGAGCCACGTCCTCGGCCACGCGAAGACGCTTGCTGCGCGGGCCGGTGGCTGGGCAGCGGACGTGACTGGGCGCCCCTTCCGTGGCCACGAAAGGGGCGAAAAGCAGACTGTTGCTGAGGGCGCACAGCAGAAAGGCCCAGGGCCTTGGCTGTAGCCCGCGAGTCCTTAAAGCGCTCCAGCGCATGGTCTGCCTTTGTCCCAAAAAGACCGACTCCATCAAAGGGCATGTCCATAAGAGAGTTTTGGACATCACCCGAGAAACCAGTGGTCCTCAGCCAGGCGTGACGGCGCAGCGCCACTGTCGTCGCAAGCGATCTGCCTAGCGAGTCTGCGGTATCAAGGCCACATCTGATGGTGTACTTTGCCGCATCTCTTCCCTCCGCAATGGTGCGGGAAAGCAGTGTCTGGACCTCCTCAGGACACTGGGGCAGAACTCGCGCCACCGAGTCCCACAAGGAGTGGGAATATCGGCCCAAGAGGCAAGTGGTGTTGACTGACCGCAAGCCAGCACTGGCGGAAGAAAAGACCTTCTTCCCAAATTGATCCAGGTGTTTGGATTCCCTATCCGGGGGAGCGGTAGGGAAGGCGCTTTGGGAAGCAGAGGCTTGGACCACCAAGCTCTCAGGGGTGGGGTGTAGAGAGAGGAACGGGGGGAGGAGCAGGGCGATGGGGTCGGGCCACGTTCCTATCCACAGGAGCCCCTGTGGTGGGCTTGGACCAGGTGCCCAAAAGAACGTCTGAAAGCGCCTCGTTGAACGGCAGCAGTGGCTCCGAGGAGGTAGCCGCCGGCTGAAGCACTTCCGTCAGGATGTTAGTCCTGACAGCCACTGTAGGCAACTGGAGGTTTAAGGCCCCAGCTGCTCTACGCAACACCGTTGCAAAGTTTGCTCCCTCCTCCGTTGCAACGGAAGGAGGAGACAGCATGCCAGAGTCAGGGGAGGTGTCCAGACCACTGGCATCCCCAAGTTCCTCAGTCCAGTCCTGATCAAACTCACACTGCTGTGTGAGAGGGTCATCAGACCCCTCCCAGTTATCTTCGTCCTCCAATTCAGGTTCAAAATAAGGAGGAGGGACATGTGGGACCCAAGGTCCCAGCGGCGTCGGAGCCGGCGTCGAGCGACGCCGGTCCGGCGCCATGTCCGGATCCGGAGAGAACCGGGGCGGCACCGGAGAGATCGGCGCCGGTGGAGGTGTCGTCAGGTCAACCGGCGTCGATCGGGGTTGTGGCAGCACCGGAGCCGGAGCCGGGGTCGGGGCCGGTGCCGGGACCGAGGCCGGTGTGACAGGCGGCGCCGGGACCGGAGTCGCCGGCGGCGCTGGAGAAACCCCATCAGGGCCCGAAGGCGCACCGGGGGGACCTTGAGGCCCGAAGAGGCGGGCCATGGCCGACAGGAACTCCTGTATCTCGGCCGGAGTCGCCCCCGAACCCGGAAAGGACGGGTAATGCGGGGGCGGCTCCACAGGCACTCCCAGAGCCGCGGGGGCGGTGCCGTCAGGACCCTTAGCCGAGTCACGAGACCGGCGAGGGGAAGTCGTCGAGCGATGACGCTTCTTTGACTTCTTATGCTTCGACTTACCGGAGGAGTGCGAACACTTGGACCCCGACGACCTTTGAGGACTCCGCGACCGGCCCCTCGACCTCTCACTTGACCGGGGCTTGGTGTGGCGCGGAGCCGACTGCCGGACCTCGAGGAGCTTTCGAGACCGCTCTCGCAAAGCCTTCGGGTGCAAGGCCCGGCAGTCGGAGCACGACTTCGTGTCGTGGTCGCGGCCGAGGCAGTAGAGGCAATCCCGATGCGGGTCTGTGATCGACATCATACGACCACAGGCGTCGCATGGCTTGAAGCCGGGCATCCCTACTGACACCTTCGGAGTCGAGAGACTTCGAGAAAACAGTGAAAAAAATCACCCAAAAAACTTAGTCAAAAAATGACTAGGGCACTGCTCTTCCCGGATCTGCGCTTACTGGCGCAAAAAAGAAAGAACTGGACGTCAGCGCGCAGGAGCGGCGTCTAAGTACTGCCCGCGA